>CAWUFW010004247.1:0-422500 GCA_963921515.1 Calotriton arnoldi | reverse complement strand
AGACAGAGGGAGACAGAGACAGAGGGAGACAGAGACAGAGGGAGACAGAGACAGAGGGAGACAGACAGAGGGAGACAGACAGAGGGAGACAGAGACAGAGACAGAGGGAGACAGAGGGAGACAGAGAGGGAGACAGAGACAGAGACAGAGGGAGACAGAGGGAGACAGAGACAGAGGGAGACAGAGACAGAGGGAGACAGAGACAGAGGGAGACAGAGACAGAGGGAGACAGAGACAGAGGGAGACAGAGACAGAGGGAGACAGAGACAGAGGGAGACAGAGAGAGGGAGAGGGAGACAGAGGGAGACAGACAGGGAGAGACAGAGGGAGACAGAGGGAGACAGACAGGGAGAGGGAGAGAGGGAGACAGAGGGAGACAGAGACAGAGGGAGGGAGAGACAGAGGGAGACAGGGAGACAGAGAGGGAGAGGGAGAGAGAGGGAGAGGGAGACAGAGGGAGAGGGAGACAGAGAGGGAGAGGGAGACAGAGGGAGAGGGAGACAGAGAGGGAGAGGGAGACAGAGAGGGAGAGGGAGACAGAGAGGGAGAGGGAGACAGAGGGAGAGGGAGACAGAGGGAGAGGGAGACAGAGGGAGAGGGAGACAGAGAGGGAGAGGGAGACAGAGGGAGAGGGAGACAGAGGGAGAGGGAGACAGAGGGAGAGGGAGACAGAGGGAGAGGGAGACAGAGGGAGAGGGAGACAGAGGGAGAGGGAGACAGAGGGAGAGGGAGACAGAGGGAGACAGAGGGAGAGGGAGACAGAGGGAGAGGGAGACAGAGGGAGACAGAGACAGAGGGAGACAGAGACAGAGGGAGACAGAGGGAGAGGGAGACAGAGACAGAGGGAGACAGAGACAGAGGGAGAGGGAGACAGAGACAGAGGGAGACAGAGACAGAGGGAGACAGAGGGAGACAGAGACAGAGGGAGACAGAGACAGAGGGAGACAGACAGAGGGAGACAGACAGAGGGAGACAGAGACAGAGACAGAGGGAGACAGAGGGAGACAGAGAGGGAGACAGAGACAGAGACAGAGGGAGACAGAGGGAGACAGAGACAGAGGGAGACAGAGACAGAGGGAGACAGAGACAGAGGGAGACAGAGACAGAGGGAGACAGAGGGAGACAGAGAGAGGGAGAGGGAGACAGAGGGAGACAGACAGGGAGAGACAGAGGGAGACAGAGGGAGACAGACAGGGAGAGGGAGAGAGGGAGACAGAGGGAGACAGAGACAGAGGGAGACAGAGACAGAGGGAGACAGGGAGAGACAGAGGGAGACAGGGAGACAGAGAGGGAGAGGGAGACAGAGGGAGAGGGAGACAGAGGGAGAGGGAGACAGAGAGGGAGAGGGAGACAGAGGGAGAGGGAGACAGAGGGAGAGGGAGACAGAGAGGGAGAGGGAGACAGAGGGAGAGGGAGACAGAGGGAGAGGGAGACAGAGGGAGAGGGAGACAGAGGGAGAGGGAGACAGAGGGAGAGGGAGACAGGGAGAGGGAGACAGAGGGAGAGGGAGACAGAGGGAGAGGGAGACAGAGGGAGAGGGAGACAGAGGGAGACAGAGGGAGACAGAGGGAGACAGAGGGAGACAGAGGGAGACAGAGGGAGGGAGAGGGAGACAGAGGGAGACAGAGACAGAGGGAGACAGAGACAGAGGGAGACAGAGACAGAGGGAGACAGAGACAGAGGGAGACAGAGACAGAGGGAGACAGAGACAGAGGGAGACAGAGACAGAGGGAGACAGAGACAGAGGGAGACAGAGACAGAGGGAGACAGAGACAGAGGGAGACAGAGACAGAGGGAGACAGAGACAGAGGGAGACAGAGACAGAGGGAGACAGAGACAGAGGGAGACAGAGACAGAGGGAGACAGAGGGAGACAGAGAGAGGGAGACGGAGACAGAGGGAGACAGAGACAGAGGGAGACAGAGAGAGGGAGACAGGGAGAGACAGAGGGAGACAGGGAGAGACAGAGGGAGACAGACAGGGAGAGGGAGACAGAGGGAGACAGACAGGGAGAGGGAGACAGAGGGAGACAGAGACAGAGGGAGACAGACAGAGGGAGACAGAGGGAGACAGACAGGGAGAGGGAGACAGAGGGAGACAGAGACAGACAGACAGGGATAGGGAGACAGAGGGAGACAGAGACAGAGGGAGACAGAGAGAGACAGAGACAGAGAGAGACAGAGACAGAGGGAGACAGAGAGAGACAGAGACAGAGGGAGACAGAGAGAGGGAGAGGGAGACAGAGGGAGACAGAGACAGAGGGAGACAGAGAGAGGGAGACAGAGGGAGACAGAGGGAGACAGAGAGGGAGACAGAGACAGAGAGAGGGAGAGGGAGACAGAGACAGAGGGAGACAGAGAGAGGGAGACAGAGACAGAGGGAGACAGAGGGAGACAGAGGGAGACAGAGGGAGACAGAGGGAGGGAGAGGGAGACAGAGGGAGACAGAGGGAGACAGAGGGAGACAGAGGGAGAGGGAGACAGAGGGAGACAGAGGGAGACAGAGGGAGACAGAGGGAGACAGAGGGAGACAGAGGGAGAGGGAGACAGAGGGAGAGGGAGAGGGAGACAGAGACAGACAGAGGGAGACAGAGACAGAGGGAGACAGAGGGAGACAGAGGGAGAGGGAGACAGAGACAGAGGGAGACAGAGGGAGAGGGAGACAGAGACAGAGGGAGACAGAGGGAGAGGGAGACAGAGACAGAGGGAGACAGAGACAGAGGGAGACAGAGACAGAGGGAGACAGAGACAGAGGGAGACAGAGACAGAGGGAGACAGAGACAGAGGGAGACAGAGAGAGGGAGAGGGAGACAGACAGGGAGAGACAGAGGGAGACAGAGGGAGACAGACAGGGAGAGGGAGAGAGGGAGAGAGGGAGACAGAGACAGAGACAGAGGGAGACAGAGGGAGACAGAGACAGAGGGAGACAGAGAGAGACAGAGACAGAGGGAGACAGAGACAGAGACAGAGGGAGAGGGAGACAGAGACAGAGGGAGAGGGAGACAGGAGAGGGAGACAGGAGAGGGAGACAGAGAGGGAGAGGGAGACAGAGGGAGACAGAGAGGGAGAGGGAGACAGACAGGGAGAGGGAGAGGGAGACAGACAGGGAGAGGGAGAGAGAGACAGAGACAGAGGGAGACAGAGACAGAGGGAGACAGAGGGAGACAGAGACAGAGGGAGACAGAGACAGAGGGAGACAGAGACAGAGAGAGACAGAGACAGAGAGGGAGAGGGAGACAGAGAGGGAGAGGGAGACAGAGAGGGAGAGGGAGACAGAGAGGGAGAGGGAGACAGAGGGAGACAGAGAGGGAGACAGAGACAGGGAGAGGGAGAGGGAGACAGACAGGGAGAGGGAGAGAGGGAGACAGAGACAGAGACAGAGGGAGACAGAGGGAGACAGAGACAGAGGGAGACAGAGAGAGACAGAGACAGAGGGAGACAGAGGGAGACAGAGACAGAGGGAGACAGAGAGAGACAGAGACAGAGGGAGACAGAGAGAGACAGAGACAGAGGGAGACAGAGACAGAGACAGAGGGAGAGGGAGACAGAGACAGAGGGAGAGGGAGACAGAGACAGAGGGAGAGGGAGACAGGAGAGGGAGACAGGAGAGGGAGACAGGAGAGGGAGACAGGAGAGGGAGACAGGAGAGGGAGACAGGAGAGGGAGACAGAGACAGAGAGGGAGACAGAGACAGAGGGAGACAGAGACAGAGAGGGAGACAGAGAGAGAGGGAGAGGGAGAGGGAGAGGGAGAGGGAGAGGGAGAGGGAGAGGGAGAGGGAGAGGGAACAGAGACAGGGAGACAGAGAGACAGAGGGCAACAGACAGGGAGACAGAGGGCGACAGACAGGGAGACAGAGGGCGACAGACAGGGAGACAGAGGGCGACAGACAGGGAGACAGAGGGCGACAGACAGGGAGACAGAGGGCAGGGAGACAGAGGGCGACAGACAGGGAGACAGAGGGCGACAGACAGGGAGACAGAGGGCGACAGACAGGGAGACAGAGGGCGACAGACAGAGGGGGGAGGGCGACAGACAGAGGGAGGGAGGGCGACAGACAGAGGGAGGGAGGGCGACAGACAGAGGGAGGGAGGGAGACAGAGGGAGAGGGAGAGGGAGGGAGACAGAGGGAGACAGAGGGAGACAGAGGGAGACCGAGACAGAGACAGAGGGGGAGACAGAGGGGGAGACAGAGGGAGGGAGACAGAGGGGGGGAGACAGAGGGGGGGAGACAGAGGGGGGGAGACAGAGGGGGGAGACAGAGGGGGGAGACAGAGGGGGAGACAGAGGGGGGAGACAGAGGGGGGAGACAGAGGGGGGAGACAGAGGGGGGAGACAGAGGGGGAGACAGAGGGAGGGAGACAGAGGGAGGGAGACAGAGGGAGGGAGACGGAGGGAGGGAGACGGAGGGAGGGAGACGGAGGGAGGGAGACGGAGGGAGGGAGAGGGAGGGAGACAGAGGGAGGGAGACAGAGGGAGGGAGAGGGAGGGAGACAGAGGGAGGGAGACAGAGGGAGGGAGAGGGAGGGAGGGAGGGAGGGAGGGAGACAGAGGGGGGGAGACAGAGGGGGGAGACAGAGGGAGGGAGACAGAGGGAGGGAGACAGAGGGAGGGAGACAGAGGGAGGGAGACAGAGGGAGGGAGGGAGGGAGACAGAGGGAGGGAGGGAGGGAGACAGAGGGAGGGAGGGAGACAGACAGAGGGAGACAGAGGGAGGGAGGGAGACAGACAGAGGGAGGGAGACAGAGACAGAGACAGGGAGACAGAGGGAGGGAGACAGACAGAGGGAGGGAGACAGAGACAGAGGGAGGGAGACAGAGACAGAGGGAGGGAGACAGAGACAGAGGGAGACAGAGGGAGACAGAGAGAGAGACAGAGGGAGACAGAGAGAGACAGAGAGAGAGACAGAGAGAGAGAGAGAGAAACTGAGTGAGACAGGGGGAGACAGAGAGGGAGGGAGAGAGAGAGGGAGGGAGGGAGAGAGACAGAGAGGGAGGGAGAGAGACAGAGAGGGAGGGAGACAGAGACAGAGAGAGAGGGAGGGACAGAGACAGATGTGTGTATGCCAGGTCTGGTGGCTCAGTGGACGAAGGTGTCCGCTGCAAGGGCCTGTGTTCAACCTCATGGTTTGTTTTTTTGCTCTAGCCCCGCCCCCTCCCCCACTGACCCCGCCCCCACCAGTGCAGCCCTCGGCCACAAACCACACTGTAAATTTGGCCCCCGAGAGAAAGTTTGTGAGTACCCATGGCCTAGAGGATTGGAAGGTCAGATTAAAGTATAGTAATGGTTTGAGAAGGCACAATATCTGATAAATAGGCTTTCCACAAGCCTAAAAGTGCACAAGGGCAAGTAATCTCAATTAGATTTTATTTCTTTAGCTAACAGTACACGCAAATAGAATAATGCTTTATAAACAAATAATAATAATATCAGCAATCAATCTGGGTAAAGGTAAAGATCTTTTTGTACTAGATGTCTAAAATATGCTGCTTTATGGATTACATTATTGAAAGCAATTTCAGGAGACTTACTAAGGGCAAAATGTTAGGCAATGGAGTATATGTGGGGAGTCTGCAATCCTTAGGTTTGCCAACTTTTTAATCAATGCAACAAAAGGGAAGACCATGCACAGCAAATAAGGAGCTTTTTAGAAAGAAAGTATAGATGAATGTTTATATACATAAACACATACAAACACACACTTTCACTGGAAAAGAATTACAGGTTAAAGGGACATTATATCTGGGTGACAATGTCAACTAAAACATAACAAACCACTGAAATTCACCAATTATAGTCATCTCAACTAACTATTAAGCATGCCCTAAATTAAATATAACTCATGCCCCGCCATGCACAGTGTTGTCATCAATGATGTAACTTCAGATGTCATTTTGGATCTTATCAATGCAGTCATTGAACATGTCATGAGTGATGTAATATGCGAGGGTAGTAGCAGCGTATGGAGAGGGCACAAGTTAGTTACTTTAGGGCACGAGTTATAGTAAGCTGAGAACTATAACTGGTGAATTTCTGTGGTTTCGTTGGTTTAAAACATTATGTTTTAACTGATGTTTTCACCCAACTATCACGTCCCTTTAACCTACTGTTTTTGTCAGTAAATGTCTAAGGTATTTTTTTGTAAAGTAAGCTATCACGATTACTAACTAAGCCAACTTAACCTTTGTTTTTTTCATTGAATTTCTATGTTCTTTTCATGTTAATTAAGATCTCCATCGTCATGTGCGGACAGAGTACCAAAGTCCCAAGATGGCAGACACAGCTTTTCTATCAAGTTGCAGCAAACCAATAATTGACTGTGTTTGCGGATCTCTTGCAGAGTGAAATATACGTACTTCAAGCATTAATTTCTCAAAAACTACTGAACGGATTTACACCAAAATAATAAAAAAATTAAAAACCACAAAAAGAACGCTTCCTGGAGCAAGGTCTGGCTTTCTGCTAAATTTTGTGTAATTCCATTCAGCAGTTTTTTGTGGCATCGCTGTATAAATTTCCTATGAAAAATTGCATGGGAAGAAGTGAGTTTTGTGACTCCTCAAAACCTTCCAGGAAGAAGCAGAGGTGGTTGAGGCTTTTTTTTTTTTTTAGGAAAGTTTAGTGAATATTCATAAAACAGCTACAAAGTTATTAGGAGACAAAAAATAAAAAATTCAATTTCTATGGAAAAGTGGTCCTAACTAGAACTACTCGGTGGTGACCGCCACTGGGGAATATAAATGTTTGAATAATGGAACAAAAAATAAAAACTGATTAAATTTCAGAATCTTACATTTTTTGTAGTGCAGCTTACCACATGGATTTGCAAATTCCACTCCAATTACTCAATTTGTTCATCATGTTTTCAAGCAATGTTTAAATGTTAACGAGACCCTTTACATTAACCACCACTAAGACCAGAAGATTTAAAGATAGTTTCATATTTAAGCTTCTATAACTTCCAACTGAATAATGAGCCAAAATCTACTATTGCCATGTCTTTGCACAACCTTGTATTTCCCAAGTAGGTTGCCTTAGCATGCTATTAATTCAAATTGGGTTTGGAAACAGATCTGCTAACTGTATCCTGTCAGACTGATAAAATACATCATTAAGCCCCTCTAGACTGGCAAGATGGCTCTGTGCGTGAAGACTCAGCCTTCCAACATTTCAAGGTAGCTATGCAAGTATGTATGTATATACGCATGTGACTTCGCTTAAACCAAGCTATAAAGGAACGCAGCACTTTACAAGAGATAGGAGTAGTACAAGTCATTAAGGGAACACAAGGCTCAAGGTGGAATAGAGAGAAAGGGTATGGATGGAAGTAGCAAAGAGATACCTGGAAAGGGAAGAAAGAAAAAAAAATCCGATAGGAGGTAGAATGTAAAGGGAGGGAAAAATAGGCACACAGAGGGCAGGTGAGAATACAGGGGCCTGGGTGTGTCGGAGATTGTGGCACCAGGGAGGCAATGCTACAGTATGCCGTTGCTTGAAGAGAGGAACTCCTAAATTTTGGCACTGGATTAGGTCTGTAATCTATGCACGGATGATCCATATTCCGAGAGCACCAGGATAAGCTTGGCATATTCTCTTTTCCTTCTGATATTTCCATATTTTTCAGATGGATTACTCTACTGTTGAGACTTGTGCATCTTCCCCCGGACGTCGAGGTTTTGGACACAAGATACGTTGGGGTGTTGGAGCAGATGGCCTTGGATACTAAGCAGCAGATCTTGTATGTGATAACATATAGGGCGTGCAGGCCACAATTGTCCGAGTGTTAGGAGTTTTTCTGCCAAGCTCACAGAGGCCTGTAAAATAAAACTGGATGCTTGGTGGGGTAAATTAGATCGACGACCTCCCTCCATGCTCCTGAAAATAAGGTTTCAGGTCCACACCCTTCACGTGGAAACCCAATGCATTTTGAATGCTGTAGTCCTAGTTTCTTCCATTACACTATTAGACTAAACACCAGACAGGAATGATTTGCAAGTTGAAAGCCCAAAAGTAGAAGTGGTGGCCGTTATGACAGTGATGGTCACCCCAAGTTAAATGGAGTAGCATTAAACTGAACAATAATGATGTTGGTTTATTTACAGACCTTAGAAAATGCAGAATATGAGCCAGCTGATAACAAAAGCTATAATTCCCATGGAACTTTGTGGACTCTCGACTCATTGCTTGCCCATAGCAAAAATCAGACTAGAAAAATAAAAGGAAAAAAAACTGATAGAACGGGGTTGCCTTGCTAACACCCCCATTCAATGACTCTTGCCCCTTATTGTCTTGTAGAGCTCCGTCTTTATATTAGTTAGGACAGCATTATAATAATCATGTAAATACGTGCATACTAGCACCAATATGACAAATGGATTTTCTTGCAAGACCGACTGAAGGCAGATTATTAATTAAAACGAAGTCTTGGACAAGATTATGTACTTGTATGGAGTGTATTCTAATCGGCTTAACTTCTTTACAATTAGTTTTATTTGACAAAAGCTGCTTCACTCAAATGGGACCCGTTTTAAAGCCGAATTGCAATGTTTTTGTGATAAATTTTAGCACCAGTGATCATGCAAATGTGAAAAGCAAGCAACTATACAGATTTCATATGCAACACATGTTCAAGTAAAACATGTTATGTAAAAGATAAATGGGCCAAACCCCTATGGCCACGTCCCGATATGCATAAGTAACATTAAAAAAAAAAAAATCTAAAAGCAAGCCAAGATTTACCAAAAGGTACCAGGTCCTCTTCTTCAGTCACTGGCTGAAAAGGGTTAGCAAATTCCAAAAAGAAAAGTATATATGAAACTTTAAGCAGCCATCAAGTCACTAAAATTCATGGGATCTTCACAAATCTCCAAAACTAAAGTTAGTGGACTACAAATATACTAGCCAAAACACATGGGCCCCTTTGTAAGAGCACATATTCCCAGATCGAGAATGGGAAAATCTTTTGAAGGCCCATAGTGCCAATCTGCAACTTGAACATTATTACTTTTTGCTAGCTCTTGCTGTTAAGTTTCGGCAATTTCTCTAGCAGGGAGATGTTTCATGGGGAGCTGCCTTTGGCAGAGTTCTTATGGGTAAAATAGCATTTGCTAATAGATGGGAAACACTTCCAAATTGTGGTATGTCGTGCCCAGAAGTCCTGGATTCTACCAACGTAAGACAGAATGAAAAGTAAGCCTAATTACATTAGCACTGAAAACTGATCGCACGTTTATTTATTTGAAGAGTTTTATAAAGCGCGAACATGACCCGGCATGGTAACAGAGCACTGTACATCGTCGCCCGCTTCTTAAGCTTGAGCGGGAAGGTAAAATCGAAATAAACGTAAAAACAGTAAAAGCAGATTACAGACATAGGCAAATAGACCTCAGCATTTTGAACAATAGGTAGATTGCAACGAAGGTCAGATAGGTCAAAGTTGCGAGGTCATTTCAAATAGTATGTGAGGTTACAGAACTGTTGACTCACATGTCTATTCATGATCGAGCCTACGATTACTGACCCGGCCGGTAACAGAGCAATGAACAACGTCGTCTCCTGGTTGATCTTGAGCAGGCAAAAAAACCATAGAAAACTATGCAAAAACATTAAAAGCATAATAAGGCAAATGGATATGAACATCAGCATCTTGAACAGTAAGCGGATTGCATCAAGGTAGGAGAGGACAAGGATGTAGGGTCATTTCAAAAAGTTTAAGAAGTTACAGAACTATGGTCTCCAGTGGCTATTTATGAGCAGGCATTTGACTTCTTTTTAAAAGAGGAGGACGAAGGGATTGTTCTGATTTCTGTCGGAAGAGCATTCCATATTCTCGGAGCAAGTCCAGAGAAAGCACGGTTGTAAGTTCTCTTCTTTATTAACTTTGGGGGTTTCAGCAGTAAAGGGTTTGTACTTCTTAGTGCCAGATTCCGACCGGATAGTTCTAGTTTATCTGCTAGGTAAGTGAGCGTGTTATGGTGCAGTACATTGTGAGTCAAGCAAGCTATCTTATACTTGATCCTTGCGTCAATGGACAGCCAGTTCAGTTGGCGTAGATCAGGTGTGATGTGGTAACGCTTTCTTGAGCCAGTGATGAGTCTGGCAGCAGAGTTCAGAGTGGCTCTTAAAGGTGCCAGGTTGGATTTAGGGAGTCCAGCCAAGGTCGCAACTCCGTATTCTAAAAGGGAGATCACAAGGGACTGGATGCTTGTTGCAGGTCAGAGGGTTGCAGGAACTTTTTGATTTTCCTTAATGTGCAGAGTTGGCAATTGGCTCCTCTTGTTGTAGCACTGATGTGATCCTGCATATTTAGGTATTTGTCCAGAATTAGGCCTAGTGATCTAGTGGAGTTAACTACATGTGGGGTGCAGTTGAGGGCTGTTAGCTGTTGGAGCCAGTCCTGAACGGGCGCAGTATGATTTTGTGGGGCAAGCAAGAGGAATTCTGTTTTGAGTGAATTTAGCAAAAGGTGGCTGTGCGATAACTATTGTTGGGTTTTTAATTTTAAGAGTGCAAGGTTGAGAGTAGCAATGTCTTCCGGAGAAGAAATTCATATACAGTTGGGTATCATCAGCATACATATGGTATTGAATGTTAGATCGTTTCAGAATTTCAGTGAGGGGCTCCAGATACAGGTTGAAAAGAGTAGGTGATAGAGCGGATCCTCTTGGGACTCCAATTGAAACAGGAATACTGTTGAAAAGGTCATGGTTTACTTTGAATCTTTGAGTTCTACCTTGAAGGAACGAGATAAACCAATTTAACACTGTACCCGATAACCCCATCCTTGTTTCAAGCAGGTCAATTAATTTGTCGTGTGTGACCGTATCAAACGCTGAGGAGAGATCCAATAGTATAGGTAGGCAAGGTTCATTCTGGTCTAGAAGTCTTAGAGCATCGTTTACAATGTGTGTTAAGGCGGTTTCTGTACTGTGACCCGATCTGAAGCCAGACTGGTATTGGTCAAGGAGTTGAAAATGATCAATGTGATTACAGAGTTGAGTACGTACATATTTCTCGAGAAGTTTGGATAGAGTCATGATTGGAGAAATAGGTCTGTAGTGGTTAGGCTCAGATAAATATGTCTTAGGTTTCTTTGGTATGGGGATGACTTGAGCAATCTTGAGGCAATCTGGAATGAGGCCTTGCGTGAGGGATTCATGTACAATCTTCGATCAGAGCGGGAAAATGGATGAGGTAAGCTCTTTAAAGAGTTTGGTGGGCATAAGATCGCTGAGGTGATCTGATGGTTTTAAAGTAGTTAATATGTTAAGCACCTCGAGATCATCCGGAAGTCTGAAGGTATTCCACAAGGCATCATTTTTTGGAGTAAAGGCAGCCGGAGCGATCATAGGAGAGCTCAACCATGGTGAACCTGAGACCGGGGAGTGGAGAGCTTGATTCTGTAAGTCTGGTAAGGAGAGATGCAGATCTAATTCGATATTTCTTGTTTTTTCAGTGAAATGGGTTGAGAACTCCTCACTGCTTGGGATTGATTCTTTAAGTGTCAAGAGTTGATTAGAGGGTTGGTTCGATTGTTGTTTGATGATTTTGAAAAGTTTTTTAGGTCTATTTTTGGCCATGTCAAGTTGCGATCTAAAGTGATCAGCTTTAGAGCTGCGTATATATTGGTTATAGGCATTGAGTCTTCCTTAGTAGTTTGAGGTTAGCTAGGGAAGGAGAATGATCTTTCAGCGAGCCTAAGATTACGTTGTTTCTCGTTAAGGGAGCTGTTGAACCAAGGTTGAGAATGCTTGTTAGGGATTCTTTTGAGATGTAGAGGAGCAAGTGCATTGAAGATATCCATCATGTAATGAGTGTAGTGGTCAGTGAGATCATCCAAGTTTGTCATGTTGTGGGGCGGCTGAAGAAGAAAATTGCTCATAGTGGTAAGATCATTTACATTGATGTTTCTCAGATCTGTAGACCATTGTTTGTTTTTTTGAGGTTGACCTTGTCTGATCAATATTTTTTCCATAATGCGAAATGAGATTAAAAGGTGATCTGACCAGTCGCAAGGTGCAATATCGTCAAGTTGAATGAGGTTATCTTTGGCAATCATAAGGTCTACGGTGGAACCTTTGATATGCGTGGGCTTGTTGCAGAATTGGGTAAGATTCATGTCGAATAGGAAGGTCTTGAAGGTGATTACTAATGGATCATTTTCATTGTTCCAATGCAAGTTGAAGCCCCAAGGAAGATATGGTTGTGAGATTGGTCCGCATTCATTGAAATGGTCTCCATCATTTGTTCAGTGAACACAGGGTTATCTCCAGGGGGGTGGTAGATAGAGCGGAGTGTACAAATTACTTTGTCATTGTTCTAGATTTCGAGTTCCAGGTGTTCGTATGAGGACATCGGAGCCGAGTGAATCTGTCTCGAGCAGAGACTAGATCGATGGATGCAAGCAACTCCACCGCCAGTTTTAACTAGTCTGTCCATTCTAATTATGTTGTAGTCTGGGAGAACTAGAATGTCCAGGATTGGTGTAGAGGTTTCCTTGAGCCAAGTTTCCGTTAGGATCAGGAGGTCTAGATCATGTGAGAGGATCATGTTTGCAATATCAGCTGCGTGTCTTGCTGCTGATCTGCAATTAGATAGCCTCAATTTGATGACAACGCTTTCGAGGTGCGAGGTTTGGACCAGAAGTAAGTTTTCCATGTTTTTAGATCCAAGGTTGACACGGAGTTCTCTAAATGGATTGGAGGTAATAGTTTGTATATTGAAAGTAGACGGAGCAGAAACAGAATGGACTGAATTGTAGGATTGTAAAAGGGACTGAATGTCTGTCAGGTGATGAGTAAACCTATTAGGTCAGGAGTGACCGTTAGCGTAAGGCCGAGATTTCCCGTGAGAATTTCCTAGGTTATCCCTAGCCAAGATTTCCCTTTGGAAGAAATTGGGTGTAGAGGAGAGGTTCTGATGATTGGTCCCCGAAGTAAAACTGAGATCCCCCAGTTTCTCTATTTTTAAAAATATGTGCAATAAGATCTGTATGCTCTCTTTAACTAGTTTAAGATAATTTTTGATGTCATACAGCTTATCCTCACTGAATGGAGGGTTGATCGTGTTTAAGGGAGGTAAGGTGGTAGGTTGAGAAAGAGAAGAGGTAATCGAGGGGTCCTCATAAGAGAGTGAAGATGAAATGGGGGAGATGACCTGCAATAGATTGAATTTGGGATGAGAGTTGAGTAGAAAGAGATGTCAAATTGCTACCTTCCCTAGATGACTTGGGTTGTGAATCTGAACAGACATGTGGGTTGTAGGGAGTATTGCCGTCGAGGGATTTGCCTGAGGGCGATTTTATATTGGGTGGAGAGGGGGTTTTGCCTGAGGGCGATTTTATATTAGAAGGAGGGGGGAAGCATCCCTAAAGCTCACTGGATTGCCGTTATTGCAAACTATAGAGTGGTGGTTCCCAGACAAATGTTTAGAAGGTTCAGGGCGGTTCAATGAGTTGAGAAATGAGCATATTTTAGGGGCTGTATGCAGGCTTGGATTGACCCCCGAGCACACCCCGCTAGTGCATTGTGTGGGGTCAGCCTGATCTCTGGGGGGAGGAAGATGTCGCGTAGGAGGTAGTGATGGTGGCAGCGCCTTGGGGGATTCACTGAAGTTGTTAGAGATTGATCTTGTGACAGAGGTGTTACAATGTTAGCCATCAAGTTTTTAATTCTCATAAAGAGTTTGTCAAATTGTTCTAGGTTTTGATCCGATGATTGAATAAGAGTGATCCCATTGTTGTATAGGGAAATGGAGAAGTCACCTTTGAAGATTGGTGAGGGAATAATGGATAGTCTAAAACCATGAGGGGTTTTCTTTATGGTTTGGCACCGAGCATGGATGTAAAGGCTTTCCTCCATTGTGCTCTTCTGTTCGTAAAAAAATATTAGGTCGTTAAAGACGATGCCTTTAGATGTACATATGTAAGTAACATTAACTTTTATTAACACTAGGAAAGACGGATTAAGAAATAAGGGTAATCAAAAGAGCGCAATATTAAAACGTTGAGCACGATACAAGCGCCAACTTTTTTTTGCTCTTAGAAAGAATTGCATGACAAATGATCCTCCCCCCCCCCCTCTTCCCTTCACAACAAGCCTGGGGCAAGTAAACTCAACTAGTCATACCATCGGACGGCCTCGGTCAACAGGTTTCCGAAGTCAACCCATCCATTTTAAACCCTAACCAAGGAGGGCTTTAAGTGAGTGATGTATAAAATTTAAAAGACACTTTCTGGAGTTTGATTAATCATTCTACAAACGCAGGCCAACTCAGGCATTAAATAGTCCCGTCCTCTTTAGGAGATGAAGTGTAATCTTTACTTCACATCAACCATCTGAACGACTTCTTGCCCATATTTTGGTTTATCTTGTGCATTCTCTGCCTATTATTGTAATTAAAAGAAATAGAACAATGGTTCTGGGGTCTCATCTAAACACAAGTATATTCCATTCGCGCCAACCTATTTTAACACTAAGGGCCCGGATACGATGTCGGACGGACCGGAGTGCGTCCGACATCACTCTGGAAATGGAACCGAACGACCTCCTGTCGTCAGTTCCATTCCAGCAATTAGGTCGCAATCCTAAACTTTGCTATGAGAGCATGTATTCCGAACGGAATTCATGCTCTCATTGCAAAACGCTACGGTGCAGTTCATCCCTGCACCCCGAATCAGGCACCTCAAGGTGCCTGCCACTGGGTGCAGGGATCAACAGGGGGCACCATAGGTGCTCCCCAGGTCGCCATTCGGCGGCCATGCACCCATGGGGGCCCTGCTGGGGGGGGCCCCCAAAGCAGTTTCCAATGCCTTTTTGTGCCAGAAAGACTGGCACAAAAAGGCAGTGGGAAACTGCCATCGTAATCCCTCGGCCGGAAAGAGCCGGCCGGGGGGATTACTGTGGGCCTTCCGAATGGCGGACGGGCTCTCTGAGCTAGTCGTCAGCCATTCGGAACTTCCCTGTGTAATAATTTACGACCGACTCCATCGAAATGGGTCGGTCGTAAATTATTACAAACAGGTGATTACAATGCGGTTAGGATGGCTCTGACCAAAAGGTCGGAGCCATTCCTAACCGCATCGTAATCAGGCCCTATCAAATCAATTGTATTTTTCTTGGTTGAAGCAACAACTGACTGAGAGGATAATGGTGCAATGCTCAAAAGTGAAGGTGCAGAAATATATATACAATATAATACACGTATTTGTACAGTATGAAGTGTCCCTGGTTTTCATTACAATATGCAGTCCAATAAGAATTCCACACTGGACAACCCCTGAATATATGTTGATGTTTCAATCCATTCAGACAATCACACAGGTCTCATCAGGACTAAAACGTTGTATACATTACCTGAACCTCATATCTGTAATTAATACACAGAAGGTCGATGTTGTAGTGTATGGGGCCACGAGTTGACACAAACCCGGCCAAAATGACGATGATTCTTGGAGAACAGAGTTCAGACCCGAAATCACCCAAACATAACACTCGCATCTAAACAAGTACAACAGCTACTTGTGGTGCATCCAAAGAAACCGGTTGGAACAAATGGAATACACCGGTGTTTAATGAGACCCACGGAACCATGGTCCTATTAATCTCATTTGCTACCGTGGTAATGCATTTTGGGCATATAGGGTTGGTCCTGTGTTAGGTACTTTTGTGATTAAGCATGTGTTCGAAATTACAGTAGACCTATATAGTTTAATGGTTTGCAGTATTCATCATAATCAAAGTGAAAGCTCCTACACAACAAACTACAGATTGACAAGTTTTGAATTTCATCACCTGATGACAAATACATTCGACTTTCAGATCTGAGTGTGTGAAACCTATATTTTACACTTTAAGCAGAAGCAATGTTAAAAAAAAATTTTTAAACAAACAAAATAACACACAAAAATGGAGAAAACAGGTAAATCTAGTTAATGAGCATGAAATGCATCATACCTTGAAACGTGTTTAAATGCATCCACTAATACCGGTGCAAAATCTTTTGTGAACTCGGGTCCTTTCCTTTTGCTGTTCTGAATGACATCGTTGGCTAAATATAGGAATGTCAGCTTTCTACTTGATTTAGCTAAAAGTAAAAAATACAAATACAAAAAAACAACTGTAATAACAGCATTACAATCTACCAAGCCAAGGATAGTTCAACACAAAACAAAGACAGCTGACGTATAAGCATACCATAATACCAATTTACACTAATCAAGAATCTGCAAAATTCTAACACCTCCTTGGGAAAGATCACAATGTGACCACCTGCAACTTTGTAAGTCAATCTTGGAATTAGCGTGCCCTGCCGGCCTTATTTAATATCAAATAAATGGAGAAGCGCATTGGCACAGCCATTAGTTTCACGAATAATTAAACAAGAAACAAAACAAAACAACCCCCCCCCTCCAACACTCCCCCCACGAACCACCGATAGTACGACTCAAGAAATAGAATCATAAAAAGAAGTAAATGGCATGCTCTGCTCCCTTTATCAGCGACGTTCTGTAAGTTTTATTCGCTGCCTTTTTGCCGTCACCCGAAACACCAAACTGGCACAATGGATAAAGAAACGTTCATGTTAACCGAAGCTCAGCATCCTATTAAATTGCTCCTGTCCGTCTGTCAACAACTTGTAGCAATTTTGCAGGACAGACAACTGTACCACATAAGCCATGAATGAAGATTAACATGTTTGTAGCTCGTGAAGAAAAGCCCCGACTTTACGAAGGCCAGTGACAAGTATTAGGCTCTCTTAGATTAGGAGCAGCAAGCAGAAACTACAACCTCACCCTGACCCCTGGGAGAAAGTAACTAATGAAAACCGGAGCGCAACACAGAAATGTCATTCTAGGCAATGGCTCGTTCACAACTGGGGTTTCCATGTTGCGTCCTCAACCGAGATAGACAGACACGATTTCCACCTAATATTGGTTGCAACGACTAAACTTGAAAGTCAAACGGACAAATACGGACATCACTCTCATAACGACAGTACTTGGGGGAGGAATATTATTTGTCGATAGAATAAAATCACAACTTAACTCCAATTAAGCTTTAAAGTCCACCATTTAAGTCAAGGTCATGGGGGTCATGCTACGCTGGTTTGGAGCATGGTCACCCTTACTAACGATGGATGTCCCACTAGTTTGCAATAAAATGCATTAAAGACAGTTGACTGACCAATAAGCCGCTGGCTAACATCATACAGCAGGAGCCCCCCCGCCCAGGTGGCCTTAGAAGCCAAAGTCTTTCTGAAATAGGCTATACAATTTGCTAAAATAATAGGAACCTGTTGCATCGCTCACTTGACCAGCATGGCAAGGGCGAGTGGTCAACTATGCCTATGGGTCTTCCTAAATAAATAGCAAAGCAAAACCAATAAATCTGGCTTTAAGGTGCTATTGTATACAAACAAAAGGTCATGCAGAATACGGCAGGACATGGTGGCTACCTTAAATTTTAAGATCAAGACACACAGTGGTATCTGTAATGGCGTAAAGCTAGAGAGACAGCAGCGAATGAACATAGCTGTTAAAGAGGTTCATAATTCATTCATAAGTGACAAGCAGAGCCAAGGGTTGCATCAGGGAGAAGGGATAGCTAAGTGCACCAACAGTGGGCATCATCATTAACAGACTGTGTAAAATTAATGTTTACAGCCTTGGCTGTTGCTGGATAAAAGTTTGAGTAGTAACAATATTCAAATCTAGACATATGGCAGCATCTCTATGACAGTGGGCCATACAAGAACTCCCAGACTCCGAGCATTTGCATGCAGTAAACATAGGTAAGAAGCTAGTGTTGCAGCGCGAAGCTTACCAAATTTGTCTTCACCCATCTAACAACCTTATCTTACTAGGCCCATTTCATCAACCTTCAGTCTCACAATAGTCTCAATTATTTCTTAAATTTCTACAAAACCATGGTCCTCCGATGGATCTTTGTTGAGCTGACAGGGACTAGAATACTAGGAAACGTGAACAATTATTCTATGAGGACCTTAAATAAAATAATTGTTACCTCAAACCAAATGCAAAACCTTTCTCAGCCACAAATACAAAAGCCTTGATACAAGAAGTATGACCAAAAGAAGGAGACAGAATCGATAAAGATAATTCATGGAAAACGTTTATCGAATGCCTCGTATTGCATAGACGAGTCAAGAAAATACAGCTCAAATCAGATTTAATGACATTATTATTACAAGTAGCCTCACAACACAAACAGAGCATTATTAGACACCTGGAAAATCCTCTGTGGAGAGAAACAGGATACATTTTAGGTTCAGTTATTAATCCTACAAACTGAAAGCAAAGCTGATCGCTTCAAGTTCGTACTCAGTAAGATCTGGTCAAGACTGATCTGCCGCACCATGTGCCACGGTCGGAGTCAGATAACCTCTCAGCCGAAAGGTTATTTTCCTGCACACTTTACCAGCCGGCAGAGTACAGGATTCGAGGTCGCAGTTGGATATTGTTCAGTTCATTAAAGTCTATTCCACCCTGTGTGGATGGAAAAGGGCATAGAAAAGACAACAGGGATCAAAGGTCTGTCCGACAGCATGCCAGGCAGGAAAGGAAAATGACAGCCAGCCCCCAACTCCTCCTCCGATGGGGCAATTATACCTCCGAATGTTCCAGGTTTACACTCCTTAACGTATCAATTCCATCAGTACATGGGGTTCTCATTGGTCACTCATAGTGGGCTGATCAGTGAATCACACAATTCTGAAAGAATTAAATAATTATTTTGCAAATTTCATTAAGATTAATTTAGTTCAATTGTGTTGCCATTTCGTCATTTCCACGGAAGTGGGTGGAACTTTACTTTGCTCACAGTCCGTCCGTTCCCAGGCGCTTTTCCCCTGGGTTTGCAACAATACGGTTACATTTCTATCGAATATGCTCCTTAGCGAGAAGTGACTCCATTGTTAGCTAATACAGAAATGAAACTTCACAGAAAGTTCTCATAGGGCTTAGGTGACTGTCTCACATGGTTTTACATTAACGCAGAGTGAGAGAAGCATTTGAGGCCTACATGAAAATGAGCTGAATCACTACCGTTAAATTTCACTATAAATCACATTTCATAAATGCATTTCGATTCTCTCCATTATAGCAGTTATAGTTTCTTTCAGGCACTACATATCAATCTTAGGCACTAGCAAAAAAAAAATTCTTAAGCATTATTTGTACGTTATCTCTTTCAAAACAAATTAACGTTGTGTCACTCAATATACATATTATTGTATAGACGTTACAGAAGCTCAGATTTGCACTACGTCAAATCTCTCTAATTTAAACAATTTTGCATTTCAAGAACTTCATTATGCGAAACGCGTTTCCGAAGAAAATAAAGAAAGCTTTTAAATTTGAATTGAGTTAGAGTCCCTGTGTCAGCGTCCGATTTCTGGAAGGAGACCGGAGTTTGTATGTATGTATATATATATTTTTTTTTTTTTAGGTACGATGCACATTTGAAAGTTATCACAAAACTCTGTACAATATTTTATTTTCTCACAACACGTAAATACGTTCATGTGTAGTTCTCAGTGTATCTCTTTATTTCGTTTACATTTTCGTATATTCATTTTAGAACACTGCATGCTTTTACAATGCAGTATGTATTCTCACGTTATTCGACTTAGCAGGTTAACATGGCATCGTCAAGAAATATTTGTTGTAATGATCTTTTACAGGTGAGAACTGATAAAGGTAGACATCAGATAATATCTACGCTCCATCACTAGCTATGTGCAGAATCAGAAACAAGAAATATATCAAATATATAAATGAGGGGTCATTGGTACTAATTTATGTCTTGCTAGCAATATTTACAGGCCAGACAACATATGATTTAACAGTCTGACAAAAGCAGGACTACATGGTGCTTTGTGTGGGTAAGGAAGTTCCTACTTACTAGAGACAAGTATTATGCATAAAATATTTAGCTTTGCCCTTGAGAAAGAAGTTGTGTGTAACAGATGGAAAAGCCTCACCCTCTCGGAGTGGCACGCCACTTCAAGTGGGTGAGGTATTCTGTTCTTTTAAGGAAAGTGCCAGACATCAGTGGTAGTTAGGTAAAAGCACTGAAACACTGTAGGTTGTCTCCCCATTAAAACTGACTCGCTCTCACACCCTTGGCGTTCTTAAGGTCTGTTGGACATATGTAAATGCACCACGTTTCCTCTCGAAACAATTGTCTTTTCCATTAATTTAGGAAGGTAGTAATGTGTATAAAAGTCTCAACATACTTAAGGCTCCCAGTGTCCGTTTTTACTGATAAATACAGGTTTTCTGTCTGTATTTATATTTAAAAGTGGAAAAATACAGACAAGTGTGTTCCTTGTGAGTGACTTTCCATGCGCTCCTTCATGAATTCCAGGCCAGCAGCTGAGCAGATACAAAGCATGTCGAGTTAAAAAAAAAAAAAAAAAAAAAAAAAAAGGAAGGATGAGATTCCCTTAAATACGGGCATTAGTTAACATATTTGTATATAATGCTATATTTACATGTGTGGGTGTAGTGTTTTGTTATATTTGGCTGCCTAATTTGCTAAAACTCGACAGGCATCGAAGTATGAGTGCATGTTTATCAGTTAAATAAATGTGGATATATACCATTTTACAACTCTGTTTATACTCAAGACGCAAAATAAATATGGATAAATACCAATAAGATGACTAAAAAAATAAATATGGATAAATACAGACGGTAATGTTAAAAAAATAAATACCATAAAACCAGGAGCCCTAATCATAATCCCTCAGAGACCACAGCTATTTAAAAGGATGTTTGCCAAATTGGTTGCGCTGACCCTGAAAAAAAGGTTTTACATATCTAAACAGATGGAAACCCACGCAACTAATCAAAGGTCCATCTGGTCCAGCAATGTCGGCCTGGAATAGACACATAATTATACGCAACATGTTTTCCCACCAAACAATCGTCTTTTCCATTGATAAGGAAGCAGTATTAGAAGTCAGATCACACTTTCTCACCAACCACTGCAATTCAGAAAGAGGTCTGCCTAATTGGTAGCACAGAGGAAACGTCCGAATTATATCACAAGTAGACACGTAAATGTGTTGCTGCAGCTCACTACTAAATTGCACGGGTTTGCAATTATGTTTTTAAGGTACATACTTTGCTTTTAAAAATAAGTCCTTGTAGATGGTCCAGGAGGCTGCTAAATCAATTCAAAGCCAAAACGTGTCGACATTCACACGAGGCTTTTGGAGAAAATACAAATTTAGTACTAATGGACATTAAAAACGCAAATGGCAAGGAAAAAAATTGAACACCTTTTACCAAAATTGCTTCAGATCAAAAATTAGTAACAGTATGCTGAAGGTCTTGTACTTGAAATTCTAAAACAAGGACTGTACATATACATAGTGGGAAAGGTTTATAATTTTGCTGTTTGCAAAGTAATGAAGAATAAACTTTGGTGAATATAAAAATGCCTCGATCACAACAGATAATTTATAATGAGAAGGGGCAAAGATTTAAGGAATTTTACATATAGAGAAATTAAGATTAATGAGGATTGATGACATGATATGCATCAACTTCCTGACAGAAAAATAAATGAAGTGAATCCACCCCTATTTGAGAACATGTGTCTTCTTAATCTTTACATACAAATGAAGCCATGGACAAACCCAGACTATTTGTGCCCAGACACTGAATACTGCGTTTCATGGCACTGTTTGGGAAATAATAAAAACAGGACACACGCATAGACGGCACAGAAAGAGGCAGGTTGCACAGAGATGAAGCATAAACAATCCATGCACATTTGTGCAATACTGAATCCACATACATTAGTACATTACAACCAGTCATAATGGCTTTGCCAATACTTGATTTTTTTCCTCAGTAATATGCTCCAAGTACAAAGGTTATATCCAGAAAAGGAGCTTGTGATCACTGTTCCATGGGACACAAACTGTAGCACATCAATGAGGCCTAGAGGGTGAAACTAGTTTACGGTTGCTTCCAATCCTGTTCAAATAGGACAAAGCTCAGCTGTTTGGGCTAGAGTGCTACTGTTTGGAGTACCGCTAATGCTGATCTGCTTATGTCCTCGTCTTAGTGGCACAGTCACCACCCATGTTTTTGTTTTTCTCAAGGGTTACAACTGTGGTTACGGTTATCCTACCCTTGCTGGCAGGTGTTGACCTGTCATGATGGCAGGTGTTGAAACTGATCAGTCCATGCTGTTGTCACTGCAGTTTTGATAGTTAGTCATTGCTTTAATGACAGCTTTTGTTGTTGTTGTCCCCGAGGTGGTAGTAGATATGGTTACTAAAAAGAGTCCTTGTTGAGTGTATAGATGAGGTTGATGCTGTGGTCCCCAGAGTTCTCACTGCTGTGGTTCCTGCTGTGCTGAAGTGGTTGCTGCTTTTGGCCATGCAGTGGAGGCAGCTATTGTGTTTGCAAATGTAACAGCTGTGGTCACTGCGGCTGTACCTTTAATGGTGACAGTTGTGGTCTCTTCCGCGACAACAGCTGTGGCGGAAGATGTCACTGTTGTGTGTGCAGTTGTGGTCCCTGCTGTGATGGTAGATGTGATTGCTGCTTGAGTGCTGGTTGCTCTTTGATTCCTGCTGTAGCGGCTGCCATTGTCCCTGCTGTGGTGGCAGCTATGGTCTTTGCTGGAGTTACTTCTGTTGCTCCATTGTAGGTGTGGTTCTTATTGGGATTATAGCTGTGGTGGAAGCTATCCACACTGCTGTGGTTCCTGCTGTGCTTGTAACTATTGTTGCAGTTGTTGGCACTGGGGCAGCAGTTGTGGCTACTGCTCTGGCTTCTCATTTCTACTATAATCTAGGTTGTGAATGAAGCTACTGTGGCTGCATTCGTGAGCCAGAGGTTACAAAAAAAAACACAGACTGAAGGTCTTGTACTTGAAAATCTAGAACAAGGACTGCACATATACATAGTGGGAATGGTTTATATTTTTGCTGTATGCAAAGTAATGAAGAATAAACTTTGGTGAATATTAAAAAAAACTCCTGTAGTCCCTGCTGTCGTTACAGCTGTGGCCACTGTAATTGTCCCGGCAGTGCTTGCAGCTGTTCTTGTGGTGGTGGTGGTGGCTGTTGTTGCTGCTGAGGTCCATGCTGCGATTGCCGATGCTGTGGTAGATGTTGTTGATAGTGTGATTGCAACTGTGGTCACTGCTACTTCCTTGCTGGAAGCTGATGTTCTCGCCATTGTCTCTGCTATATCAGCTTTTCTCACCGGTTTGCTAACGTTACTACTGTTGTACCTGCCATGGCGACAGCTGCAGTCACGGCTGTTGCAGCAGCAGCGGTCACTGTCATAGTGCCAGCTGCTGCTGCACAACAGTGGTGATAGATGCGGCTACTGCTGTAGTTGTAGTTCCTGCTTTGGAGTGGGATGCAATGGCAGCAGCATGTGTGTAACAGAAGAGAACTACCTTTTTTTTTATCCCGCTGACCACTGCAAAAAATATATCTATCCATATATATATAATCCCATCCGACAGTGTGGAGCTACTTAAATCAACACTGAAAGACACTGCAGATATGGCCTTATCAGGCTGAATTCCTTTTAGGAGTCAATTTAAATTGTATGACTGCATCACAGGGCCCAGAATTGAGATTCTGTTATCAGTGTATATCGGTTTGCTCAGGACACCACAGCCCAAACTGGCACAAATTAAACAGTACAGGACGCCTGTATATTTATTGTTACCCAACACCAGTCAGTCTGGGCTCATTTCAGCAACGGCTGAACTGGGCGACGAAAAATATATATTTTAATATAACAGGTGACAGACCTGGTCAAAAAGCCCCAGCAGACCCCAACCAAATTCAGAGTGGTCCCATAAAAAAAAAAGTAGGAAAAAAAACCAAGGAAGATGCATTTGCTGCAGCAATGTTCAGTTTAACCTGGTGTTTACAAGAGGACAGATCCAAGCAGGAAAGTGACAGGTGGACACTGCTGATGCCAGTTCTTAGAAAAAGACCCATTAATCAAAACCACTGCTTCAAAAGGCTGTCACAGAATAGCCCGCTGCACAAATTGTGTGCATGAAAGATGGAAGCCCATGCCCTTTGTGTTACACATTGATGCATCGCTCCCATGTTTATTATTTTAACAGCAAAGTTTATCACGCTGAGAAATGACCATTCAGCTCACATGGTGCCTCTATTGCTATGGCATGAGCACGGTCCTTTAGTACTGGTCTCTGGGAACGTCTCGAATTATAGATCCTGGATGGTTAGTATTGGCTTGAGGATCCCTCGATTCCAGAACATGCTTTCTATTTCCTTTTCATTAAAACTCCAAATAATAAGAAAACATATAATTCTGCCTTGTGATTAACTTTGCCCCAACTTTGAAATGGCAGACGCCAGGAAAAACCAATGGAATTTTCTAGCTTCCATGTATGTCTGAAATATTAAGCAATTTAATCACGTCTGTAGTGATACCAGTGTGAAAAAACTGCATTAGCTACAACGGCTGCTATCTGAGGTTTTAAACTATCTGATAACATAGGAAAGTTGGTTGCTTTATTAGGTACAAAATGCTTTCACATGTTTTATTACTGTGCTAGTTTTCAACATGTGCCAGAAGTGCTATTCTGTGCCACCTTATAAAGCAGCATTGAGACTGGATACAAAATGCAAAAAAACTAAATAGAACTAAGCCACATCTTCCAAATAAAGGTGTAAAGCCTTTCAATATTTCAGTTTCTGGACATGAAGGCAATTAGAGAAATATTTGTGACAGACATCATGCCAGAACTTCAATGTATTCATTGTCTGGGTTTAACGTATGCAGTTTTATTGTGATTAAGAGTATTTTACGGAGCGTTTGGAGCAGAGGATGTGCATGGATGGTATTGCACTGCGTTAGTGTCCTATGCCTCACAGGCAATTAATTGCCTGTAATGTCAAAGCAGAACCTTCTTTGAGGTTGGAGTGTGCGAGTGGATTTCAGTAGCTTGGAAGACAAGGAATTCAGCAGAAGGTGTAAGGTTCCCAACTCCTGATAAAGATTGTGCTGGCCACATAGTTGAAAAGTTTCCCCGATTGTCCGTTTTCACAGCATGGGCTCCTGGGTCCAATTTTTAAGACCCAAAGTGGTCGAGTTACCCAGTTATTACAGAACGACTTACCCTGCTAATGAAGAATCAGATGAAACATCTGAAATCCCCCAGTACTGCTGGAATAATGGGGTTATTATAGTGGCTGTCAGTAGGACTGTTAAATTGTTCAGAGTGAACTAGCAGGTGGGAGCCAACAGGATTATGGAGTTGTTCTGGCCACAAATGCTTACTGTTTTTAGATACAAAGAGAGCTTTGTGAGCTTTAATGCAGCTTCAAATACAACTTACCTGTCCCCCATATTTGTTTTTTTTTGGGGGGGGGGAGAAGAGTATGTACATTGTGGAGTAATTGCGTTTAGTAGCCACCCAACCCCCCTCTTTCCAAAGACAAAACAAAATGAAATGGCTAGACTGAAATACCCAAACTGGCTGAATTAAATGCACTTTTAATGTTATTCCTAGAAGAGTTCAGTGATCAAGCGATATTAAAGACATTTTTTGGTAAATAACTTCTTTTAATAGCAAACATTAATCCCTCTTCAAAGAACCATGCTTTCCATTTAACCAAGGTTGTTTTTTTGTCTTGTTTTTTAGTATTCTAACAGTTGCTGTGAACGAGGGTTGGTGTCTGCAAAACAGCTAGGCATCTAAAAGTGAGGGGACATCACAAGAAGCCTACATTCTGGAGAAGTTGTGGGACTACGTAGCACTGACAAGCATGCCTGCTCAGGGAGGAATGAGACTGGCTGTTCCTGATGGAGGAGACTGTCTAGGAGAAACCCAGCCATGCTCTCAGTGTATGGATCACCTACAACTGGCTTGTGCCAGGAGCATAATCAGTGCGGACCCAAGTGTAAGGGGTCAGCCAGTTTACCTACATGATGACCTACGTAAAGCATTGTTAACTCCAAGATACAGCATGCTGGGGCATCCCTGCAGCGTGATCAGAGGGACTTCTTCTGCCACTGCTTTAATGAGCTCTGTGACCTGGAAGGATCAAGAACACTGTTGAAACAGACGACCTTCCCCAAAGCCAGGCAGCCACAACTGCCGAAGACAGAAACCTGATACCAAGGCATGCTGTGCCGTTCATTCTCGGAGGCAATATCTGAGAGGCTGGGTCACTGCCCGCAATCTAGCAACAACTGACAAAGACGTTGTGTGATCACAGAGAGAGCACCACCAATTTCCGTGACCCAGCGAGAAGGTAACATGGGGCCTGAAATCAAAGACTGAGACCGTTTCTTGGATAGAGGTGGGCGAGCCAGCAAATTAACAGGGCAAGCTGAACCACCGAAGAGCCAAGGGTCTGGCTCAGGAGCCCAACGCCCAGGACATATTGTTTGGGGTCAAGGGCAACATGTTTTCATGTGTATTTTGTCCTTGGGACAAGTAAGCCCACCCCCCTACAGCACAAACCCTTTGGCTGCCAGTTTACAGTACCACATTATGAAAGAGGGAAGGGCACTGTCTGCAGTTAAGATAATATTTGTGTCCATGCTGTTCAAACTTGAATTTATGGTTCATTAATACAAACCCTTTATTATTAGGGTGAGCGCTTTAAGTAAATGTTGCAAGCTCGTACTGCACTACTTACAGTGGTTCTAGTGTAAAAATGTGTATACACATTTTCAAAGTTTAGCACTATGAGGCTATGTATAATGCTCCCAGAATGCCCTCCGATTAGATGCAAATATTCGCAAAAGCTTCAAAGCAAGATTGATGATTCTTTGCTGTCAAAATAAAATGTTCACAAAAAATGCAAGTAGGAAAAAAACATTTCACTAAACTTTTGTAAATATTTAGGTACCATTTCTTTGCAGCATCAGTTAGTAAAATGTGTCGATATGTGCTAGTATTTCCCAAAAATATTCATAACGAAAAATCAGTGTAACCAGTTTCAATAACATTATGGGGAACATAAAAATAAGCAAGCATTGGCAAAGTCAGCAGGTCTGAAATTGGTGGTCAGCCTTTTGGTTTTATCAATGTATGACTTGTTTTGGCATGGTTTTTGTAAAACCTTCCTGTGTAAGCAGCCGGGCCCTCACCATTATTACAAACATTGGCAAAAGCAAAAATAGTTTTTGGTCTAAAAAAGCACACATTGGCGCACAAAGTAGTTTTGTTCAGTGCCCGGAACTACTGTGGCAATATGCTCCTTGTGATAGAGCAGAATGCTGTCACTCACAGTGAAGCCAGTCGATAGAGAGAGAGACAGAGAGAATTTTAATAAAACACAAAAGGTCATGGTTATTAATGCCAGACCAAATTAGGGGCCCAATTATTAAAGAAAGTCTCAAAAGTGCACCTATGGTATACGTCCTTGCATTAAGTGCAGATATACGGCTTTCGTGAATTCACAAGAATTTCCAAAAGTAGGCCAACAAATAAACTCCTAGAAAATATTTGTGAACTACATTTTAGCATCAGCCAATTTGCATGTGTAGATTTGCTCATGCAAAAATCTGTGTGTTTGCAGGTTCACTTTCCCTCCAACCACTTTTCTCCCAACCCTGGAAGAAGTTTTACGTCTGCCATTGTCAGGAGTAAATTTCCAACCTTTCTCAGTATGGGAAAAAAGTAGAGAAGAGTTGGTGAAAAACATGAAAGATAGTAGGGCTGCACAGGCTAAAAAGGGCATTCCAACCCTGGAACGATTGCTTACTACCATCTTCAGCGCCAGTATGTAGATCTGTGGAAAGGCGGCAACATAAGGGAATTGCTAGTATTCAAACCCTAATATGGTATGAGCCCCGGCTTAATCAGAGAGGCTATATCAGAGCTCTTAAATAATGAGATTGCTGCCATAATTTGTCACTGCATTACATGGCAAAAAAAGGGACAAGTAGATTTTGTTACAGGATAAATAGATATATGAAGCAACCTGCCCTTTGGACAAGTAGATATTTTATTAAAATTCCACACCCCTAAACCACAACACATAAAATATGGTAAAATCTCCAAAATTCAAAAAAGTGAATTTCTTTAACATGTGGAAAGCTTTCAAATTAAGAGCACAACATAGCACTGCAGTGAGAAGTACTTATTAAAAGTGGAAGTTTTATACAACTGGTAGCCTGAAATCAAATATTTTAAAGTGCTTTCATATGCAGTAATGAATAAAAAGGTTTTGGTTTAATAAAGTATTTGCTTAAGATCACATCATTTAAGTGGGTGAAGCCGCAATTTATCCAGGTTTTCTGGTTTCACTTTGTACAGATCAGCCAGAAAATGGGTCTCTAATTGTACTTCCTTATATGAAAGGCTTCGTTGTTTCGTCTTAGTTCATTTTCTGCAGTTTTTAAATCCAGGGCGAACTTGACCCCAAGGCTGAGCAATTTACATGTGCACCAGTTACATTACGCAAGGTCACATGCATTGCTTATAGGCACAGGGAAATTAAGTGATGTGCCCAGAATCACAGGATGTTGAGCGGGCACCGAGACTAGAACCTGGCTCCCCAGTTCCCAGCACTGACAGTAATGCCACATCCTGGGTAGAGGGTGGAAGGCAGGCAGAAGCCAATGAAAGCTTGCCTCTTGTTGGAAACGAGATTCCAACAGGAGCTCGAGCCAATTCGGAACCAGACTTCAGACTCAAGCCTGGCTTGAGCTTTCAGTGGCTCGCCAAGCTCTAATCTTAAACTTGTAAAGATGAGCCTGCCCATTACGAAAATGATTGCCAGTGTGAACTCTTTTGCTCAAGAACTGAACAAACTAATCTATGGATTACCTAACAAGGTAGTTGGCTGCATTGCCAGCTTGTGAGCTTGTGCCTATTCTAGATTCTTGCAAATGACAGTTCATCTCTGCTCATGCATTGCAGATATTGTGGGAACCATAGGAGCTGTGCAAGGTCACTGTAGATGGTGTGGTGAATGTCGTAATTTGCTTGAGCCCAGCATTGTGACTGTAGAACCCTGCAGCTATATCCACAGTGTACAATATATTTTTGCTGTGATATTAAAGTACTTCTCTTTCCGTTAAGAAAAATATTTGGCAGGATGGAAAATTGTGTTTGACTTGAGGGCCATGTAGCAGTTAACTGTACTAGAGGCCTTCAGCCTCACAAATTACGCGCGGGACTCACAGTTTGAAATCAGTTCAAACTCTCACTCCAACAAATGTCACACCTGGTGATAAGGGCTATACCTTATCACCAGGTTCTAGCCCTTAGAACCGGATGTGGCTCTTCAGTTCATGAGTGCAAAAGGGACCAATTAAGCACGCACTAGTTAATGGACACAAAAGTTCAACCCTACTCCAGAATAATACATTTCCATACTTGATCTCGACAGCTGCCTCCACTATGCACGCAGTGCAATATTTTATCCGCTGCTAAGAAATGTGAAAACCTGCGAACTACCCGTTAAAGTAAACATGGAAAGCCGCGCTTGCGCAATAAGGTGTTGGGTCAAATGAAAATAGGATGTGCACTTTTTGGATGGAAAGCTCTGAACATACATTTGAGCTTTGAAGGTGCAAGACAGCACGAGAATTGGGAGTTGAGGGCAACATAGGGTCTTCGGGCTACGGTGGATGTTAAAGAGTCGAAACGCTACCGCCTGCTGCGCACAGCTCCTTCTGCATCGGCACTGTGCATTAGGATTGGCTGTGGCAAATGCTTTTGCCCTGGGAGAGGTCTAAATAATTAAGGATTAGTTAAGCTAGTGTTTGCGCTTGGATTCGAGATGGGAGCTATGGTGGCGACAGTGGCCGCATTTCAGTTGGAGAAGGTGGCAGTGTTTGTGCCGAGCCTGGTGGTCATATTGTTTATACCACTCTTTTTCGCGCAGATGAGAAGTGTGTTGTACGCTGCTGTGCGTAGTGGCCTGTAAAATGATGGGGTGTGTAGTGGCTTGTGAAATGATGGGGTGCATGGTTCTGGCCCACCCCCTCCTCGCGGGCTGTTCTACCTTTGCGCAGCTCGCGCTCCCACACGGTGACGATGAGTGGAGAGTGCTTCCTGTGGTGGATGAGCCAAAGGGACAACGTCTGCACGCTCTGCTGCGAGTTGCTGAGCTCCGATAGCTTCTTCTCCAGCGCCGCCTCCGAAAACGCGGACATGCTTCCTCCCTTGCCCGGCGCCAGCGCTCAGGCAGCGGGGTCTGTGAGTGCGCAGCTCCTGCTGGGGTTCTCCCAGACTTTCTCTGCACAGGAAGAACGATCCCCGAGGCTGTAGCGGCACCTGTTCCTCTCCCTCGGCCCCCTACCCGCAGGCGAACGCCCGCCGCTGCCAGGTTACAGCCCGCTGTCGGCTACGTAAGACGCCGGTACCGGTAGATATGGCGGCGGAGCCGGGCAAAGCGGCAGTGACGTCACAGGCGAACTCTCCTGCCTGCTGAGCCGAGGCAGCCCAGCTCTAGCCTGCAGCGCCAGGAGAGTGCTGCCGCTCACAGGAACTTCAAATACTGTCCGATTAAATGAATGAGCCTAACATTTTTCTTAGCTAAAATTACGTTTTGGGGTGACCCTGTCAGCCATATGGGGCATTTTAAATCATTCATGTTTGTCAACTGTAATTCTGACTAAATAAGTTTTCCTGTCGGGTGGCTACTTTTCTCAGACATAGATACCAGCGATTTATGTTTTCTGATTCTGGGAAGTCAGAGGCCGGTACCCGAATATGATTTCGGGTAAGTCCAGTATTGCCAGATTTGAAAAGCATTTCAAAGCCCAAAGCTTGCAGCTGGGGAACCAGGTTCGAGCCTTCGCGTCGGTTCAGCATCCTATGATTCTGGACAAATCACTTAATCTCCCCGTGCCTACCAAAAAATGAATGTGTCCTCGTGTAAAGTAACTGGTGCTCATGTAAAGCGCTCCAATACCTTCGGGTCGGTTCGCGCTATATAAATCTGCCAAAAAAAAAAAAAACTATCAGCCCAAAAGAAACCGTTCCTAGCCCAAAAACTAGCCCAAAATTGTAACACTCAAATAACGCTATCATAGGATGAAAGAAACAATTTAAACCATAAATCTAATTTGAATTTTAAGCAAATATGTAGAACTCCCAGTCCCTGAATTATTAATTACATTACACATTAAAAATGGAAATAGACATGGAAAAATGGTCACTCACTTTTCATGATGAGCAGCAAATTGGACAAAGTAGTAATTCTGGGTTTGGTGAGACACGTATGTCTTTGATCACGGGCACATCAGTCCTTTGACACACCTTTTCGCATTGGAGCCCATTGCAGCAGCCAATTATTTTCTTTCATTTGTTGACAGAAAGCAAGGGCAGTAGCCACATCCCCCTATGCCTCGCAGGCTCGGCCCGTGCAGTTAAGAGCGGGGGAGGGGGCGCAAGTCGACAGATAATGACGAGGTAAACTTACATTTAAAAAAAATAAAAACCACTTACCTTGCGCTCGCCGCGTCGCCAGTCAGCGATGCGGCGAGCGCAAGGTAAGTGGTTTTCATTTTTAGGTCTCGCCTAGCGTTGCTGCGCACATGCGCAGCACGCTCAGCGAGATTTATTGCTAATAAGTACTTTTACAAAAGGGCTTTAAGCCCCGCCCCTCATTTCCATTGGCTGGCGTCACCGTTTATGCTAAACAGTGGCCTGCCATTGGAAATGAGCTATCTGTGTTGCCTCCCTTTGTCTTTTTGGGCCGGCCCACCCGGACTGGCTCGCCTGCATTACGGCTGTCATGACGAAGTTTCTTATCAGAAGCTTCGTCACGCTGCCTTGCACGCGCCAGTCCGGCTCGCTGATTGTGTGTGAGAACGCTCTTCATATGGTAACGGGCTTGTTTTAGCCCGCCGTGTTCCCATTACGTTCCCGCGCGCCGCTGGAAGACAAGGGGCTGTTGCCAAGGGTTTTTCGTCCCCTCATCACTGCTGTTTATTCGTCAGCGTCGGCATCACGCACAACAACAATGGAGATGTTCACGATTAAAGGTCGCGCGCTACCCGCGTCTCCATGGCAACCGGCATCATGGCAATCTGATGCCTCCGAGGGGCCTCGCGCGCCCCGTCGCGGCGGTTTACACACACAGGAGCCGGACGGAGAAACTTAACAAGTAAAACAAACCCCGAGGGACAAGGTCGTCAACGCCTTCTCGCGGCCTCACGCGCTCTGCCAATAAACACGCCGACGGCCCTTCAGACCACTTGTGATTTATTCCCGCCTGCGCTGCGCTTCTCCACTTCACCACGTCCGCTGTCATTGTGGTTGGACTTGTTGCGCTTCTGTTCTGTGGGAGGAGAGGGGATGAGCACCAGCCGTGTGATCTGTGCGCCTCCGTGTGCGGGGCTGGGTTGTCATGGGAGCCACACTGCCCACCGCTTCATTGGGGGGGGAAGTGCTCAGAATACTGGTAGTAGGTGCGGGGATGTAGCTATCAGCCATGCAGCAGGTGTAGTGGCACCGGGGCCCAGTTATATCGGTGTATGCTATCAAACCAGAGGATGAAGCACCATTTCCTTTGCCTGCGTTAGGGTGCACAAGGAGGTGCTAGTAGGCAGGAGCCTGCAGCAAATTGTGGGGAAAAAAAAAGAAAACAGTATTTGCTTTAAAATGAATGAAATCATATACGTAGGGCAAGGGTAGTTAATTTGAACTGGATCTCATAAACTCTCATCAGTGAGTGATAACTTCTTTCCATAAATGCAAGCGCTACACAGGTACCTGAAATAGAGCCTGTGTATGTACAGTCATGCATGGGCATCTCGGTGCACATGGCTCCCAAAGTCCCCTGTGCAGTGAAATACACTTGCACACAAATCTTCCAACCGGAGAACGCTCTGGAATTAACGGTATTTCTTAAAACCAAATTAATTCCTAAATGACATACTAGTACTCCTTGTTATTACGAGCCATTTATGCCCCAGTCACGTTCCTTAATACTACAATGACACACCTCCTACAAGAGCACCAATTACTAAAATTAAAATAAAGACAGCTGTGATACCGCCCCCGCCACCCCCCCCCCCCCCCGGCCTCCACCCCCCTCCCGACACAGGTATCCTCATGGTTGCTACCAAACCTGCAACAGGCACCTCCATCGTAAATATCCATAATAAGGACTGACACAAGTAAGAGGGTTAATGAGCCAAGCCCATAAGTAATCTAGCAATTTCTGCCTCACCCATATCTCTTTTTCGAAGCACTATCTCTGGAAACAATAGCCTTCTGAAGGTTAAGCTGCTGCCATGAGCTATGACTGTGCCTTTTACACATCCTATCCGCCACAACAAAGTCTTTCAAGTGAGGGTAAAGTGCCTGTGATGTATAGCTGCACATAATGGTAGGAGTTCATATTACCAGAGGTTATTTACTGCGAGACAGAGGGCAGACATGGGGGACTTGGTTTACATAACACTGCCAGAGAGAACGAGCATTTGCAATGCAATAGGTCTCGCATTTGCGAGAGTTGGAGCTATTGGCATTGTAAATGACAATGCCTTTTATTCATTTGTTTTGACAAACCTGCAAGCGGTGCATAAACACGCACTTTGTACGTATAGTCCTTGCTTATGAGAAGCAAGGCTGGCAGTAAAACAGACTGCCAGCCTTGCTTCTCATAAGCAGGACTATAAGTACAAAGTGCTTGTTTACGCACAGCTTGCAGGTTTTCAAACGCATAAATAAAGGCATTGTCATTTACAATGCCAATAGCTCAAACTCTCGCAAATGCGAGACCTATTGCATTGCAAATGCTTGTTTTAATGTGTACCTCGCCCTCTGTCGACTCCCCCCCTCACCCTGCCTCCCCACCCCACCACTCTTACCTGCATGGTTCGCGCCTGATGCCTTAATATGCTTGTTTTAAAGCGTGAGGTATGTACCTGTTAAGTAAACATGGCCAGTAAAGTGAAACTGCGAATGGTTCACTCAATCACTAATGGTTTGTTGATTTTATGTTTCGCAGCTTTTGGCTGGACGTCGCTTTGATCAAGTGCACAGCAATCCTTTGACACACCTTTTTACATTGGAGCCCTTAGCAGGAGCCAGAGGATTGTCTTTCATTTGTAGACAGAAAGCAAGGGCAATAGCCACATCCTATGGCTCGATATGATTGTTTCAATGCGTGAAGCATGTACCTGTTAAGTAAACATGGCTGGTAAAGTGAAACTGTGAACAGTTATTTAATCACTTATGGTTTGTTGATTTTATGTTTCACAACTTTTGGCTGGACATCGCTTTGATCAAGCCCACATCAGTCCTCTGACACACCTTTTCACATTGGAGCCCTTAGCAGGAGCCAGTGTATTTTCTTTAATTTGTAGACAAAAAGCACGGGCAATAGCCACATCCTATGCCTCAATATGCTTGTTTCAGAGATTAAGCCATGAACCTGTAAAGTAGACACAGCTGGTAAAGTGAAACTCCGAATGGTTCATTCAATCACTTACACTTCAGTTTGCTGCAGGTCGTTTCAAATTGTTGTAATGGACTTGCAGTTCTATATGGCAGCACTTGCATGCTGCCTTGGTATTATCTGATTTTATAGGGCAATCCATCCTTTTAATTCATAAACCACTAGCACTCTTTTTTGTATATTGTAGTATTGAGCTGACTTGCCCTTTTTGCAATAATTAAACTGCAACTGCTTGGCAGCTGGGATAACCTGCTCAATGATGAACTGTGTCTTGATGAGAGGGCGGGAGACAAACTTATCATCTCTCCACATGTACTGGCATAACTCTGGTAATCCTAGAGCAAATACATGTCAATGGCACAGTCTTCATCAAAGTTGGGGAAAATAGGTTTGGCTGGTCTTCATAAATTTCGTAGAGCATGCTTAATGCATAGCAGTGTTATACATACAATATCACACCATGCAAAAGTGTCATTTCAAGGCATCATATTGCTCTAATAAATATATACACAGCTGGTGGTAAAGTGAAACTGCAAATGGCTCTTGAAAACACTTGGTTGAAATATCCTTTTCAATGTGGACAAGTACAGAGTAAATAGGTCTCCAAAAATGTGGAGTGCATTTCCAGATTCTTGCTGAAACATTTTATTAACTACCTTTATTTCTTGAAGAATGTCCAGTTTGATGTGTGAGACAACCAGCTGATCATGAGTTCTTTACTGCGTACAATGCTCCTTATTGCTTTCTTAATGATGTCAAGGGAGTGGAAAATGCAGTGCACACATTGCAAGGAAGGTTGCTTATCTCGCAACAAAGTGAATGTTGAGTGGTGCTTTCTGCACATGATGCTTGTCCCATCTGTGCCTATGCCAATAACATTTCCAATCTCAAGGTTACAAGTTTCAAGCAAGTTTGGACTGCATTGGCTGTATCTTCTGCACAGGCCTGCTGCGATTCCACCATGGCTAGGTATCTGCTTTCATGTTTGTTATGATATTGCGGAGGTACTTTGTACAGAAGTGCTGCAGATTTGTACTTCAATGTGGGTTGATTATGGTAGGAGAATGTAGAGAATGGTGCTATTCTGGGCTTGTCACCAGCAGGAGTGGCATGCAGTGCTCTGGGGTTCACAGTGTCAAGAGCAGGTCTGAGAAAGTGTTCTGGTCCTGTCAGTAGCAGTGTTCTTCTGGTCCTGTCAGTAGCGGGAGGGCGGCGTGCCTCCTTCTGCAGTTGACAGTGGCAAGAGCAGGTATGAGAAAGTGTTCTTCTGGTCCTGTCAGAAGAAGTGTTCTTCTGGTCCTTTCAGTAGCAGGCAGGCGACGTGGCTGCTTCTGCAGTTGACAGTGGCAAGAGCAGTTCTAAGAAGGCGTTCTTCTGCCCCTGGCAAATACATGAGCTGCATGCATCCATGGGGTGGTGCGGCTGACTGTTGCAAGTTTAATCATACACACTGCTGTTAAATTTTGCAAGCAATTGCGTGTGAGGCATCAATAAATAGGACTTGATTCCAATGCGTTTCAGTTCAAACTTTATATAGAGAATATTTGATAGTAGTTTTATGCCCATTCTGTTTCGTCTATCATTTTTTCAGCAGCATCATTTGGGAAAATACCCTTTCAACAGGAGCATTGGATATCGGGAGAGTCAATATTTTTATAGCACCTATTGCAAGCTTGTGAAAACAATGGTTACCAGCAGCATCAGTGTAGTTATACACTTCCATCCAAAAGGATTCGATGTTTGAAGTCTCAGGAAATGAGGATACACTTCTCCACTGTGACTCCAGTACTTCCAATGGGTATGTGAAAAAGGTATTGGGTAAGTCAGTTAAAGGAGGTTTGTGATCTGCAAGTACTTTTGGGGGACTCAAAACTTCAGATTTTTAAGCACGCTGAGTGACTCTGGAAGCCGAGAATGCTATTCACAGACCAATACTTTCATGAACTCCAGGCATCTTGTCACAATACCATCTTTCGAGAGAGGTGAGTTTACTTTCTTCCAGCTTCTTACGGAAAGTGAGTCCAAGATCCGCATCCTCTGGTGAAAGTTAAATGGCAGTACTTTGTAAATCTAGGCTCTGCAAGTGCTTTTGAGGATTATAGGTGAAAACACTTTGTTTAAGTATCATTTTCTTTGTGGACAAGTACAGAGTATATAGGTCATGGAAGATGTGGAGTGCATCCCCAGATTCTAGCTGAAAGATTCTGTTAACTACCTTTATTTCTTGAAGAACAGACTTTAAGTAAGTACGGTAAAATATGTTTGTCTCATTGTGATACATTTCTTGGAGCATCCTTGCTGCTTAGCAGTGTTCCACATAGAATGTTGTGTATAAGTTTAAGGCATCAAATGGTTCTAATTAACACCCTACACAATCTGCCATCACCAGCCACTATGTTTCGCAAGGCGACATTAATTTATGGGGCATGCCTTCGTCCAATATGAGATACAAATCCTTATAGACAGCCTGGTGTTTTGGTGAGTGGGAAAACCATTTGTAAGTTTCTTTGACCATGAATTCTATATTGCTTGGAATGCTCCTTATTGCTTTCTTAGCAATGATGTCAGGGGAGTGGCAAATGCAGCGCACAAGTTGCAAGGAAGGTTGTTTATCTCGCAACAAAGTGAATGTTGAGTGGTGCTTCCCACACATGATGCTTGCCCCATCTGTGCCTATGCCAATTAAATTTCCAATCTCAAGGCTACAAGTTTCAAGCAAGTTTAGGACTGCATTTGCTATATCTTTGGAACAGGCCTGATCTAATTTTACCATGCCAAGGAAAGTTCTTACTAATTTAATAAGCTTTTTGCTGAAATACTTTATACAAATTCACAACAATGCAATGCAATGCAATGCAATGCATCCTCCTCAACGTCCGATCCCTCCACAAACACGCCACCGAAATCTGGGACCTCCTCGACAGCACCTCCCCGGACGTAGCGTTCCTCACCGAAACATGGACCAACACCTCCTCGGGACCGGACATCGCCATCGCCATCCCCCAAGGATACAAGATCTCCAGGAAGGACCGCCCCAACCGCCCGGAAGGAGGAATCGCCATCGTCCACAAATCCACTCTCCGCCTGAGCACACTCCCCGACGAGCCCACAGACCTGATGGAACACCTTCACTTCAAGATACTGGCCAGCCCCACCACCACCCTCCGAGGAACCCTCATCTACCGACCCCCTGGAGCCCGCGGACCTTTTGCCGAATCCATCACGGACATCATCTCCCCGCAGGCCATCGCATCCACCAACTACACCCTGCTGGGAGACCTCAACTTCCACCTCGACAACCAACGGGACCCCAACACCACATCCCTCCTGGACAACCTCCACAACATTGGACTCCGCCAGATCGTGACCGAACCCACGCACTCAGCAGGACACACCCTCGACCCCCTCTTCACAACAGGAAACTCCATCACCTTCAGCCACATCACCGAACTCCCATGGACCAACCATCGATGCGTCCACTTCACCTTCAGAACACCCACCATCCACAGACACCAGCACCTGCTCCCACGAAGAAATTGGACCAGAATCACCGACGACCAGCTAACCTCATCACTCAGCAACTCCACCCCAACCGTCGCGGAAAACGACGACCCCAACGCCGCAGCCCGAACCTGCACAGATGGATCACCGACAGCGCCAACACCTTAGCCCCCCTCAAGAAAAACAACAACACCCACGCCAAGAAAGCTAGATGGTTTACCACCGAACTTCGAGAGTACAGACGCACTTGACGCCGCCTCGAAAAGGACTGGAGGAACACCAAATCCACAGTAGCCCACAACAACTTCAGAGCCGCCACCAAAGTCCACCAGCAACTCATCAGAAAAACAAGGAAAAAAGCGATCGAAGACAGAATCTCCACCCACGCACACAACAGCAAAGAACTCTTCAACATCATCAAGGAGTTCGCCCAACCTACCAGCGAGTCCACCGACATCCCACCCTCACAAGACCTCTGCGACAAACTCAGCACCTTTTTCCACCACAAAATCAAGAGCATCTATGACAACTTCTTTGAAGACAACCAACACACTGAACCCTCACCAACCACCCCCGACACCATGAAGCCAACGATCGACAACTGGACAGCCCTCACCACCGAAGACACATTGAAGACGATGAACTCAATCCACTCTGGGGGCCCCACGGACCCCTGCCCCCACCACATTTTCAACAGAGCCGCCGACACCATCGCACCCATGCTCTGCCACACCATCAACCGCTCCCTGGCAACCGCATCGTTCCCCGACGACTGGAAACACGCCGAGATCAACCCCCTTCTCAAGAAACCCTCGGCGGATCCCACCGACCTCAAAAACTACAGACCCATCTCCCTGCTCCCCTTCCCAGGGAAAGTCATCGAGAAAGCCATCAACAGCCAACTCGCCACATTCATCGAAGAGCACAACATCCTCGACTCCTCCCAATCCGGCTTCAGAAAAAACCACAGCAAGGAAACCGCCCTCCTCGCCGCAACAGACGACAACCGCACCCTACTGGACAAAGGAGAAACAGCAGCCCTCATCCTCCTCGACCTCTCAGCAGGGTTCGACACAGTCTCACCGCACCCTAATATGCAGACTCCACGACGCAGGGATTCAAGACAAGGCCCTCGACTGGATCCGCTCCTTCCTCTCCGGCAGAACGCAGCGGATCAGACTCCCCCCTTTCCTCTCGGACCCTATACCAACCACCTGCGGAGTCCCCCAGGGGTCATCCCTCAGCCCTACGCTCTTCAACGTCTACATGGCTCCGCTCGCCCCCATCGTCAGAACCTACGGACTCAACATTGTGTCATACACAGACGACACCCAACTCATCCTCTCCCTATCCAACGAACCCAACACCGCCAGACACAATTTTCGAGAAGGCATGGAAGCCGTCGCAAAATGAATGAAAAACAGCTGCCTTCAACTAAACACCAACAAAACAGAAGTACTCATCATGGGCCCACACCCCGACGCCTGGAACGACACCTGGTGGCCCCCTGCCCTCGGAAGTCCGCCCACCCCCACGGCCCACCACGCAACCTGGAATCATCCTGGACTCCGAACTCAAAATGGACCGCCAGATCAACGCCGTCTCGTCCTCCTGCTTCCACACCCTCCGCCTCCTACGCAAGACCTTCAAATGGATCCCCCTCGAACACAGAAAGACCGTCACTCACGCCCTGGTCACCAGCAGACTCGACTGCGGCAACGCACTCTACGCCGGAATAAACAAAAACCTCACACGCAAGCTACAGAACATCCAGAACGCCGCCGCAAGACTGGTCCTCAACCTGCCAAGACATTGCCACATCTCCCAGCACCTGCGCACACTCCACTAGCTCCCCATCGAAGCTAGAGTCACCTTCAAGATGCTCACCCATGCTCACAAGGCCCTCCACGACACCGGACCAGCATACCTGAACAGCCGACTCAAATTCCACGCACCCCAAAGGACCCTACGATCAGCCCAGCTCTCCTACGCCGTGGTCCCCCGCACCAGAAAGACCAGATCAGGCGGCCGCTCCTTCTCCTTCCTCGCGGCCAGAGCCTGGAACGCCCTCCCTCTCCACCTCAGACAGACATCTCTCCCCATCTTCACAAGAAACCTCAAAACCTGGCTCTTCGACAGACCCCCTCCTTGATGGACTGGAACCTGCGAAACCCCCCTCCCCCAGCGCCTTGAGACCCTCACGGGTGAGTTGTAGCGCTTAACAAACGCGTGATTGATTGATTGACAACAGTTTTTTTACTTCAATGGCAGTTGATTCATCAATAAATAAAGAGTATGGTGATGCTCCAATATCTTTCAGCAATTCCTCTTTGAAATATGGGCCCAACACAGAATTAATTACTGCTGTACATTTGGTGCGGTGCATTCGAGAAAAGGAGTTCATCTTTCAAAATTTTTCCATACCCATCTACATTATTAATGGATGTACAACAAGCAGTTTGTATGGCAAACCTCATTTCTCTTCTTTTCTGGTTGTTACATATCGAAGGAATGGGTTGTACAAAGGATGCCATAGATGTGCTTGCTGCGTGAGCGGTGTTTTGTGGTTGCTGTATATTGCTTCAAATCATTATAATGGGCACGAAGGTCTATATGGCAGTACTTGAATGCTGCTTTGATATTATCTGTTTTATACAGGGGCAACCCTTCTTTTTAGTTCAGGCTCTAACTCCAACTCTTTTCTGTATATTTTTTAATATTGTGCCCACTTGCTCATCTTGCTATAATTAAACTGCCAAGTCAGCTGGGAGCAGATCATTGATGAACTATGTCAGGATGAGGCCGAAGGACTACCTGAAACTGCAAGAGACAACTTGCAGTGATTGCCACTAGTTCACTGCCAATCATGTGCTAAGCAATAACAAAATACTATTTAGAATTGCCGACTGCCAATGGATACTGTAGCATACCTCTACTTTTTGCGTGCACAAGAGTGTTATTTACATATTTTGGGGCACAATACCGGTGAAATCAATGGAAATACAAAGTGATGTTGACTCAGAGCTGGTGCAAGTCATTGTTTTCCAGAGCAGACACAATTGAGTCTGAGTGGGAGTTGCCATCTTTTGAAATGGAGGATGAGCCAAAAGTTGGTGACTCCTTCATATTCAGGGAGTATTAAGAGGTATGCTCTGGATTCCAATGTGTTTCAGTCCAAACTTTATGTATAGAATATTTGATAATAGTTTTAGGCTCATTCTGTTTCATCTATCGTTTTTTCAGCTGCGTCATTTGGGAAAAATACCCTTTCAACATGAGAATTGGATATTGGGAGAGTCAACATTTTTATAGCACCCACTGCAAGCTTGTGAAAAGAATGGTTACCAGCAGCATCAGTGTAGGTATACACTTCCATCCAAAATGATTCCATGTTTGAATTTTTATAATAACACAAGAACAGTTTATTGATAACAGCAAAAATGAATACACCTTAATAGACTACCCCTCATACTTACTCAACTTTTCATGCAGGGCTCAAGTTTGTGGGAAGCAGACCAAATCCTGTTTTTCCCTTTGCATTTTACACTACAAGTCCTGTTAATCCCAATAAAATGTCAGTCCCAACGTGCAAAGATAACATTTGCTACATCATTAACATACGATAATCAACAGCCCTACCTAATGGATTTCAAGCACAAACTGCTCCTTTTTCTGCCACAAACTGCTCCTTTTTCTGCGTTTTAGATGTACACTGTGCATGCTAGATTAAGGTGAAACGCAAGTGGTCATCTAGCATTCCCCGTGTATAGCTGTAGTCTGTTCTACTATTCTACTTTCAATACTTTACAGTAAAAGGCCAGCAGACCAGCTTGTCAGTCTGATTGTCCTGCCTCCTCTAGACGTACTGAGGCACTACCCCTACACCTGCATTAGTGGGCTACCTCTGCCCTAGACCTTTGGGGTCAACAGGGACCTGCATAAAAATACACCCTTGTACTTTTCTCCTTTGTTGAAGCACTGGATCTGTTGATCCTCCTTCCTGCTTTCTCAATGCACTTTTTATTGATCCAATACAGACCGCAAAATGAATCCTAGCGTAAGCATAGAAAATACAACCAAAATAAGGCATATGAAAGTTTGTTTTTTACTCTGGGAGTTGTTAAGCCCTTAATACTAGAAAATACAATTTTATTCAAAACAAGTGTACACCATTCTGTTGCACAATACACATTCCTTTTTAGTGAGAGTACAACATTTTGCTTGAATATTTGGCAAGCTGGGAACATGCACCCCACAGAACAGTTCAGAGTTATTCAATTGAGCATTACCCCTCTAGAATTTCATGCATCTCATACATTATTGCGCTTTATGCATCATCATGCATTGTTTCAAAATGCATGATATTACATTTTCTCTAGTGGATTTTCAACAACCTATTCCTTTGTCAGACACTTCCCCCACCTTCTTTGTATGTACTGTTCCACCACGCTTAGGCTCTTCAGAAAACATGGTGCCTCAAAAGCAAATCACAATTAAAGGGGTTATAAAGTAGTGTGCATAATAGGGAATCTTGTGTGGAAGAACATATCTTACCAGTAACAAACATCTCATTTAACAGCCAGAATGCCCAAAGGCATGAATGCCTGCTTTACAAATGCAGATGTTACATTCAAATTAAAATATGACTCCATTAATCACTTCCGCCTCAAGCAAAACCATCCACAATTTCAAAATACATGCACTGCATCCATGATAATCTCTCAAATTCAGTTTAAACAGTGACATTTCCCTTTAACGGATTCCAAGACTTACAATGTCTTATGGGGTTAAGGCACCTGCTGCAGAGATCTTTGTGTGCCAACTAAGTCTCAGGGGATAATAATAATGGTAGGATAACATATTTGCTGGAGAGATCTGTGTTTTGTCTAGTCCCAGTTTTGAATCAAAGTAGCATAGAGGGTTAATATGTCTCCTGCAAAGCACATTATGTAACATGCAGAAGACATTTTTATTTTATGTCGATGAGTAAGCGGGTTACTACTTTTAACACCCAGATCCTTTTATTTGTTGAAGTTCATAAATTGTAGTCCTTTTAATATAACACAGTGAGCTATGAAGGACATGTGACTCCTGCACCTTGTAACCCTCACTGTCTTATCTATCACATCCTGTACATTGATTTACACAGACAATTTATTGTCAATCTGTACGTGTGATGTAAGGCGCTCTGACACCCTGCATTGGGATGAGCAGCGCTATAAAACACATTAGTTGGTTACCCCTGCCATGCCCTCCAAACCCACCCCATAAAATAGGGCAGGGAAGACCGTCTGGGTGTCCTATAATTTAACTTTCATTAAACTCCAGCGTGACACAGCAATTTCTGAATACATACCTACAGTCGGGATGACGCACGCACAGTGTGAAGAACACGTGTGCGAGATGAGGTTGGTCTGTGTGTAAAGTGCACATGTGAGAGAAGTAAGAAGTTCAGTTGCTCCCTATCCTGCATCTGAGAGATGTGTGGGCGTGTAGATGTTCTCTTGCCTACTTTGTTGAGGGGGTACCTGTATCTGCCCCCTATAGCAGTGCTGGTGTAATGAGTACAGATGAGTCTACATAAAGAGGTAACACAACATGTGCGCGATTTTCTGTTCCTTCGGCTAATCTGTGAAAGATCATGAACCAACAAGATGTGTGAATAACATCTCTTTTAGTTGAACTTGACATGCATGTGATTCTGCGACACAACTTGCTGCCCCCTCCCCCTCGAGGTGGGATAGCAAACATGATCTTCTCTTCATTTAAATATATTTTGCAGCATGCATCTCACTTAGGTTTAATGTTTCATACTGAATCAACTTCACGTTGTATATAAACAGACTTGTAACATCACCACAGATGTTCTAAGTGTGAGGAAGGAATGCGTGTGAGCGGGAGAAGTGTAAGGAATGAGCACGTTTGCGTGGGAAGAGGTGCAATGTGCATTACAAGGAAGAAGCAAGTGTGACGGAAGGTTGGGTGGGGGGCTGGGGCATTGTAGGCACGGAGGAGCAAGAGTGAGAGGAAGGGATGCTGGACAGGCACTATTTCAAGGGAGGAGAGAACTTGCCGGAGAGGGCAGCATTGTGTAAGGGAAATACTCTCTGAAAAGCGAGAGGCAGGATCAAGGAAGCTAACGTTACTAGCAGGCACAGCAGGTATTTCCTTACCAGTGGTGTGTTGGTACTGTAGATAAATGTTGCTAGGTGTTAGACTGGTCTCTACATGTTAACACTTACTTACCGATTGCGCTTGCTTGTACAGGTGGTTTGCCGTGACCAGGCCCACGCATGTCGACGGCCACAGAGCTGCACCACCACAAGGGTCCGACTTGAGTGACACCGTGAAGTCGGGGCCTGGTTGGGAGTCCCGGGAGTGGGACTCTTGAAGTTGGTCACACTCAGTCAGTGAGAGTAACGTAGTATCAGTAAATACACATGACACGCGACAGTTGGAGTTGATGACAGATCCCAAGTCCGCCCACTCCTAAGAGGCCCGCGTGGTGCGTCATTGCGGCTTTTAAAGCGCACCGTGGGGGAAGACCAAAAATTATTTTTACGCGCGCTACTAGATTGACGGCCCTGTGGCCCAAACAGACTGTACACCCTCTGCACCACTAGGCTAGGGTGGCAACGTTATGTGAACAGCAGCAGGTGCACTTTCAGTTACATGTCCTGCTGGCTTCAGCAGCACGTGTATAGTAACTAGTAGTTAGTCACTGACTCCATCCAAATTGTGTCATGTGTCCAATCCTATCCAATCATGCCCCAGCCATGCAGCGCGCTTCGCGCTCATTCATGGACCTTGCATGCTACTGATGGTGATAGGCGTCATCGACATCTCCCTAGCTACCTGACTTGCTGCGCTGCCTGATTGGCTGCCATCCATTCCTACCAGTGCCCATTATGAGTGCGAGCGCCGCCCTATCTTACAATTTGCGCACAATGGCCTAATATACGCCCAAAAACTAGCCACCCACCAGATGTGTTTTTTCCCCCACACAAATGGGAAAATTGTCACCCTTTTGTGCAGGAAATAGCCCAATCTGGCAACACTGGGTAAGTCACCTGCAATCTTTTCAGGTCTCACCTAGGCAGTGCATGCGCGCTGTCTCTTCGAGGCATGCTGTATCTACAATATGGGCTTGAAGCACCGCCCATCTTTTTCATTGGTTCCTCCTACTGTCCTTAGTAAATGCCGGCTTTTGATTTGGTGAATACGCTTGGTAGTCCCTCCTTTTGTTTCCCCTCATGAGGACTGCTCCTGTTACATGTGCTCTTACTCTTTAGGTTATTTAGGATACTTTGAGAACACTCTTTTTTTTTTTGGTCCTGCCTCTGCTCGTGTTAAGTGTTTGTGTTTTGTGTATTTCGTGCGCAGCTTGATGAAAGTTTCACAGCCGCTTCATTTGCCATGCTTGTTATTTATCTTTCGTGCGCCCCAACTTTTGGTTTGTTGGACATTGTGTCTATTGGGGGCACAACGATTTAAGTTTAGACAGTGTGGGACTCAGCAAAGAAGTTTTTATATGCGCTAGTTTTGCTAGTGCAGGGCACATTGTTTCTTGGCTGACCACGTGTTGTCTCGTAAAGACTCATCGCAACCAGTGCTTTAAATGGGCCGTTACTGTCCGGTACGGAGTACTGGCACTTTTTTATTTTGAGAGTACCGGCACTTCTTAAGAGTGACATAATACTTTTAATTGGAGAGTACCAGCACTTCTCAGAAACAAGCAGGTGCAGGGTGCCTGCACTTCTATTTCTTCATTTCAAGCACTGATCGCAACCGTCCTGGCAGAACACGAACTAGCACTGCCAGCATTGGGGCATTACTTGTTCTTTCCTCATTTGAAGATACTTCTCAGTGTCTTGCTGCTGCTAATACGGATTACCCCCTCAATTTAAATGAAACATACTTGTCATACCTGTCCCCGCAAGGCCGATTAGGAGCATCCCTGGCTATGGGGAGGAACTGTAAAATTACCATAAGCCCCCCCGAGTAAAAGCGCAGATAGTTTTTCTGCCTTTTCACGAAAGGGACTTGTAACTGCATACTCTTAAATCGGATGATTGCTCTCTTACTGACCACATGTACTTCTTAAGGAAGCAGATAAAACCTTTTGTTTTGCTTGGAGAACACACACTAGCTCTGCTAGTATCGGACATTGCGGAACTGACTGCAGGCAAGTCTGGGATGCCTGTAAATCACAAATGTGATTAAACAGAATCGGAGCTCCTTTGTATGGGAATTATTTGTTGCTTCTCGTGGAGTGTATTGCGGTTCTTGCTTGCTCTCTTCGCTCCCCTCCCTCACACGAAGGCTCTTGGAGACAGGAGAAAGAAAATCTTCTAGCTTGACTACTAAATCAGCCTTGTTTCCTCAGAAACCGCAGCTGCTGCTAGAGCAGAAAACAGGTCAGGCTGGCCCTCTAACACACACAGATGTACATTTTGAAATCAGTATAAATGCTAGGAAAGGATTGTGCGTTGGAGCAAAAAATAAATATAAAAAAAACGATCCGATCACCTCTCTCCTCGCTGCTGTTGCTGTGTATCCAAGCCCCTCTCCTCACGCTCCTTTACCCAGAGAAACAACTGTAGCTTTCACAGATGGGGCTGAATTATCCAAACCGGTGTTGAAAATTGTTTTAGGTTGTTTCAAGCCTGCCCACTGGCTTTAGAAAGTGAGAGATGGCTGGAGGTGCGATCTAGTTCTTTTTCTCTCATTTATTTTTCCACAACAGTGCAAAAAAATAATTGTTGACATTTTTTTTACATTTCTTTCTATAACTGTTCATGACAATGAGGCAGGCTGAATGCGGACGCCAGTTTTTATTTACTTTTTTTATTTTTTCCACTTTTTTGTGAGTCTATAACACTTGGGACTTTGTTTCCTGCGGAAGTGGCCAGCCTTGCAATGGCCTTCCAGTTGTATTTCAATACAAAAGCGTGATTTAACATTTAGGTAGCTGGGCATTTTTCCCATGCGTGTTAAACAAGTTTTTTTTGGGGGGGGGACCTCTGGCGTCCATTCAAGAGAGAGCTGGGAGAGGGTCATGGGGTGTTACAATTGTGTTCAGGGCTACCCCTTCACTTAATCTTGTAAGCCCATTATTTCGGATTTTAAAGTGGGCTGTGCAAATAGTCTTCCAGTCCCATCTCGTGCAGGGGTTTACGAAAAGCCATTGCTGTGAAACAGTTTTCAAGAGCCACTATACGGTCCTCGGGTGTACCACCAAAAGGCAAAATTGAGCACCAAAATGTTTTCGTGTTTCATAGCATTTGTTTTTAGAAGCATTTCTGTTTGCACACATGTGATCCAGCGCGATATTAGCAAACAGCATTCATACATCAAATACTCACTTGGGCCCATACATTCATACTATGCTAATACTTACGCTGGGAGTCAGTTGTACTCTTTATCAAAATCCCTGCTACCAATTACTTTTCTGATTGAAGAGTAATGACTTACCAATGAATCCTTTGCTAATTGGGAAGTTTAAAATGAGTGACATTCATTACAGTACATAATCCTGAAATAACCACTGAGTCAGGAAGTTTTAAAATGTTTATCTAAAGATTTTAGCAGAGTAAAATACAGAACCACATGGTACTTAATCGCATATCAAGGATGAAGCATAGAATAATAATTATTGATTAATGACGGTCCCTCAGAAAGGAGAAGATAGAGACAGCAGCGCAACTAAAGGTTGCATTTATATTTACCTAAAGTGCGAGAACCAAACCCCTTGGCCAAGGAGTTGGAAAGATAGGACCCAGGAAGGATGAAGAGCAGAGACCTCCTCCAGGTTCAGGACAGGACCGGTGACCTCTCTACAACGACGCCTGCGTCGTTCCCCTCTCTGATACTCGACTTCTCCTCGATTCTCCCGTGCCTTCCTTCTAATGGACTCCGCCGCCCCCTCCTCAGGACCTCTCTGGACAGCGATTCAGTCTGCAATCGATCAGCTTGTCGGTCTGGAGTTTCTGCCTGTCAGCGTCTAGTCTCGTCCCTGTGTGAACGCCTGCTCTGACTAATTAGCTAATTCTATATCTATTATACCCTTCTACACCCATGTACCTCCCCTTAATGTTGCCAAAATATGGGACCACTATTTCTGATTGGACAGGGACAGGGGTTGATCCTCACACCATATTGATTTAGTTCAATTTCCTAAAGCCCATTGTTTTAAAATACCGCCCATCAAATTTAATACATTTGCTTTATTTCCCACCCGTCTCACGACAAAGTTTATACATTCTTCATGTACATAGTTGCAAATTTAACAGGAACAACATGGGTACAGCAATGTTGGCCATTAGGTCGTGGCCTTGGACGACATCCAGGTTGACTTCATCCTTTTTCTTTGGCAGCCATGCAGGACGCATCCGCAGAATCAGCTGTCTCTCGAGTTTCAGTTCACTAACCCCAGGCCCAAGTTTACAAACTGATAAAAGTCAAAGAAGAAAATATTAAAATCACAAATAAAATGTTTCACTGTATACCCACTCTTTCTACTCTATCCCCATTTACTTATAAATTCTATCCCGCATTAGTAGCGTTAGAGAAACGACAAATTAATAATAACACGAGAGCAAGCTGAAGCATGTGAAAACATCAAGCAGCCATTTTAATGCACACTGCGCAGAAGCAGGAGTTTCTCACCAAGCAAAGAGAGACGTCACACCACGTGATGTGGTTGAGACATGCGCAGTAAGGTTCCCGCGCTTTAGCGGCCATTTTAGAAAAAGACAAGCGTTATCCGTTAGTTAAAACACATAGGCAAGCTTCCTTGCTATTTATGTAGTGTATGCAAGGGTTAGTACAAACAATACAAGTTTAATATTAATACTGTGAGGAGATTGCGTCCGAGCAAGTCTCATTTGTGAGTCCTTGCTCCATCAATCCCCTCTCTGATGGCGTTTAAGAGCCATCAAATACTACCCACAATCAGATGCCAACTTCTAGCATAAAATAGTTTCCTTTTCATTTTTACACTTTCTATTTTTCACATCCCCTTTCAATTTCTTGTATAATTCACTTCTCAAATCTTCAAGTTCAATTTCATCAAACTTTCTCTTCTTTCCTTTTCCTGTCACATTATACGATTCATTCTTTCTACAACATTTGCACCATATTATTATTGACAGTACTATTATTGCTATCCCTGCTAAGGGTACTAATATTTGACCTATAAGTCCTTTCCCTACATTAGCAAACCAGGTACCAATTGACGCAATACTACTTGTCAATCTTTCCCATACACTATCAACTTCTAGTGGTTTTAATTCCTTCTCAAGTTTCGTTATATTCTGTATATATGTGCCAATTTCTGCACTTTTATCAGGTATGTAAGTGCAACAGTGTTTCGTCTTCAATAATTTACAGACTCCGCCCTCTTTTGCCAATATAATATCAAGAGCAAGTCGATTTTGCATAACCATAGATCTAATCGCAACCATCTCCGCATTAATCATTAGAAATCCTCCAGCAGTATCTGTTGATAAACAATCAACCACTGTAGACAATTTACATATTTTCCTTGAGTTCAGAATTATTCCCACTGAAGGTATCAATGCACCAAATATATCACCTACAATTTCAGAAAAACTAGCTCTTTTACTACGTGTTAATTCGCCATTGTTTTCATTGCTCCCAGTGTTTCTTTTTACGTGGTATATTTTTGGAAATACTATTCCAAAATAACAACTTCCATACCACCGTGCAGGAAGCCTAAAGTAAGCCTTATCCCGCATACATAATAGATTCCAGGAAAAACTGAATCTGTTCCTCCTTTGATTCCCCAACCTCCAAGAATTAAGAAATTGTGTTCACATTCACTGGTACCGATGAAAACATTGTTATAATCAGTTTTTAATCTATGAAGACAAATTTTCCCTGTCTTTACGAAATCCAGAGCCATAGCAGCTTGAGCCTTGCCAGGTGTGTAACTACCTTCTTTCTCAGCCCAAGGTGGCAAATGAGCCTTATGCTCAGAAGCTTTCTTTTGAAAATGTTGTCTTCTATCTTCTACTAAATTCAAAAATATCTTTTCTTCTTCATGTAACGAACATGTTAGATTGTGTCTATGTGCATGTGTTATATCTATCGATTTCATTGTTAAGAAAAATTCTCCCATAAATTCTGCATCTTGACTACTAAGCACTGGGTTCATACTCTTTCGAATCGGAACCTCAGAAAATATCACATCTAGGTTTGAATAATAATACTGAAGTCTCCCTGTTCTATAAAATAAACTAGTCAATACACTACATGATATGCCATACGTTAATGGTAAGTGATGATACGTTAACCCTTCTGCTACTGATTCAGGTAACTTCATACAGACATAACAATTACTAACTTCCATGGTATCTACATATTGAAACAGTAACTTTGTGAAAACATTTAAACTAGTGTCGTTATCAGTTATTTCATGATGAAATTCTGGTTCATTTTCTGTCATTAGTTCTACTCTATTACCTTTCAAGTTTGCTGTCCTTTCCTTAGTTTCGTTATTAATCTTTTTATCCATTATCATAAGGTAGGGAACTGCTACGATCAGAACTAACCATACTATAAGCACCATTACTAGACTACATATGCATACTGCACAGCATCTTTTACAACATTTCTGTTTTGTTCTCCCAGCAACTCTATTATCAGGCATTTTGACAAGGAAGATTGCTCTTCTTATCTATTTCCGCTTTTCTTTATACGATTATTTCACGTAGTCAAGGTGGTCTTGTTTCTTTCTCATACGTCAGTTCTGCACTTGTTCCTTCGTCACCACTTTCACTTGACTCTGAGCTCTCGTAATCTTTAAGAATGATGTAAGTCCAATCAGGACCCTTGAATTTATTATTCACAAGTTTCAGTCTTTTACTTCTTCTTTTCTCAGTTTTATTTTCTTGTCCTGTTTGGCTTGTTACTTCATTTACTTGATCTGGATCTTCACTTCTGGTTGTTATGTGGTATTTTACTCTTTTAATGACACTAGGCCAATGATCACCTTTTCTTGCTTTCTTTGTTTGCACTGTTTCTTTTTCTGCAATTACTGTTTTTCTTACTTGCTCCTTTTCAGGTCTTATTGGTTTCTCTTCCGCAGCTCCTCTGTGAGTTTCCAATAACTGACCTTGTTCTTTGTTTATTTCTTCATGTTCGTGTTTTTCAAGATCTTCTTCTTCTATGTACTTGTCTGAATCTAACTGGTTCTGATCAGGGCTTATTGCACTTTGTACTTCTGCAGCCTGACCGGGTTCTTCTAAACCTGTCTGTCCCTGCTCAAAATTTGTTGGTTCATTTTTGATTTGAGCCCAGTTTCCTTTCCCTATCTGGTCTTGCTCAGGTTCTTTTATTGTGTCTTCTTCTTTTCCCTGAGCTGCTTCTTTTTCACCTATCTGATCTTCTTCAATTTCTTCCAAATTTGTTTGACTTCTTGTTCTGTAATAAACTTCAGGAATTTCTACCACCGGTATCCAGTCCTGACTTGTGCTCGGTTGTTCTTCTTCAGCTTCCCTTGAATCTCGAGCCTGAGATTCTTCAGCTGGGCAACCTTCAGCTTCCTCAGTGATTGATGCTGACTGAGGATTTTCTTCTTCAGGGTCTGGTACTCTTTTGGTGTGGCTTACGTGAATCCAATTAGGAAATCCCGCACACTTCACTGCTGTATTGGTGGTCAGTATGACTTGACAAGGTTTGCCCCATCTAGGTGATAGACACGTTTCTCTGGTGTGATTCTTCACTACCACCCAATCACCAGGATTCAGATCATGTTCTTGTTCAGGCTGCCTCGAAACTGCGTCTTCTACAACCTGGTGAGAGACAGAACGCACTAGGTCAGCCAATCCTTCGCAATAATCCAGAACCATATCATCAGATATATTCAGCAGTTTGTTTATGGGAACATGTGCTTGTCTCATTGCTCTTCCCATCATTATCTCGTGTGGGCTCAATCCAGTATTTCTATCAGGAATGCTTCTGAGTCCCATTAAAACAAGTGGCAATGCATCCGGCCACTCCAATGATGTTGATGCACACATTTTTCCCAGTCTGGATTTTATAGTGCCATTCAATTGTTCAACCACTCCAGAAGCCTCTGGACGATATGCACAGTGCAATTTTTGTTCAATTTGGAATGCTTCACAGATTATTTGGATCACTTCACTGTTAAAATGTTTTCCTCTATCTGATTCCAAAGTTACTGGGAAACCAAATCTTGGAATGAGTTCTCGTAATAACAATTTTGCGACTGTAATACTGTCATTCCTCCTGGTAGGGTAAGCCTCCACCCACTTTGAAAACAAACACACTATGACTAGTACATATTTCAACCCTCTGCATGGTGGTAACTGAATAAAATCAAACTGTAGTATTATAAATGGTCCTTCTGCCTTTCCAATTTTTCCAAACCCAATTATTGTTTTTCTTCCTGGATTATGCATTTGGCAGGTCAAACATCTCTGGCAAAGACTCTCTGCTACAGCCCTGAACTTGGGATTGTACCAGTTTTGTCTGAAGAGCCTAATCATTGCATCTCTCCCTATGTGCGTGTCTCCATGATACATCCTGGCCATCTGAGAGAGTAGACAGTCAGGCATGACTGGTCTGCCATCAGCACAAATCCACAGCTCGTCATCTCCCCTTTGAGAACAACCCACCTTGATCCATATATTCTTTTCACTTTCATCAGCATCATCTTGCAATCTTTTAACATCATTCCATGTTTCAGGTGGCATATGCAGCATAAGTTGGCAGCTGATTCCCATTCTTTCCACCCTTTTATTGACTGATAATCTATTTTTGGCACAATGTTGAGCCACAAGATCTGCATATCGGTTGCCGATTACCACCCAGTCATCTCCTGACTGGTGTGCGGCACATTTCACCACAGCCAATTCTTTTGGTGATTGTATTGCTTCCAGCAATTCCCTTACAAATTGTCCATTTTTAATGGGGGATCCTGAACAAGTCATGAAATCCCTCTGCATCCATAGTTGGCCAAAATCATGCACAACCCCGTAACCATATTGGCTATCTGTAAATATAGTTACTTTTTGATTCCTCCCAATTTTGCAAGCCTTTATCAATGCAATCAATTCAGCTATTTGTGCAGATTTGACTCCTGGTAAATAGGATGCTTCAACTATTCCAGTTAATTCACACACCGCATAGGCAGCAGTTAGTTTACCGTCTTCATGTCTTTGGCATGAACCATCAACAAATAGCTCCCTATCTGGCTTTCTAAGGGGCTGTTCTTCGATATCTGGACGTGGTTTCGTGCACAACTCTGTGACTTGTAAACAATCATGTTCTTCTTCTTCGTCATCTTTAATTTCCTCATGATATGGGTCTGGTAGTAAGGTAGCAGGATTTACTATTGTGCACCTTACTATGGTCACATTTTCAGCACCCATTATTATTCTCTCATATTTAGTCAGCCGACTAGGAGTAAGATGCTGAGTTCGGGTTCTTGTCAACAAAATTACAACCGCATGTGGAACATACACCTTCACAGGGTGTCCCATCACAATTGACTCACTTTGTTCAATGCTCAAACAAGTAGCCGCTACTGCTTTTAAGCAGCCTGGCAACGCGGCTGCCACTGGGTCCAATGTAGCAGAAAAATATGCTATAGGACGTCTGTCTAGACCATGTCTTTGAGTTAAGACTGAAAGTGCACAATTTTCTCTCTCATGACAGAATAATGCAAAACTTTTCTTATAGTCAGGCATGCCTAAAGCAGGTGCTGAACACAGAGCATTTCTCAATTTTACAAAAGCTCCTACGCTCTCATCATCCCACTCAACTGGGTCCTTTGCTTTCTTTTTCGTCATGTGAATTAATGGCTTGGCTAACAGGGAAAATCCTAGTATCCATTGTTGACAGTAACCTACTATTCCTAGGAACATTCTCACTTCTCTTTGTGTTACAGGCATTTGCATTTCCTTTATTAATTTTACTCTTTCAGAGGTTATTCTTCTTTTCCCCTCTCAATTTGGTGTCCCAGATCCTTAACTGCTGTTGTACAGAACTGCAATTTTTCAGGTGAGACTTTATGCCCTTCTTCAGCTAAATGATTTAATAGTGCAATAGAATCAACAACACAGTCCTCTCTGGTGTTCGATGCCACCAGTAAGTCGTCAATATATTGTACTAAGACTGAGCTTCCTGGCATCACTAGTTTCTCTAGACACTTTTTCAATATCTGATTGAAAATGGAAGGACTTTCCGTGTACCCCTGAGGAACACGATTCCATACATAGACTTTGTTCTCAAATTTAAATGAAAAAAGATACTGGCTATCTGGATGCAATGGTATTGAAAAGAACGCTTGACATACATCAATCACAGTGAACCATCCTGCACCCCAAGGGATCTGGTATAGAATTACTGCAGGATTTGGCACTATAGGACAACATGGTTCCACAATCTTATTTATTTTTCGCAGGTCTTGAACAATCCTATATTTTCCACTAGGTTTCTTTAAACCCATTATTGGTGAATTACATGGGCTACTCATTACTTCTTTTAGTATGTTTTGTTCTACCAATCAGTTGATTTCTTCAATGACTCCTGCTTTTACTTCTGCATTCATTTTGTACTGTCTGGTATTTGGGAAAATCGCACCTTCTTTTACAGTAATTTTAACTGGGTCTATTTTGGCCATAAGTCCTACTTCCTTTCCTGTGAAATCCCATACTATGGGGTTTACAGTAGTTTTTAATTCTTCTGGCAATTCGTCTTTTGTTATCAACAGAAAACATCTCATCTACTTCTGTACCTTGTTTTGCAATCATAAACTTATATACATGATCTTCATCTCGGTGTTTGAACTGCCACACCATCCGGTGTGCAGAAAATTGTGCAATTCATTTTGCATAACAAATCTCGGCCCAATAAATTTACTGGACTGGAATCACACACTACAAATTGATGCATTTCTCTGAAATTTCCAATTTTAACTTCCATTGGTTCGGTAAGAGGTGTTCTAATCTTTCGATTAGCTACCCCCACTACTTGGATTGCTTCTCCAGAGAGAGGAAGGTCTGGAATGTCTGCTGTTCTCACAGTAGACCGGGTAGCACCAGTGTCCAAAAGAAAAGTAATATCCTTACCTTTCACATTCCCTTCAACATATGGACCTGACTGATCTACTGGTAAGGATGCGCCAAGTACGCACTCCTTCTCCCCCTCTCCCAGGCACCGTCATGAACTGTATTGACAGAAATCGTCCTGTAAAAGAAACTGTGATGTTACATAATCATTCTTACCACTTCCTCCTTGACATCAGACGTCTGTACCGTGCTTTGCTCTGCTTACATTACCCTGAATAGGTGCAGGTGGCAACTGACTCTGAGGATTTACACCCTGCTGTGAGTCATTCTGCGTCTGTGGATTTAAATTTTGATTTGGGCCATTATTATTCCGAATCTTTTTACATTCATCCTTCCAATGCCCCAATTTTCCGCATCCATGACAAGGAAATTTCTTTTTAGCTTCTTCTCTACTCATTCGTCTTCTCATTTTTCCACCATTTCCAGTCTCACCACTCGTTCCAGTATCCTTTCCTTGAATTTCACTCGGATTATCCAAATTAATTCCGTGTTTCTCTGCCATTTTCACCTGAGCCCACATTACTTTCTCCTGCAATTTCTTGTGCCTATCCTCAATATCATCTCCACAATATTTTGCATATTTCAAAATCTCGTCGATCGGTTTCCCTTGCCAACACAACATGTGCTGCTTAATCATCTGACAAATCTCTGGCTTCAGGCCATAAACAAATCGGTAAACAAACTGACTCATGTTCTTATCTCCAATATCCTCAAAGCCACTATATTGCTTGAATACCTGCAATAAACGCTCATAATAAGCGTGTACCGATTCACTGGCTTCTTGGGTAGTTCGGTCTATTTTCACCCAATCTGTTTCTTTCGGTGGTATTTTCCCTTTCAGGTAAGTTATCACTTGCTGGTACTTTTTCATTACATCATTTGACGGGGCACCTGTCTTTGGGTCTCTAGGATATTCTTCACTTGGCCAATCGACTGTGATTTTACAATCTGTCCACAAATCGGCAGGTACCACTATGTCAAACAAACCATCCAAATCCTTCAACAATACCTTTGACACCTTCACAAACCTCTCAACCTGCTTGTACCATTCAATTGGTTTTTCTCTCAACTTTGGAAAATCATTCGTAAATGACAAAATATCCTGTCTGCTCCATGGGACATGTACATATCCTCCTCCTGGAACTTCTCGCATCGGGTACATTTGATCTGTCTTCCCTGTTTCCTTCATTAAATATTCAGATGCTGTTCTACTGGATCGTGCCTCTTCCTTTTTCTTGGCCCATCTAACTCTCCATTTATCTAGGTCTCCCCATTTTTGCAAGACTGTCATTAATTCCTTTACTTGTAACTTTCTTCCAGAAGCATTCATGTTTTCTAAATCTTTATCTGAAAAATCTGCTCTATAGGGTTTCTGCAACACTTTTGATCTCCCTATTTCAATTCCCATCTGCAGAGCTAAATCTGATAATTTTTCATGGAACAATTTTACATTTTTGGTAATACTTCTGCATACAAACAATAATTCTTCTTCATCATATGTATTTAGGCGATCTAGCCCTACATTTCCTGCTATTATTTCTTCTAATTCGACTTTTAATTTATAAATATCCAAAAATTTTGGAGGTGTACACAGTTGATCTGATCCTTGTGCCCACCTTTCTAAGTCTTCGGGTGTTACTACAGTGACACTTTTTGCTCCCGATGAAGTTATTAGGTTTATATCTTTCGAGCACCCAGGTGTAGCTCTTCTGGGAGTACTATTGACAGAATCTCGAATGGGTAAATCCATTAATGATATCGTAGATTCACAATCACTAAAGTGATCTTCAACCATTACTACTGCTTCAGGTTTAGGAACATTCACAGGAGTAGGCGTAATTAGCGGTGGAGGATAGTTTCCTTTGTCACTATATAATGGGACTACTGGACCAATTGTTACAGGTATGGTCAAAGAGTCAGGATGCACTTTTATCTGTGTTATTTTCTGTATTAATTCTGCTCTGGTCTTCTCTAGGGCTTCCTTTTCTTTATCGTGAAGTATCCTGCTAGGTGTGAAATCATGCATTACCTGCGGTACTAATGGAGTTTTTAACGGTGGTGCACTTGGGGTGCATCCACTTGTCCCTTCCTGATGTGGTGGGGGGTTCTTTAATATCTCTTCCATAAATTCATCTTCAGAATCTCCATTTCTCATTAAGTGTTTTGTCTTTTCTGTGCATTTGCTCCCTAACAGTTCTTCTGCTGTCAATATTGGATACAATCCCTCTGTAAGCATTGCCCTCCTCCACTGTTTCATCTGGCCGTCCCTAAACTCATGTTGGTTTCTTGGAAAAAATCCTCGATAACCCCTATTACTCCTGGATCGGTCACGCTCAAATGCCTCGGTTTCCCATTCCTCTAAGGCTTCGTACTGAGTTAATCTAGGTCTGGGTTCTAAGTCATTCATTCTCAATCTCAAATTTTGAAGAATTCTTCCATTGAAAGTACCATTCTCGGGAAATGCTAATATTCCATGATTTTTGGTATATTCTATCCAGTTCTCTATCCATACACAAGTATAAATAAACGACTGGTAGTAGCAATCCCTGAAGGGAAAAACCGCACATCAAGAAAAGAACAATATAATAGGTAACTAATATAAGCGTGAATTTTGTTCAAAACTACAATATATGGTTCGCAGTTGTTTACAATTGCAGACATAAATTATTTAATATGGTGTTTGGATAATATGAGATTGCTTGTATTAGATTTTAGTTGATGAGGTCTCTTTCATACATTTTTATTAAATTGTGGCAGCTAATAGTAGTATGATTAGATGCTTTAATTGAAATCATGTATGTTGACATCAGCTGCAGGATAAAACAACTTATAGATTGTATATGATGTTTATTTTCCAGCCTTGAAAAAGTCTGAATACTGATATGTACAGACGAAACACGTGTTGGCTTCAATAACTGCTGGGAATTTGTTGCATATGAATAAATGAGAACTTTTTTCAATGGATGTGATCTGTGGATGGTATTTCAAAACTTACACATGATCTGAATAGGATTTACTCGCCTGTGGACTTAAGGATTTCAATATTTTGTGCCATGATATTTATTTATTTGATAAATACTTTTGTGAAATTATTTGTTACTAATAAGAATGTGCTATGACAGTGCTTTTGTAAATGTTAATGTGCATGTTCTTTGTAACCATACACAAGTATGATAACCTCTCTCCATCATCATGAACGAAGCGGGCGTTTTAGCTGGTGGAATGATAATTCCTTCTCTAGTTTTGATTGGTTTATCCTTTTTAAAATAATTCTTAATCTTTTGCAGAAATGACATTTTTCGCTTTTCTCCGTACATCTTGGGTAAATCTCGATGTATAAAATTATATTCTGCAAAGCCTAAATATCTCCTATCCGGTCGAGTTCCTGTTAAAGTTGGATCGCGTTTTAACATGCAATCTCTATCCACTAAGAATTTAGCTTCTATGATATCAACCAATCAAGTGTCTGATCATTTTTATCTCTGAACCAATCCTAGCGCGGCCTTTCTGTGACGTTTGTCTACCAACCCCTCCTTTACAATCTGCGTTTCTCTGTCCCTCTCTGTTTTCGACCAATCCCAGCGCGGCACCTGTGACGTCAGTATTGCTCCTGACTACTGACCCCTCCTTTACAAGAGTCGTTCCACACCCGCTGTTTCAACCAATCCCAGCGCAGCGTTTTGTGACGTCAGCTCCCTCTCCGGCAGCTGACCCTCCCTTTACAAATTCGTACGCAAAATTTTATTTTCTCTTCTGCTTTAATTAAAATTCAGTAACAACATAAAACATTCGCTATCGTGCCAGTTTCTCTAGATTTTGAAAGATAGTTTCTCTCACACTTAGTAAAACCTTTCTGTTTACTAAACATACACTACGAGTAAAACCCTTCCGTTTACTCTTCACACAATCTTTTAGAAATACCTGCTACTTCTTCAATGTTACCCTTTCTTGGTAATATAACATCACATTTTTACCAGCGTACTCCTTTGCTATTACTCACACGCATAGAGTCCCTAACCAGTACTGATAGTCCTGCTTAACTTTTCAGTACTATTTCTGCCTGACAGATAACCTCACTGCAGTATGGCTTCCACTTACCATCCGCTATTCAATTTTCCCCGGGAATTCTGGACAAAATAAAACAAACTTTGAATACACGGATGTTAGTTCATAAAAAATAAAATTCTCATTACCCAATTAACAAAGTCTAACCATCCTCTGATAACCAGAAAACTGATCCAGCGCGATATTAGCAAACAGCATTCATACATCAAATACTCACTTGGGCCCATACATTCATACTACGCCAATACTTACGCTGGGGAGTCAGTTGTACTCTTTATCAAAATCCCTGCTACCAATTACTTTTCTGATTGAAGAGTAATGACTTACCAATGAATCTTTTGCCAATTGGGAAGTTTAAAATGAGTGACATTCATTACAGTACATAATCCTGAAATAACCACTGAGTCAGGAAGTTTTAAAATGTTTATCTAAAGATTTTAGCAGAGTAAAATACAGAACCACATGGTACTTAATCGCATTTCAAGGATGAAGCATAGAATAATAATTATTGATTAATGACGGTCCCTCAGAAAGGAGAAGATAGAGACAGCAGCGCAACTAAAGGATGCATTTATATTTACCTAAAGTGCGAGAACCAAACCCCTTGGCCAAGGAGTTGGAAAGATAGGACCCAGGAAGGATGAAGAGCAGAGACCTCCTCCAGGTTCAGGACAGGACTGGTGACCTCTCTACAACGACGCCTGCGTCGTTCCCATCTCTGATACTCGACTTCTCCTCGATTCTCCCGTGCCTTCATTCTAATGGACTCCGCCGCCCCCTCCTCAGGACCTCTCTGGACAGCGATTCAGTCTGCAATCGATCAGCTTGTCGGTCTGGAGTTTCTGCCTGTCAGCGTCTAGTCTCGTCCCTGTGTGAACGCCTGCTCTGACTAATTAGCTAATTCTATATCTGTTATACCCTTCTACACCCATGTACCTCCCCTTAATGTTGCCAAAATATGGGACCACTATTTCTGATTGGACAGGGACAGGGGGTTGATCCTCACACCATATTGATTTAGTTCAATTTCCTAAAGCCCATTGTTTTAAAATACCGCCCATCAAATTTAATACATTTGCTTTATTTCCCACCCGTCTCACGACAAAGTTTATACATTCTTCATGTACATAGTTGCAAATTTAACAGGAACAACATGGGTACAGCAATGTTGGCCATTAGGTCGTGGCCTTGGACGACGTCCAGGTTGACTTCATCCTTTTTCTTTGGCAGCCATGCAGGACGCATGCGCAGAATCATCTGTCTCTCGAGTTTCAGTTCACCAACCCCAGGCCCAAGTTTACAAACTGATAAAAGTCAAAGAAGAAAATATTAAAATCACAAATAAAATGTTTCACTGTATACCCACTCTTTCTACTCTATCCCCATTTACTTATAAATTCTATCCCGCATTAGTAGCGTTAGAGAAACGACAAATTAATAATAACACGAGAGCAAGCTGTAGCATGTGAAAACATCAAGCAGCCATTTTAATGCACACTGCGCAAAAGCAGGAGTTTCCCACCAAGCAAAGAGAGACGTCACACCACGTGATGTGGTTGAGACATGCGCAGTAAGGTTCCCGCGCTTTAGCGGCCATTTTAGAAAAAGACAAGCGTTATCCCTTAGTTAAAACACATAGGCAAGCTTCCTTGCTATTTATGTAGTGTATGCAAGGGTTAGTACAAACAATACAAGTTTAATATTAATACTGTGAGGAGATTGCGTCCGAGCAAGTCTCATTTGTGAGTCCTTGCTCCATCACATGCATGCAGTCTCCCACACAGGCGTTCCTCCCTCCCTACATGCACTTGCCGATCACACTTCACAGGTCAGCCCTTATAGCCAACCTTTGCCGCACTTCCCTTGTCTAGCATGTTTTTTGTACGCCTTTTATCAGCCTGTACCAAAACCCTCACAGCCATGCATTCTTGCAGGCACAGCTACCCGCCTGTATGCTTACTTTTTACACACAGGCGCTTTCTCGTTCATTTACACTTCTAGAGTAAAGTTTGTTTTCCGTTCGTGATTTTGGTTAACATGTACATACTAAACTTAAAATCATCTCGCTGCTTAATTTTCCCCCTGGCATGCCTTGATGCCCCATCGCCTCGCAGCTCAGAAGGATGCCTTCCCCCGCCGCTTTTAAAGGGGCTGTAAAATGTGGACATTCCTCAGCCCTCGGCTTCACAGGAGACTCTGCGGGCTATGCTGTGCCAATTAACACCTCGCGTAGAGACACAGGGTTGTCATGCAATGGTCCTTTTTAATTAAATGCCACATAGCTTCTCTAACCTCGGGGAAAAGATAACCCTGGGACTTTTATTAATTCCCACCACTGAATGGTTTAATATGAAAGTGTTTGCGGTATTCTACTGTAGTAAAATTTTATTTTGCTTGTGAAGTCGCATTTTGGCCTGTTACTTTAAAACAATAATCACTTTTAATCATATATCTTCAAAAACACTTTTTATGTTAATTCTTTCTTTAATAAGGACATTCAGTTATACATATCTTATTAATTATGTATAAGGTAACAAAAATACTTATAACACTTCTCTATAATAACTTTGCAACATGCTGCACAGCAGCCACACTACTCTACAACATAGCTTAAATACATTGGCAAAGCCAATAGCTCTGACTAAACACTTATAAGGTCCCAAAAGCGAAACCTATTGGCTATGCCAATGCTTGTTAAGGTCAAGTCCACCTGGATGCGAATGATATTGTAAACTTATTGTGGGCCTATCGACTGCCACTTTATTGGCTTTATTGTCACCCTCATTTGATTACTTCTTATTCAATGTCATGCCTCCATCTTGTGTGCTTCTCTCCCTAGGAGCATATCCTCTTTATGAACCTTTTGATTGGATGACTTTTTTTGCTTCCGCTGCTCACGTTTAAGTAACTACTTTTTCATTCAGCGCTCCATGAAATTGCCTCCGTTTGCTAGCTCAGCTCTCTCCCGATTGTGCTGCTTCATCCCTCAACTACCCCCACCGCACTGTATTGCTCTCGACCCCTCCCAGGTTATCTGTAATAGCACTTCTTCCTCTACAGTATCTGGGATTTTTTGCTGGGGTATGACTGAAATGCAGACTTGAACAGTTTTTTTTTGTTTCATCTTCTGCATTCCACATATTGTGTGAAAGCCCAAGCTTTAGCACACAAATGCCATCATGGTTCTGGGGAAGGGATTGCACAAACCTAGCTGTCATCTGAGGCAGAAGTTGTACTTAGCATGACACTTCTCCTAGCTGCCCATTAATCTGCTCCCTAGACAACTGCAGAAGACCAAGTGGCTGAATCTTGTGAAAGTAAAATGGGCCTTGGCAAGCATTTCCCTTTATATTCTGACACTTCTTTATTCTTTTTAAATTCTGGTCAGAGCTTTCAGAGTGAAAAGTATTTGAAAAATAAACTATGCCATTTAAAAAAAATTGCCTACACTGAATTCAATGTACAGTTTTGAACTATTGTAAGGCATGTTTTTGCTTGTCCGCCAGTATTTTTAAATGTTTTTTTTCTTTTTTTAAAACAGTACTTTTTAGGCAAATATTGGACAAGCCGACAGATCATCCCTTACATTATAACGGCAAGACCCACTGGCTTTGCCAGTGCTTGTTTAGCTTGGAAATTCTACCTCCCTCTACTTTAATAATCATTTGAGAAATAGTTTAGACACTGCTAAAATACATTAGAATTGATTATGCCATGTATTCCATAGTGCTCAACTTTTCAGAATTCCTAGATCCTATTAGGATATTGCAGACATCACAGGAAGTGATGCCACATAGTCTTTGACATTGATGATGTCACATCAGTAAGATGCTAAAAATGTTAAGACAAATTAAGTACCTGTCAATTCACCCTCATTTGGCAGATGTCACCCTCTATTTGTTCATTTTCACCTTCACGACAAACAAAATGCCTCCCTAAAGTAAATTACCTTCTTTTCAAACATATATGAGTCTCCGCAAACGGTTTGTTCTCTATTCACTTTAATGGGATACACTCTAAGGGGCCCATTACGATGGCGGGCGGAAGCACAACCGCCGTGCTGGCGGATGCAAAAAGCACCAGTTACCGCCGGCACGCAGCAGTCCACACGCCCGCCCAATTACGATGCGAAAAGCAGGCCAAACACCGCCGGCAAGCCAGCAACACCGTCCGCCATCAAAGTGCGCCCGTACACGTAGCGGCGCAGCCCAACTGACACACACCGTCCGACGAAACACGTCCCGCCCGGCGCATAAATTACGATGCCGCAAACAAACGGCTCCCACGGCTAAGAGACACCGCACGTGAAAGAGAGGCGGTAACACGGACGCAGAGCACGGACAACGAAGAAGCGGCACCCGGGCATGAATCCAGCACTGCAGGCCCTTCCCATGCTTCTGCTGATGCACCACCAAGGACGCAACGTACCGCGGAGACGCAGGTAGGCACACACACAACAAGTGCACGCAAACAGCGCACACAGTGCAAGGGCGGAAAAAGCGGACAACCCCCCCCAGCGCGTGTACACTACACATCCACCATCGCATCCACATATGACACACAGGCCAAATCGTAACATCGCAGAACACATGTGTACACACCACCTGGGACTAGGAACCAACCACCCCGTCACGGCCCCAAAGCGCCGATGACGCCGCCACACATGCGCACAACGCAGAGGCCAACCGCAGCGCCATGCATGCGTCGCACACAGACACAGGGACACAACCAAGCAGCACACACATCAGCCCCACCCCGAACGCACATGACACGTGACAGGCCGGCCACAGACATGTCCCCAACGCCCAATTCACGGACAACACCCAACGCCACACAACCGACGCACACATGTCAGTGAAGACACGCAACTGCAGGACACACCCCAGTGTAACAAACATGGCGTAGCATACAGCGGCGGCAACACCAACTAGGAGAAGCAGGGCCCCTTCGGGAAGAGGAACGCCAGTACCACACTGAAAAACCCATACCACCCTGCACATATGAACAAGACACATGAAACGGAACACCAAAGAGCCCGGGGACCGACAACAGGTGGCCCAAGAATTACATCCACACACAAGGCCCAACGCAGAGCGGAAAGGCAGCCTGCCGCCCACACAAGGGAGAGCAGACAGCACTGAATGACCTTCCATTCCAACACCGAAACCACAGCCCTACGACAGAAGCCGGTGAATACAGCCATTGTCCAAGAATAGACCAACACAGGCATGCCGAGGAGACCGACCACAGGGCAGATAGCGCATATCACAGAAGCACACAACGGACGGGGAAGAAAAAAGAAAACACTCCCCCATGTCGGCCACATGCAAGTTAATTGGAAGGAGTCACACAGCACTGACCTTGAACTGTCTGAGAAGCATGTGGGAAGAGGGCCCGTGTCCTCCAAACAAGCCAACAGAACACAAGTCCTGTCTCCCCACGACTACACAGAGCTCACAGCAACCCCGGAGCGTGCACATTGCAGACTGCACACACAGCCGGAGCACGCCACCTCTACGAACCGCTGCGAAATGGCAACCGCAACACACCTACCCAACTACGCCGAACAGCTCAAGCTGTACCAAACCAACACGATACATACATTGGGATGCGATCTCCTGTCCCTGCTGAACGTAAGTTACCGACTGACTTACCGCATCACATTGTTCAGCTGCGTCATGCCCGTCTTCTACTGTCGGAGGTGTCCCTACCAGCATCCCGTCGAGATATGCCTCTCCAACCCGGCATGTCTGAAGGCGGACCTGCTACCACTACTCCTCCCTCTGGACGCACACGACAGGGCCTGCTCTGCCTATGGGGGCATGGCGTATGTGGCCAACATCGCACGCGCACTGAAATGGAACCACTGTGCCTCCACACGACGGATCATCGAGAACAGCTACATCGAATGTCACCCAGCATGCCCCATCATGGTCCTCCAAGGGACAACCTACGAACAACACCTTGACAGCCACCATCCGCTTCATTGGCTGGCAAACATGTACACCACCAATGACATGGAAGCCCTGCTGGACGGCATCGCATACCTGTCAACCTGTAAATACGTCGGACCACAACGCAGGTTCCCAGAGTGACCTATGAAGTCCAACCCCGCACCCATGCTCAGCTTCCGCACGGATCTGGCCAGTCACCACCACAACAGCCATACCAAACGACCGGCAACTGTAACCACACCATCAACGACATCGCCATGACATCGGTAATGACCGGGACATGCACACTGTTCCCCATCACATCCAGGAACACCGCATGCATCGTGGGAGGCAGTGGCATGGGCTCTGTGCATCACACCCACATGGACGGAACTGCACGAACAACCAGGACACGACATGGATCCAGCGCCCATGGACACACACACCGCTCAGTGGACATGAATAGGTCGCCTGGAGTCTGTGGGTGCTGCACCCCTCCCACCCCCGCCCCGGGAATCCCATACCAGGACCTTTGCATGGACGACAAGTGCATACAACAACAACACGACCCCAGTGACTGTGACATGTCCAGTAACCACCACAGTGCAACAACAAGTGGCACGCCGCTGCATGCACGCAAGCACATGCCCTGATGTCATCTCACATGCACGCGTGCATGAGGAACAACCGCAGCAAACCTGTCACATGGAACTGAGATGGACTGTGCCCATGATGCCGAGCGGTCTGGTAGGCTACATGTATACCGTCTGTGTCAAAGTCCGCAGCTCCGCAGCTATACGTAAATGTACATTAGCACAGCCTTGGCCAAGCAGATGTAACCCCACACCCTATCCCATTTGTTATCATGCTCAGTATATCCTCAACATGTATTCCGCTGCCAGTAGTGTCCACTATACTGCATCACAGAGGACAGAAGACTCAATATAATGTTTGAAACCAGAACTGTCTCCGCTGACTCATTTCACAAGTACGAATGAGAGAGGATGAGAGTATGTGAAGTACACGGCAGTCGTGACATGACCATGTAGTCCACTGGTATTGGATGTCAACGCAAATGAGTAGCACAACTGTGGAAGACACACATGTGTCGTGTGAAGTCGTATGGACGCAGTGCTCAGGTGGGTGGGTGCGACGGGTAGATGCGCACATGCCAAGTTGGAGCACGCCGTGTCGGGAGGGGTCATGTACAGTACACCACCGCTTCCCTGGGCATTGTGAGAGGACACCTGTCGGGGGGCAGTGAACACGTGTGTGCACAGCAGCCGGGCACACGTACAAAGCGGTACCAGGCGCACCTCAGCCCACCCTCTGTGGACAAGCTGGATCCTGTTGTGCGCCCGCCATGCCCCTTGACAAGGCACACACAGCCCCAGTCGACCAGGTGTAACCCCAACATAGTCAATCCGCACAGGCGATACAGGGCACGGGATGGCAGTGGAGCATGGTGTGTGAGAGGTCTCCTCGCGCTCCTCCTGGTCATATCACGCAGGCAATAGAACCTCAACGTCTAGCATGGCACAAGTCAAATGGAAGTGTAGGGGGACGCACCACAGCACGAGCAGCACTGACGTCACGGGAGGTGGCTCGCACCATCCCATCCATTGCCCATCATACCAACCACGCCACATGCCATTGCGACTAAGTGCAAGCGCGTGCGCCACCACCCCCGAGCCCTCCCCAGAGAGGCCAAAGAGTGAATGTGTGGGCCATCAGTCACAGACGGACGCGGCCTGGCCGCAAGGGCAGCCACAGCCACTGGGTGTCGCAGGTGGCGGATCCGGAAGGCGAAGACTGTGATGCATAGTCCATGCAGGCCGGGTCTCCATTTGGGGCACCACGCAGGTGGACGGCGTCCCGCCACACATCATACCCTGAGACAGCCCACTCGTGCAACTGGACCCACACATACACTCCTTGCCCTCTCTGGTGCGAGCTTGGGGCTGCCTGTGCAAGCGCTAGCCTCGCAGGTGAGCATGCATATTGGGGGGCGAGGGGAGGACATGAGGGCTGGGGCGAAGATGACTGTATCACTGTCAGTTAGTACAAGGGATGACCCAGATGTGGAAAGGAAGAGACGTGTCCCGTGTGTACTGCAACTAGTCGCCAATCCAACTACCCCCATGTCCGGAATGTAAGCCCGCACCTAGGCCCGCCCATCCGCCACATCGAACATACCACCAGCACGACAACCTTCCCATTCGAAACACTGACTGGGGGTGGCGACCAGTGAACAATCATGTGTAGCCTACCCACGCGTACATGTGGGCCCTCCATGATCCATGTCACCTGCGGCAAAGACATGACATGCGCAATGAGGGAAGTGAGGAGAGCGGCCCGCCCCACGCGCAGAAGGTGCATCAGCTCCACAGACCCAGCAGCGAGTCCAGTAGGGGTCACATGTGCAGGGGCAGCTGTGCTTGGTGTGAAGGCACATGCATATAGACAGCACATCGACCAATGTGTAGTCTGCCCACATCCACAGTCCATCATCATGCGGACATAGGAATTGAACACAGGGCAACACATCTTAGTTGGTGCACCCACCGTGACCAACAATGCGCAATCATCGACGTACCCGCCCTGTGCATGGCCCCCCACCCAACGGAGGCACATCCAGTGCCACCATCCCACACACACAAGCCTTCCACGGAACATGCTGTGTCCAATGGTCAGTACAGAGTCAGCGCCCATCTGGTGGATCCTGAACAGGAGACACATGCACACACATGCCAGCTCCCACTATGTACGTCTGCCACCTGGCACGTGCAATGTAACCTCTCACCTGTGACGTGTGACTGCAAGCACACAGCCGTCTTGGCATGGGGCTGTCAATGTGGACACCAGTCAATGTTTCGGGCACTGTGATCCGTACAGTGCTGTACATAGGGTGCAGTGCTGACACCTACTACTGTCTCATATCCCCTCGTGCCACAGGTCCCACTTGTATTGGCCGCTCAGCCCGTGCCCACATCGTCGTCGTCGTGTGCCATACTCATCCAGCCTCGGAAGCAGTTCCATGCTCAGCAGACACTCATGTTGCCGTGGCGTTGCCGCTTGACGAATGTGCAGTCAGTCCCCATCAGCACGCCCCGCAAGTCATTGGGGCCTAGATCCCCATGTGCATGCACATGGCAGTGGTATGTCTCACTTGCCATTGCTGGGAGACCTGTGTAAGTGTATTGTGGCCGTGCCGTCCCAGCTTGACAGCTGGGCTGTGGCTCATGTGCTTGCTCAGTCATGTCAGTGATGTGTATGCGAAATTGCTATGTGCCGTGTTGCTTTGACATGTGTCCTCTGCCATTTAACCCAGGCGGAGACCGAACATTGACCGCCCATACCAATTGCTGGCGGACATGGACGATACAGAGGTAATCAGGAAGTTTCGGCTGGACAGGCCAACTCTGCATCGACTGTGTGCCATGTTAGAGCCCCATCTCCGTCCCCGCAGGGTGTATCCGACTGCTGTCACCCCCACGGCTAAGGTGATGGCCGCCATGCATTTCTTCGCCACTGGGTCATTCCAGCACACAGTGGGCAGTGGAGGAGGGATGTCCCAGCCCATGTTCAGCAAGGTGCTGAGGGATGTACTGGCAGCCATGATGCTGTACCGGAACAGGTACATCAGATTCCCCAGGGCTCGTGAATTGGCGGCAGTGAAGGGTGCATTCTATGCCCTTGGCAGAATCCCACACGTCGTGGGAGCCATTGACTGCACTCATGTTGGCCTTGTTCCACCACAGGCCACTGAGCACCTGTACCGTAACAGGAAGCACACGCACTCCCTGAATGTGCAAGTGGTGTGCCTTGCGGACATGGTGATCACCCACGTGTGTGCCAAGTTTCCAGGCTCGGCCCATGACGCACACATAATGCGCAACAGCATCTTGCCACGACTGATGGCCAATCTGCAACAGGATCGTGCCTGTATCGTCGGTGAGTATGTGGAGTGGTGTAGCGTGCTGGTTGTGCGATGCTGTCCCCTGTCCAGTTGGAATAGCAACGGTTCTCTGTGTCCCTCACACCCAGGTGACTCTGCGTATCCGAATGGGGCATGGCTGCTCAGTCCATTGAGGAATCCTCGCACCCCAGCAGACGATCGATACAATGAGGCACATGGGAGGACCAGACGTGTGGTCGAGCGTACCTTTGGCCTCCTCAAGTCCAGGTTCAGGTGCCTGGACCGCACCGGGGGTGCACTGGCGTACTCCCCACAGAAGGTGTGCCAGATAGTGGTGGCGTGCTGCATGCTGCACAATCTGGCCATTCGGAAGCAGATCCCCCTCATTGTGGATGACGGAGATCAACCAGGGCCCCAGCCCGCGGACCAGGACAGCTCGAGTGAGGTGGACAGCGGAGAGGAGGAAGCTGGGAATGTGCGCCAGCAGCTCATCGCCCGCTACTTCACTTGACGGTGAGTGTCCATGTACGACGGATGATGTGTCTGTATCTGTGCAGGTGTGTGTGTGCTGTGTCAGGGTGGCCGTATGTTCACTGCGTGCAGTGTGTCAACGCTCCATGGCCAGGGTAGTATGCCACTGTTGGTGACTGTGGCATTCTGCCCTATTGCTCTGTGCGATGTGTGTACATTGCTCGTAGTTGTTGACATGTACTGTGTGATGGGTGTGTGACACACTCATTGAATGTGCTCCTGTTCTGTCTCCCACCCCTAGGTCCCTACAGGCCCTCCGGATTCCATTGCCATGCCACGCATCAGGTGCCTTTCCGCCCAAGGTGGCCGTTGTATTCCGTACAAATAAAACACAGGGCACAAACAGCAGTTAGTGAAAAAGGTGCATTTATTACAAACTGTGACATGTGATTGTGTGTAAGGTGATGACAAAAGTGGTGCGTGCAGTGACAATGAGCTGTCGGTCATGGCTGCGTGATGATCTATGTCCATAGTCCAACACACACATGCCATCCAGCTGGCTGTGTGGAGTGGGATCGTAGAGCAAGTCAATGCAGTGGCTGGTCAAGGAAGGCTGGCGGAAGGCTGGCTGGCTGCCTCACTTGCGACTGGAGCGTGCGAAGTCCTCCCGGGAGATCTGTTTCCTCTTCGGACGGCCCCTTCCACGTTTGGGAGGGGGTGTGTGGTGGCGACCTGCTGGTGGTGGGTGAGGTGTGCTCACTGGCTGTGGACGCAGGGGAAGTGGACACTGCTGCCCGAGCCTGCGCCCTAGCAGGTGGTGGCGGAGGTGGTGTTGCTGGCCTTGCCTGTGACCCCACCGCCACCACCAGCTGGCCCATGAGGTCCACGAGTTGGTCCATACGGGACACGAATTGGCCCATATGGACGTCCATGGACCTCAGCACCCCCAGCACCTCCCGCGTGTCAGTAGCAGACCTGGCCCATTGTCCTTGGGCCTCTTCATAGGCCCCAAGGACTCTGGCCATTTGAGGCAGGGCATGGCTCCCAGGGGAGGCTGGCGTTTCCCTGACCCTGCTCCTCCTACCAGTCCTGCTGCCACCGGCCTGCCCACTAGCCACATTGCACACCACGGTCCTCGCTGTGGCTCCCAGGGTGGATCCAGTCGGCCGGGCCACCACCTGCGCTGGGGCTGGTGCCAGCGAAGACGTGGTGGCGGTGGAGGCGGTGGTGGTCGGTGCGGCGATGGTGGCGGTTGCGGCAGTGGTAGTGGCCGCAATGACCGTGGGTGTGGCCGCAACGACAGTGGCAGCAGGGGACTGGGACTGTTCAGCATCCCTGGATGATGGGTTGGTGGGTAGGAGGGGTCCTGGGGAGCGGCTGGGCCCTGCCACGCCAGATGGGCCAGCTTGGTGGTCCGTGTCCGAAGAGGAGGACAGATCCTCCAGATCCGTGTGTCCTCGTTGGGGGCTTGTAGGCTGGCTGTGCTGGCTGCTGTCTCCATCCCCAGCATCCAGCAGTTCGTCACCTGTGGAGAGAATGAGATTTGTTATTGTGTTGCACCTGGCGAAGTATGTATTAGTCGTCTGACATTGGCAGTTCGTGCAATCTCGTACATGGGTTTCCCGGAGGCGAGTGTGTGGCTGTGGCATCTGTAGTTGTGTGTGCTAGGCAATGGGACTGTGTGCTGTGCACATGTGGCATGGGACGGATTGGCCATGCCGATGGGTGTGTTGCTGTGCCCCTACTCATTGTGACTCTGGTGTATGCGGGCTCCTGGCCCATCCTGGGTCTGGTTTGTACTTTGCTTTTGGAGTTCATATGGAACGCTTAGGAACGCATATGGCAACATGGGGGCCATGCCCCAGATTCGCATTTGGGAGGGGATATGCTTTTGGGGTTCACATGGAACGCTTAGGAACGCATATGGCAACATGGGGGCCATGCCCCAGATTCGCATTTGGGAGGGGATATGCTTTTGGGGTTCACATGGAACGCTTAGGAACGCATATGGCAACATGGGGGCCATGCCCCAGATTCGCATTTGGGAGGGGATATGCTTTTGGGGTACATGCTGTGAGCCATGGGTGCCGAACGTGACATGTGTTGTGGCAGCATGACAGTGCATGGTCTGAGGTGTGTGCATGCCTGACATGCCCTGCATATTTGCTGTCTGTTGTGGTTACTGGACATGGCATTGGACGCATCGTTATGAGTGAGTGATAGTTGTGTGCCAGCCAACGTATTGCAGTTGTCCCATCTCCTTGGTGTGCGTGCTGCCCTGTGCCATGTGCATCACTGCAGTGCTCGGGGGGGTGTGGCCCATGTTGTGTGTTGTTGCTCACAGTGTGTCGTGCGCTTAATTGACTTCTGGCACATGGTTGGTCATGGGCATGTGTCTTAGCGTGACTGCTGTATGTGTGGCAGCTGTGCGGATGACATGCCTTTCATGAGACTGGGGCTGACGGATGGGATGGATGGTATGTTGTTTGTGCATGGTGTGTCTGTGTGTTTGATGGGTTCAGTGGTGTTCGTGTGCATTTCTGTTGTTCCGCTCTGTTGCGTCTAGTGTTGTTTGTCTTACATAGGCGTAGTTGTGGGGTGTGGGGTTGACAGGCAGTGGGGGCTACATGGACAGGACTTCAATGGTGTTTCGGTTGTGTGTGATGAGTTGCACAGTGGCTGCCGTGTGGGACTATATTCAGTGTGGCTTGTGCATGCAGACGTGGCTCCTTGGGTGTTGCTATGTCTGTGATGGGTCATGTGGGGTGTGAGTCTGTTGTTCATGTCCGTGTGCACATTGTTCACTTGTTCGTGACGGTGGGCGGTGCTGCGTGTTCGTCTGCTACGTGACATGTCCCATGTGTTGGTGGTGTTATGCTCCTCATGCCTCCAGTAATCCAGCCCTGTCCAGTTTCCCACCTGCAAGTTGTTCGTGCGTGCACTGTACTGGATGCCACATGGCTCTAAGCGGGGGTGCTCCATGTTGCAGGTCTGTGGGGGTGGGGGGTGTAGTGGGTCGTGGGGGTGGCTGTACACCCACTGACACCGATTGCTGTGGACCGTGATGTCTGCCTTTCGGCTGTCGTTGTGCACTGCGGTGGCTGACACGTGGCTGTGGGGTGTGGGGGATGCTCCTCCTTGCTGTGCTGTGGGACTGGGGCCTGGTGTGTGTTGTACTTGGGCTGTCCACCGTCCCACCCACTGCACTTTGTGTTCCTGCCACTTACCTGTTACTTGTCGGTTAGTGCAGCTGTGGCGGACACATGGGTGTGGTGGGTGCTCGTTGTGGCGCTTCTGGCATATTTGGGGACCTGTTGGTGGTTACGTGGCTGGCTTAGTGTACACATGTCCCCACGCATCTTACAGTTGTTCGGTTTGGGCTGTGTGTGGTATTGTGTGTTGCATGTGTGTGTGATGTGTTGTGTATTGTGTGCTGGACATGGGGGTGTTTGTCCCTGGGAGCTGTGGCATGGTAGTTGCGCATGTGAGTACATAGCGGTGTGCTGGTATACATTAGTTTGTACTTACCAGCCTCCACTCCCCCTGCTAATCCGGCGAGGATCTCCGGATGGATTACGACTCGCACCTTCTCCTCCCACGCTTTGAAGGTCTTAAAGAGCGCGGGATTCCCTCCGCCAGTGACGGCAGCCAGCTCTCTGTTTTTGCCCTCCTTCTTCTTGACCAGGCTCTTTACGTCATTCCAACGTTTGTTTATTTCACCTCTGTTCCTGGGCAGGGTCCCGACTGCATTGACCTGGTCTACGATCCGGTTCCACATTCTGTTTCTGGTGGCTAGTGGTGTGTGCTGGACCATGTTCCCATAGATTTGTGGGTACACCTTGATGATCTCGTCGACCATGACCGTCAGCTCAATGGGCGTGTACTTGGGCATCCTTTGTGGTGCCATGGTGTTTGTGGTGCTGGTGCGGTGTGTGTTGTGTAATGTGCAGGGGGTTTGTGGTGCAGGTGTTTGGTGGTGGTGGTGGTGGTGGTTGTGATGTGTGCGTTTCTGTGGTGTGCTGCTGTCCTTGCTGTGTCACTGTGTCCTCTCCTCTCCGGTTTGCAATGTAGCAAGGGGTTGTGGTCTGTGGGAGTGCTGCTTTTGTACTCACCTATGTGGGTGTGTCCTCATGGTCTGTTGTTTTCAGGTGTGTTGTGTCTGGGGTTCTGGCCTTTGTATTTTTTGTTTGTCCGGGGGGTGTTTTCGGGATGTGTACTGTGCTTGTGTATTTGTGCGTGCCTTGCTGTGTGGACTTGTTGGCCATGTTGTGTGCTATTGGTTTTGTGTGCGGATGGTTTCTGTGCAGGTACGTTGGCGCCATGGCTTCTGCCGTGTCGATTCTCATCGGCGTTGTTTGCGCTGGCGGGCGGTATATTTGTTGTTTTTCCGCGCTCATGGCGGTGCGATCGTAATTTCACGTGCGGTGTGTCGGCCGTGAGGGCGGGCGGTTTTGTGTTGTCGTGCGTGTTTCCGTCCGTGGCGGGCGGTTTGACTCCGACTCGGACGATGGCGGGCGGTATTTTGTGTGATTTTTCCGCCGATGGCGGTTTTCGGTTTGTGTACTCATAATGGCGTGGTCGGTGTTCAGGCGGTGTGTGCGGGCGGATTTTTGCAGCTTCCATGCCTGGCGGATTTATTTACGCCGGGTATCGTAATGGGCCCCTAAGACTTTTGACTGTAATAAGAACTTGTCCACTGATTATCCAAACCAAAGCATATTCATTTCCCAGTTTAGGGTCGTGAGGCTCCTCCTGACCACCATTTACTCCATCAGCTGCTCTCCAGCTGTTTTACCACAGGCCCCAACGTTTGACCTAGAACCTATGACATAGGCATCTAGGAGACATCACGAGGTATCTTCACTGCACACAATTCTGTTTTTTATTAAACCTGTTAGAACAAAAAGAAGGTGTACAAAGAAGCAGGAAATAGCATTCTAGTTAAAAGAAACTCAATATCTTCGGGAATACATATAAGTAAAATAGTCATCAGTTTCCAAAGTTTGAGGAAAAATAAAGATTAACAAAACAGAAGTACAAGCAATTTTCAGAAGTTTAAAGCTTCCGAAAGCACTGTATTTCTTCAGGGGGTTAGACTGGCGCAAATACACACGGTTTCAATTTCCTAAGGAACATCTGATGCCTCAGGATTAACAACTTACCATGTTCCACCATCACCTGCAGAATCAGAACTATTGTTGTCATTGTTCTCACTCGCTGTCTTGCTCAAGTTATCATCCACAAGCCACCAAAATGATCTTTCCGCATCAAGGACCCAAATTCCATTACCCTTTGCAATTTTGGTAATGTGCCAAACTCTTCCAATTCTAACTTCACAGCATTCATTACCTTATTCACCTTCCTCTGCTCACTTAAAATACTTTCTCCTTTAGGTAATTTTTTTATACAATTTGATTTGCACCCATTGACAAATGCTTAGTTGCTTATCTCTTATACCCTGTTTATTTTCATTATTCATTTTATATTTGGCATGTGTGGATTCAATGACTCTTGTAAACTCATTAGGAACACTGGGCACAATTTAATTTCTTTGCGTCCTCCCGGGATTTTCCCTGGAAACGGGAACAGTACCCCTCACATTCTTCCTGGCTCTCTTTCCTAGTTGTAGGACTGCGTTAATGACACGGTTCACTCTCTCCATGGCACTGTTACCATTCGGATGGTGTGTGGTGATATTGTGTTTTATCCCTGAAAATTCTATAAACACATCCATCTCCAGAGACCTGAACTGTACACTATCTGTGAGAATAGTGAAAGAAAACCCCTCTTTAAGGAAAACACTCCAAAAACGTTATAACACTATTTGTGTCAATTTTGTGCACCATTTCCGTTTTAGTTTACTTGGAAAATGTGTCAGCCATCACCATTATGTATTTGTATATGTCATATTCCCAACGAGTCAGTCCCATCAAGTCTAATGCCACATCTACCCAGGTTAAAGTAGGGAATTTAACAGGACACAGTGGTTGTCTCAACATCTTCTGTGACTGGAACCAAATCCGAAAAATAGAGAACATTTTAATAAAGAAAATGTCCTAAAATGACAAAAATCCAATAAGGAGAATTGGAGAAATGAGTTTTTAAAGATTTAAGTGAAAATAGCATCAAAAAAGCATTAGCACCAATGATAATCCATGGTTGCAGTAGACCCTGACCTATTTGGCACTAGTTAGTGGGTGGGGGTGACTCCTAGCTCATCCCTAACCAGTGGGGTAAAATGTCTCGGGGGCAGCCCTATGCACTTTTTCAACAGTTCCAGTTTGCCCTACAAACAATAAAGCCAATAAAGGGGCGGTCGGTTGGCCCACAATAAGTTTACAATATCATTCGCAACCAGGTGGACTTGACCTTAACAAGCATTGGCATAGCCAATAGGTCTCGCTTTTGGGACCTTATAGGTGTTTAGTCAGAGCTATTAGCTTTGCCAATGTATTTAAGCTATGTTGTAGAGTAGTGTGGCTGCTGTGCAGCATGTTGCAAAGTTATTATAAAAAAGTGTTATAAGTATTTTTGTTACCTTATACATAATTAATAAGATATTATGTATAACTGAATGTCCTTATTAAAGAAAGAATTAACTGTGCACCTCACTACTAAAATCCAAGATGGGGAAACCCTTTCTCCCATGTGCAGAACCTGTGTGCTCGCCCAGAGGTGTACCCAAGGAAATTAGTAGTCCCCTCCTTTTGTGGTCACCCAAAACTGGTTCTGGGGTTCACTGCCTTCTAAATGGGTTTGAAGCCAACATGCCTGTGGGAACAAAGGTTTCTCTTCCCCAGGTCTTATCTTACATTTACTTGTGAAAGGGCAGGCCGTTTATAAGTTAATGAAGTTCTTGTGTCCACCCTAACTAGTCTTCCTGCAAGGGAAAAAAACACCTCCACACACCCAGGCCATTGTTTTTGCTCTGGGAGCAGTTTTCATGCCTCATTATGGTCAAGCACCGGCAAACCAGCTGTCTTTAGGCTAATGCTTAGTAGCCTACTGGAGGTTCAGACAGGTAAAAGGTAACTTTGTAAAAGTTACTTTTCCAAAATATTTATTAAAAAGCGGACTTCCATTAAATTGGGCTTTTATTAAATATTAAAACTAGTATTGGAATGACTGTTGTGGCCATTTCATGTAAAATATACAGATTAAAATTTGTAATCAATACCTTGATACTTTCAAGGGTTCAGCTACTTTCTTGTCAGTGAAATCAGCTTTTGTGGGACTAGTCATGGGAAGAACATGGCAACATTAAATTCACAGAGGTTCTACTTTTAAATATCAGGGCCCTCCCTTGTGGGCAACAATGTGTACTTAGGAGTGACTTATTAATATTTACAAGCAGGGTTTTCTTCCTGTAAAAAGGGTTTACTTCGGCAGGATTGATACCAGGATTTTAGGCTGCTGCAACCAGATTACACATGGTAGTCTGAAGCCATGTTTTACAGCTCCCTCTATGGATGGCACAATAGGTGCTGCAGTGCACAGGTGGCATTTAACTTCCAAACTCTGGGTGCATTTTTTACACCATATACTAGTCACTTGTAAAGGCAATTTAAATACGTAAATCAGGGCTAAACCAATTTAACCAGTTTTATAGGGAAGCACAGACACTTTACTCCTGTTTAATAGTGGAAAGAGTGCACTGAGTTGTAAGTTCAGCAAAAATAGGTTCCAGAAAAAGGCAAAAAAATCTGGGTGAACATGCGGAAAAGGCATATTTGCTAAAGCGCCTCACAGCACAACCCATTACAAATTTCCCAGTAAGCTGTTTGAATTCTAGAAGTGCAGTTTTGCTGTATAGTCCACCAGCCACTGAGCATAGATCTGCATCTACCTGAAGTTAGCCCCTTGCAGTTAAAAGAGGATATTTCTGACCATTCTTCTTAAGTCAAATTTAGAGCTCCTTCCTTTTGCCACTAGTTTCAGCTGTTCAAAATTATTTTTCAGTGGCATATTGAGTCTCGTAGCCATTTCATCCTCTGGCCGATTTTACTTTTGACAATAATGGGATAAACCAACTCCTTAACAATATCCCTTGAAGCTTCTACATGAAAAGAGGCATATTTCTTTAGCACATTTTGAATTTGAAAATAGGGGAATGTATTTTTAACTCATGAGGCAGCCTAGTTGTAACAGAATCCCAGGAAATTAGTTCATATTGCATATCCAGTCCACTAGCTTCACTAAGTCATACTTTCCCACGTTCTGATTTCTTGTTGGAGGTCTAGGCTAGGGGCATAGACGTTAAGGGGATATTCAGACATTGCCACAGTTGAGTTTGTTTTTGTTTGTAGGTAAATATAGTTTGGTATCTTACAAGTTTAGAATACGCAATATCGGGTGGCCCGATGGGGGAAACTCCCATTCAGCATTTTGTTTAATAAAACATAATTGAAAATCTTAACATTGGTTATTTTATGGAATCTAGTAAATGTGATTAAGAAGGCCTCAAGGTAGTAGACTTTCCAATCTGGGAGGGCAAGCCTCCCTCTTTTTGTGTCAAGTTTAGATTTTGTGAGCTTAGCCGTGGTGGGCATTTGTTCCAGATATAACTGGAGACCTCTGGGTTGATTTTAGAAAAAAAATATTTGTTACATTGATAGGAATTGCTGTAAACAAAAAAAAATAATAATGGTAAATACATACATTTTTACCATTTTTATTCTACCTAGAATCGAGATTGCAAGGTTACTTCACCTATCTAGCAATGATTTGGTGCTACAGATAAGAAGGGTGTAGTTATGTTATGTTAATATGATATGTAAAGCACATGGCTGCCCCAGCGACGGGTTAGTTTAACCTAAATAAATTCATACAGTTCTCTGTAATTCTAATCCACAAATACCTAATTGGGTTTTTGTAGTAATTTGTCTGCAAGAATCGGGGTAATGATTTGTCATTTACATTAAAAACTAAAATCTCTGTTTTAGAAGTGTTAACTCTATAACCAGTAAGAGCTCAGATAGAGCTCAGAACTTCAAAAAGTTTACTAATGACGCTGGGATCGGGTTGAAGATATAACACCAAGCCGTCAACATATAATTTGAGTCTTGGAGACTCTGGAATTACTGCTTTAAGTTCATCTCATCTCCTCAGAGCACAAGCCAAGGATTCAATAAAAATCACAAAGAGTGAAGGCAAAAGAGGGCAACCTTGCGTTGCGCCTCTGGAAATCTTAATAGGGGCTGAGGTTTTCCTGTTCAAAACAAAATTCTGTGTCAGGACATGGAGGCGAGGATTAGGCTTTACTTTCTTCATTTATTCTCAGCAGCAGCAGCCAAGTTAAACATGTGTAACAATAAACAAACTATACTTCCCAGAAACCCCTGGGAAAGGTAAGATCAAAAGGCTCATCCAATCACGGTAAAGGACTGTCCATATTCTTGCTGGTCCCCTCTTGCTTTTCCTCTTTCTTCGCTGCTCCGCACCTGTCTCAAAGCTAAGTGTCGGGACTCTGGTTCCCATTGTATATTTAGTACTCATTGTGCAGAGTGTTGCCGTATTTGCCTCCTTAAACTGGTTTGGGACTTGAGTCTCCTTGCAGGCTATTGTTTTTATTGAGTGTTGTTAATTACCGTTGCCTTTTAGGGAGGCCAGCGGGCCTGATTACAGCGGCCATGGGAACGCTTGTTCACTCCTTATGCCGCCGGTTCCAGTCAGTGTCTCTCTGTGTGGGGGTGGGGCGTGTGGTGCATGGCGCGTGGCAGTCCTCTGACCACCAGAGGGCACGTGCCTCACACATTTCCCTCTATGGCCCGCGGATCTGAGCACGCTTCGGCATTCCACCACACAAAATCCTGCTGAGTGCCTCTGATCGCGGTGAACTGGCCACAGTGCCTAATAATAGCCCCATTCCCGCCTGGAGTCTGAATGCCCAAAACGGGTCTGTACCTATTATAAATCAGTGTTAACGCCTCACTTGGCAGGCACGACTCAGGCAGTGACTTAAGCCCTAGTGAACCATTACTTGCAAAACTGTAGTGTAGCTACCCATATACTCCTGGGTCTCTCCCATACACCCCCCCATTTCAAATACTTGCTTAGCACACGTCCCCCATGGGTGTGTGTCTCTCTCTTTGTGCAGTCCCCCCATACTTACCACATGGAAGAGTACGACGACTGCTACACAACGGATGAGAGTTCCTATTTTCTGGTCACTGAATACTTTTGTGACGCAGTGGATGCTTCCATCCATAGATCGGCCCCAGATGCAGTGGCACCCTTGGAGAAGAAACTCCTTGAGTATGCACAGAAGTGACTAAAACCCCTCTCAGTGAGGTAAGACCTCCCAGGGCCTTTGGCCCTGTTACCTCCAGGGGTGCTCACTGTTGATATTCTCCCCCCCCGAGAACCCGTGCAAACGCCCTCAGCCCTTCGGTGTAGATCTGGATGCATTTGCCAAGCTCAAAAAAAAGAGTTACTGGGGTATTCCACCCCCCAACCGGTCATTGAGATACCGGCCCCGAGGGCCCTAACCCCCCTTCTCCACCCCCCCTGGTTTCGGACTGCTCCCATAATGGGTCTGATGGCAACTCGAACAATGAGAGGCCTTGCCGCCGGCAAACACTTCCCCAGTGGGGAGGGGACCTGCCCTGGAGAGATCCCACAGAACGCCATCAGATATGTTGGACCCCGAGGATCTGATGCACCCTTGCTCCTCTGAATGGGCTCCAGGAGAAAAAGAGGCCTCTTATGTGATGGGCAGACTGCGTAAGCCCCTCAACCAGGAGGTCAGAAGCTGCCTTAGGGTAGAATGCCCCCGTCCTTCTCTAGAGGGTAAGGTCATCACCACCCCAGCTATCGATGCCAGAATGGCCACCTTTCTGGGTAAATACATCAGAGAGCCTAAGAAAGGGATCAACCATTCCTGGCACTCATGCCTGGATAAGCTCCTAGATATTAGTGGCCCCCTAACAAAGATCCTTGATATGGCAGAGGACGCCAAAGCTTTGGGCGCTAATCTCCCCTGAAGTCTTGTCCGGCTGGGCCCAGCAGGCAGTAATTTTCTTATGCAATGCCAACTTTGCCATCTCTGCCGAGAGGCGCAGATCCCTTCACATTAAGATTGACCCAAAGTTGGGGGACCTGGCCACTTCAAAGGCTGACAGCGTGGTGCAAGGTGGGCTCTTGGGCGATCCGTTCGTCGCGAAGCTTGGCGAATTTGTCTCCACCTTCAATTAGCTGAACAAGGCCCAGTCCTTAATTAAGAGAATTTTCAAACCCCGGGTTTTCACCGGGACTGGCCGCGGCAGGGGGCGCATGGCTGGCCGCGCTCAGTTTTGCACCCCGAATAGAGACCAGCCCTCACAAAGAAGCCAGTGGCAGGACTCATCTCGATTCAGGAACTTCTACCCGACCAGAGGCTACCAAAGACACAAGGGAGCTCGCAACAGTTCCAGGAGTGGAAGCTCATCCACCAGTGCCTACGGTGAGTGTACATCTTATTCTGCACAGATTTAAAAAAAATTTGGGGGGGAAATCTTTTTATTAAACCAGGACATGTTTACACATACAAAGAGTATATCAAGAATCAAAACAATCTTTTGACATTCAAATCTGTGGTACAGGTTACCAATAGAGGCATCAGGCATAAGCTGTACAGTCAAACCCCCCCACCCAATCATAGTCCCCGGTATACCTTCCACTCTTCCCAGATCTTCTCTCCTTTTTTGGGGCACCCCCTACTTTTATATACCACTGTCTCGGCTTGCCAACACCAATCAAGGTTATTTTCCCATTCCTCCAGTGTGGGGGTAGATGTGGCCCCCCATTTCCTGGCGATATTTCGCTTGGCTACTATTGCTGCCAACTCCAGCCATGTTTTCACGTGTCGAGGCCAATCCTCGTTCGCTTTGGTGAGCAAGAGGAGCCACTTGGGTTCCTGCTCCACCTCGAGCCCCACCACCTCTGACATCACTCGGGTAACCGCTCCCCAAAATTCCTTATTGCTCGGACACTCCCACAAGAGGTGATAAAAGGATCCTTCCAGCCCGCATCCCCTATGGCAGCTTGCGTCCGGACATTTCCCCATTCGCCGAAGCACTGACCTGGGATAGTACACTCTATGTAAAAATTTTAATTGAATGAGTCTAAATCTAGCCCGAATTGCCACCTCCCTCGGATTATTTAAACCATTGCTCATCCTCTAGAGTACCAACATCGCCCTCCCAAGATGAGTGGAGCGCACTCATGGGATCCGGAGCATTGATAATTATTTTTTTGTAGGATAGAGAAAGAGTCTTGTCCTGTATCTGCTCTGTGAGCACCCTATCTTCCAATGGACCGGCCTCCATGAGCGTTTCCCCCTCCCTGATATGGCCCCTAAGCGCATGGCCCAGTCTTATATAGTTAAGCCATTCACCCTGACCCAAGGAGTAGTCCCGCTGCAGCTCTGCGAAGGTAATATACGCCTCCCCCCTCCATATATCCCCCAATTTCTCTATCCCTATTAATTCCCATTTGGCAAAACCTGTCAAATTGCCCACAGACTTAAGAAAATTCCCAACCTAGAGAGGGGTCATTCCCGAGAGCTTCTTGTCCCACCCTAAATATTTCGTAACCGCCTTCCATACTTTGACTACTGTGCGCGTGTGGGGTGGGAGGAGTCTACTCACCCGCGTTTCATACAGAACTGCCTGAGGTCCTCTGGGCCCCACAGCTACTCTGTCCACTCTGTACGCCGGCTCTGATCTTTCCCCAAACATCCAGCCATTCACATTCACCAGTTGCGCTGCCCAATAATACGCCCGAATATCCGGCACCGCCAAGCCCCTATCATAAACCCCTTTCTGGAGTTTACACAAAGCAATACGGGGGCGGCCCCATTCCACAGCAGTGTCCTGAGCTCTGACTCCACTCTCCTGAAGAATCCCGGGGATACTTCATGCGGTGTGTTCTGGAGCGCATATAAAAGGCAGGGGAGTGCCATCATCTTAAACAGGGCTGCGCGGCCCATCAGTGTCAATGGCAACGCTCGCCAGTGTTTAATATCAGCAATAAGTCGATCTAGTTGCTTCCCCAAATTTTGTTTATAGAACTCCCCCGGGTCACACGTAATATAAATGCCCAGATACTTGAAACCATTCTCGGAGATCGGGACCGAACACCGTGATGTCAGGGCAGGGGGTCCTCCTGCCAAAGGGAACAATACTGACTTGTTCCAATTTATACAGTAGCCCGAATGCTCTCCAAAGATGCGGAACATCTGCAAAATGCGGTCCACAGATTGTCTTGGTCTCCGTACAAACAACAGGATGTCATCCGCATAAAGAGAAATACGGTCTTCCCACTCTTCCCCAATTGGGATCCCCCATATCAGTGGGTCTTGACGGACCCACGCTGCCAGCGGCTCAAGCGCCAGAGCAAATAGGATGGGGGAAAGCTGACACCCCTGCCTAGTTCCTCTATGCAGATTAAAGGCACGGGAGACTGTAGTATTCACCCAGACTCTGGCCAGTGGCTGATTATATAATAACTTAATCCACGCAATAAACTTGGGACCCAGGCCACAATGACCTAGGACTGCATATAGATGGCTCCACTCCATACTATCGAAGGCTAAGCGCGCGTCCAGAGAGAGGAGGGCCGCCTGCTCCTCCGACTCCGTCTGTGTTACATGAAGTATCCCAAACAGACGACGTAGATTCAGTCTGGTACTACGATGCGGCATAAGTCCCCGACTGGTCCATGTGAATTACCTTCTTTATAACCCCAGCGAGTCTTGTGGCCAAAAGCTTAGCCAGGACTTTGACTTCAAAATTTAGCAACGAGATTGGTCTATAAGACTCACAACTCGTGGGCTCCTTGTCAGGTTTTAATATGACTACTATTACCGCCGTCCGTAAGTCAGCCGGTAGTATGCCATCGGACAGCGCCTGGTTAAATATATTTAACATGTGTTCCGCCGTAATATCCAGCACCGCCTTATGCAATTTGACCGGCAGACCTTTGGGGCCAGCTGCCTTCCCGGATTGAAGGGCCCAGGCTGCCGCCCCGACCTCTTCAATCATCAAGTCCTGATCCAAAAGGGCGCATTCCTCGTTACTGAGACGCGGCATAGCTTTGTCGCGTAGGAAGGCGGTACAGTCTTCTTCCGAGTGTGTAGATTGGGATGCGTACACCGCCTCATAATGTTGTCCGAAACCCTCCGCGATCTGTGCCCCAGAGACCTTCATTCCCCCTAATTCGTCTGATATCCCGGGAACCCATCCTCCCCCGACCCTCCGCTTTTCTAACCACGCTAGGAGTTTGTTCGCCTTATCTCCAACATCATACAATTTATACTGCGTGGACAGAGCGCGAGTCCTTGCACTATCTTCCTCCAGATCCTTGAGCTCCTTCTGTCAGACACGGAGAAAATGCCGTTTGTCCGATGACGATGGGATCTGATTCACTATTTGCGCCTCTAGATGAATGATTTCTGTCTCGAGCTCCACACTTTTGGCCTGTTTTGTTCCGCACAGATGTTTAGGGGGACGCTTGGCACCCTTTTTTAGACAGTTGGAGAAATCTCACATCAGATGCCTAGGTTCTCCAGACCATCAAAGGGTTCCATATCGAGTTCTATGGGTCCCCCTTCCAGCCCGTTCCCTCCGTTTTTCGGAGCATAAGACAACTCTCATTCGCCTGGAAATCCAGAAACTCCAGTCCAAAGGGCCATTTCTCTGTTTTTTAAGCAACCTTTTTCTGGTGGACAAGAGGAATGGGGTTGATGCCCGGTAATAAACCTCTGGGAATTCAATGAGTGGTTGGTCTTCTGCCACATCAATATGGAGGGTATCCACCTCCTCTGTGACCTTCTGAGTCTCAACATTTGGATGGTGAGATTGGCTCTCAAGGACGCTTACCTCATGGTTCCAATATTCCCACCCCATCGTCGGTTCCTACAGTTCCAATGGGAAGGTCAGACCTTCGCATTTGACTCCCTCCCCTTCGGCCTGTCATCAGCCCCCTGGTGTTTTACCAAAGTCCTCAAACCTGTGATTGAACGTCTCCGGGCATCTGGGATATGAATGATCGTCTACTTAGACGACATTCTCCTGATGGACCAATGGCCAAGGGCACTGTCCGGTCACCTGCAGAGAACAGTGGATCTCCTTCAAAATCTGGGGTCCATAATCAACAGCAAGAAATCAGCCTTCTTTCCTTCTCAGAGCCTTATGTTCCTTGACTTTTGTGATCGACTTGGTAGCCACCACTCTGAGTCTACTATCCAGGAAAATGGCCAAGATCCGGCATGAGATACATAGTACACTTTCCAAATCAAAAACCTCCCTGTGTCAGATTGCCAGGGTGGTTGGCCTCCTTTCCTTTTCTATTCAGGCCATATTCCCGGGCTCTCTGCACTTCCGAGCCCTACAACGTCTGAAGGCTTCTTACTCACACCAAGGTCTCACATACTCTCTGTTCGTTCCCCTGTCACAGGAAGCCAAAGACGAGTTACGTTGGTGGCTCACTCACATGGAGGCCTGGAACAGGAGGGCCATCTTCAGCTCCCAACCGGATCTCATGATCGAGTCCGACGTCAGTGGCACTGGCTGGGCAGCGCGCTGTGGGGAATTTTCCTGGCAGGCGCTTTCACGGTGAAATGTTGCATCAGGGCGCAGGCGGAATGATGTGTGCTTCTCAAGATGGACAATGTGGCTGCGGTTCGCTACATCGAACACTTGGGGGGCCCTCGGTCCAAAGCTCTCTCAGATCTGGCCATGGACTTTTGGGAATATTGCCTCTCTTCAGCGGAGGAGCGTGGCCCCCCCCCCCACAGCAGGCCAGAAAATAAAACCGTAATAAACCTGTGTTTATTATTGTTTTATTTTTGTCCGCAGCGTCGTGTCTGGCGGTGGGGCCATGGGGATGACAGGCAGTGGAGTAGTAGGTGCACTGTTGTCAGTGCGCATGACGATTTGGCCGGCCGTCTCAGGCCGGCCAAACTGTCTTGTGAACTGAAGCTGTCTTCAACTAGAGCTGCATTGCCGGGTTGGAGACAGCAAGCATTCTTGGATGAGGTCCTCTGTATGATACATGCCATCACTAGTGTTTCGTTGCCATGCGATCCACCTACGGTCCTTCTGGGAGATCAAGGGCGGATAGACCCTGCCCCACGTCGACTCCTCAGGGGTGACTATTCTCCCACCTTCTGTAGGCAACGAGATTGAGCGTGGCCCAGATATGGAAGCAACCACAGGCACCATCACTTAACATGTGGTGGGGAAAGATCTGAGCAATTTATGCCATGGAACACTTACGGAGATTGTCAGAGACAGGGTGGCCACGTTTGATACAACATGGCGACCATTCACCACTTACATACGAAGGCAACAGAGGACAGGAGGTTGCACCTGACGATGTCCAAGACACTGAGGACATCGGAGATATGTGTTGTGACCTCTTCAGACTCTGAGGGAGGCTCATCGCAAGCCATGCATTCAGAATGAATCACACTCTTTACTGTGGGTTCTGTGGGGGGAACCGGGGGGCTTCTATTGTGCTTATGAGGTGGGGATATACTATGATGGCAGATACTATCTTTGGGGGGTACGAGACCCATATTGTACCATTCAGTGATGCTTCAGACAGAACAGTACTGTGTGTCATGTTCTTTTGTTCAAAATGCAAAATAATATTGTATGTGTGTGTGTGTATATATATATATATATATATATATATATATATATATATATATATATATATAGCACACCACATATTGTGAGGGAGAAACTGCAAAAACCCTTCTCTGTAGCCTGGACCCAACGGTCGATCTAATATCTGGGACTACACATCTGTCCCACAATTTAATCAACTGCAGCCCAAAATTATAACAAACTTAAAGAATGCCCATAAAGACCTACTGGCAAATGGGGATGGACTATCGTGGATGGGACACATTGCTGCCATCAAACGTCACTTCTACACAGAATACTTTACATTATGCAGCCCCTCCCACTCCAACCACCCACGGGGGAGATACTTGATAAATTGCAGAAATTGATGGAGAACTTAATATGGAGAGGAAAAAGACTGTGATTTGGGAATCCCGCAAAAGCTTCAACCCTGGGTGCGGGGATCTATATATCCCCAGTGCTCAGAGCAACACTAGAAGCTTGGGATAGAGTGGCAATACTCAAAGGGCTTACAACCTGGCCATCACCTATAACAGCTATCATAGGTAACCCAGAGTTTACTCCAGCACTTAATGGGAATAAATATACCAAATGGCAACTTGCAAACTGCAAACCGGTGGGAGATTTTTATGACAGGGATGGACTTCAATCTTTTAAACAACTGAAAGAGGGTTACGAAATCCCTGAGACCAAACACTGGCAATACTTACAAATAAGACACTAGGTCATAATACCCCAATCAAAGCGAACGCTAGTCAGACGTTGACTCCTTTTGAGAAGTGGGTTATTACCAAAGCATATGACAAACATCTCATACCCGATTTGCACAAATTACTGGCAGGGACAGCATCCTCATTGCGCTCTCCGGCTATGAGACGGTGGGAGGGGAATTGGACCGAGCACTCTCTGATAAGGAGTGGACAGATATTTATTATCAAGTGCGCATCTCAGCGATGAGTGGCGCAGGCAGGGAGACGTTACTCTCTATTAGTATTATACCCCGGCACGTATACAGTCCTGGTCCCTGATGAAATCGCCCAACTGTTGGAGGGGGTGTGGGCAACGAGGAACCCTAACACATCTATTGTGCTGCTGGCCAAAACTACAGCAAAACTCAGATGAGGTTCTATCCAGCATTGCTGAAATGTTGTCCACAAACATCCTGCGGTTTACCGCATATATCCTACTTGGCCTGCCCAATAACGTACCATCTACGCTCAGCCTGAGGTAAAATGATTACACTAACTCTGTGAGCAGCTAAACAAGCCCTTTACAAACCTGTGGGAGAAAGAGGAAGTTCCGATATACCAGGCGTGGGGTCCCACGCATGTGGGACCTTCTGGAGATGGAAAAAATCTCGGCAAATCTGGAGAGGAGAGTAGCCAACTTTGAAAAAACTTGGGATCCCTGCATCAAACTCCTCTCAGATGAATTCCCAGAGCTCACATGCACAAAATGCCTAAGGATACTCTGCCTAACACAAGTTCTACAAGTGAACTGATAAAGCCCCATTACTTGGACTTCGTGGAGGGTGGGAGCACTGGGTATTGGTCTTGGACCCACCACTTGGTCAACTTTCGAAACAGTCTGCTGTATACTGACTATAACTGTTCTTTCATTTATAGCGAACCGGGGGGGGGGGGTTGTTAAAGTTTCTGGGGTACAGACTCATTACATCTGATATGCTTACAGAAGCTCGACATCGGCCACTGGATGAAGGTGGATCTATGTGTAGCCAAACAAAATTTTCAGGAAAATAGAGTGTCGCGAGGCAGGTGGTTCGGGGGAAGCCCTGACACGGACAGCTGCTTGGTGGGAGGTGCATCCTGACTGCTCACCTTCTTTTTCCACGCAGTACGATGAATGGGTGAATTCAGCTCCAGAGGAATGCGGGAACGCGAACGACACGGGCTGCTATACCATTAACAGTCCCAGCCAGGACTGGGACTCCGCCCCTTATTCTGACGTAGCCTACAGCGCCGCAACAAGAGAGGACGGATCCAGGATGGAGGTGTGCTGGTTCACCAGAGGTCGAGAGGAGCGAGGAGAAGGAAGGAGCGTGGAGAGCAGAGGTCGAGACTGAGAGAAAGCGGAAGGAGAACGAAGAGGGACGCGAGCATCATCTGGCGGAGGAGAGACAGGCAGGAGCCCGAAGACGTCAGGAGGACCGAGGGTCTGCGGGGCCCGCTCTTCGCCCGGCCACGCTCCAGGAGGAGCGTGGCTGACACAGGTACGCAAACAGTTCGCGGGCTGGGTAGGGAGGCGGGAGAAGTCGGCCGTAGAAGGCAAACCGCCCTGTACATAATCTCCTACCGAGAACAACCCCTATTCCCTCACAACCACGAGTCACCCCCCCCCCCAGCTGATACCGTCGACACTTGTGTGGAGGTGCTCCCTCACTACCCCTCCCCTCAACCACTGCGTAGAACTCGTTGCTCACAAACCCTTTTCTATATTCCCCTTTTATGCTGCCTCGAGTATCCAGTGCTGACGACCAAGCCGAGAGACCAGGAAGACCCTGAGGGACCCCGTGGAGAACAGAGAGAAGGGGTCTTGACCCGGGAGACCTGACCATCCAACATCGGGCCGCAGCCTCCTGACTGTACTGGATCCTGGCGAACAGACTGAAACGGGGACTCCGTTCAATAAAACCCTCTTTACCTTTCCAAGGAGTACAGCCTGTTATTTCAGACCCGCTAACATAGAGTTATACTTAAATACGATCTACCATAGAATAAACTGTAAATCCCTTAAACCAACCTTAGAATTGTGGGTTGCATACTAGTTTTGTACAAGCAAAGAACTTCAATATTGCCTCATTCATTTGGAGCATATTTCTTCTATACACAAATTGCCTTTGAACACGGACATGTTGAATTACATATTCTGCTTTTTAAATTTCAATATAGGAATATATTATTTATTACCATTAATCACACAACTCTCGACTCTGGTTAGAATCCATTAACAGTTTTTTTCGTGTATGCAAGGTGGATTCAGGGAGTGCAGTGAATCCTGGATATTTTGAGATCTTTATTTGCACGCTACAGATAGTCACATTTTCTTTTCTAATAAACTAAAGTAAAAACAATAAAAAATAAAGACAAAGCTGTATGAAACAATAAAAATACCATACTCACAGAATAACAGCGTGTAGGCATAAACAATAATTAAGAAATTAAAGGCGGGCAATGTATATTGTCAGTCTAATGTATGAAATATATATATTTTGCCAGTCACAATTAAATGGCAAAAGTGGAGTGGCCTATGAACTATTTCGATATCTTTTTTTCAATATTACGGCCAGCTAAGTTTCAGACCATGGAAAATATTTCAAGTGGCGCATAAATTTCAACAGTTCTTACAAAGTCTGAGGGAGACAGCCAATTCCACAGGAGTCATCCATTGAAAATAGAGGTTAAGGGGATAATTATTTCATACCTAAGACGCAAAAAACAAAGCAACAACCAGACAATGTAGAAATTCTATATTTTGATGATCTCGTAAAAATCTTGAAGTTCTTTTTTGTCTCTTTAAGAACATATCAGCAGTGTCACCTTCTTGAGCTACACCACTATGGCATTTTGCATTGCTGGTTACTGGACACTGCTTGCACCCTCAAGATCTTGGGTATATAAGCAGCAGACCGTTTTTTGTTTAATTGTAAAACTGTTTTTATTTCAAAGAGCAGAGAGAAAATTCTGCAGGTCCCCTTTTTTGCTTTTCTCTTTCTCATCCTGGTTAAGCAGCATCTTTAGCTTTGAGAAGTGAAATTTGTTTTTCTTCAACGATTTTGCCGAAACAGATGGTGAGGAGTTTCCGGATGAGCTTGATCTGAAATTAAATTTTCATCGTTAGAAATTAATACATAACGATGAGAAGAATAGCAGTTTTCATTACACCATCTTGCAACTTGACCCAAAACATCGATGATTCACTCACTTTGTATGATTTACAATAAAAAAACAGAAAGAATACTACAAAAAAGCGTGGCTTCGACATAAGCGGCATTGTTTAAATCTGACATAGGGAAGAGAAGGAGGAAGCCGAGAGGAGGAAGCGGGAGGCTTTCACAAAGAGCACCCAAAGTTTTAAAGACAGAGAACCACAATTTGTGAAGCTACACTGAATCTCCTCGAGTAACAGATTGGGGACTGAGGTGTGAAAAATGGAGTGGGCATTATAGGGTGGAGCTTGTGGTATGCCAGCTATGTCATGGTACATCCCTTGCCAAGCTGCTCAGAACATGGAAGGAAGGGTTGGATGAAAGGAGGAGTGGGGTAGATGCACCAGTATGTTGTATTTGAAGTGTAATCCTCCTGATAAATATGATAGTGTGTTGCATAATATTCGAAGCAGGAACCCCTAAAGTAAGGAAAGACCGTCACCTACATATCCAATGAAGGTTCAATTGTGTTTCTACTCAATATGGGAGTGTAAGAAATTGGGTTATTATATGCGAAGGATGTAAGCCCTTCACAAGTAATAAGTCAGAACTGTCTTTTTACTGGGAATCAAGTCCCCACTATAGCACTTTTCGCTCTCAAGGTAGCAAAGCAGAGCAGTCCACGACCTACTCAGAGGAGGTGGTGTGGGCTAATAACACACACACACACAGAAAATGCAGGCAAATCTCTCAGGGTGGGGGATTAAATTCCCTGGGAAATGTAGTCTGAGTTACAAACAACATTCCTGGGGGGCTGCTGTGCCTCCTGGAACCCCAACAATACATTTACAATATGATGGTGGTGCCTCTGCCTAATTTGTGGCACCCCACAAGCCAATTAGTATGTAAATTAGCCTCTTTATGGAGTATTATGGGGCGCTCCCTTGTGAAGCAGTGAATTTGTAATGAGGGCTCCGCCAATCTGTTTTCTCCTCAGCAGCCTCGCGCTGCAAGCCTTTTTTAAATCATTATTTTTTAATTCTGAGTACTTGTGCCTACCAGGCACTGCAAGAGGTGGGGGCCACGCAGGGAGCCTACTCCAGCGCTGCCCCTCTGGCTCCTCGCTCGCAGGCACATCTCAGGAGCATCGCGTGGGAGCTGCCACATTATCTGCGTCTGGACTTCTGCTTCTACCCCCTACGAGAGGGGTAATGTGGTGCTGGGCATGGGAAGCAGCCTTTACAACGCAACCGTTACAACGCATGCAGTTACATCGCATGCCGTTGCAACGAAAAAGGTGTGCAGCAGTGGGTAGAAGGTGTTGGATTTAACTCCAACACCTTCCTTACTGTTGCACACACTGGAGTTGGAATATAAAATTAATCTATTCCAACTTCCAGCGCTCCCCCGACAGAAAGTCGGGGTAAAGTTTGGTGTTACAACGGCATGCAATGTAATGGCATGCGTTGTAACGTCACATATCCCCTGGGCACACCTGCACCCCCAGACACTGGCAAAAGGGGGCGGCAACAAACCTAGCGAACAGGTACCCATCTCAGGAGAGGAGTGTCCCTAAGACAGGCAATGATTGCTGCCAGCTCTACGGGGGATGGGACGCCCAGAGGCACAATGAATTGGGTGGAGGGTGGGGATGGACCCGTGCACGCAACCTCCACTTGGAAATATTGGCAAAATCGTTGTGCTGGGCCCTGGCCCACCTTGAGGTGGGGGTTTTTTGAAATACGGCGGAGCACTATGCACTCAGGATCTTCATTTCTTTTTCCCTGGTGGCCAGACTCTGCAGACCTGTCTGTCAGGTCCTATAGGGCCGATTTTCACAATTTGAGGCTTGCTTTGCTCTTGGTGGCCACCCCTAGCCACCAGGTGCATTCCCTTCAAGCCTCCTGGCATCTAAAGGGACCCTGTTCATGGGGAGCTGGATTTTCTGGCTTCCTGTGCCACACCTGTCCTCTGCCGACCTGGCTTCTGGTGTTCTTCTCCTGCTCGTCTGCATCTTGCGCAGACCTTCCATAACCAGCCAGCTAAATACCCTCCCTGCTACACGCCCAACTTCCAGAACCTCCTGGATTCTTGAAGGGCACCTGTGGGTTAGCAGAGTACAGAAATAGTCCACAGAAGTCTCCTAAGGAATCATCCAGTGTCCCCAGAATGCCCATTCCCCCATTAGTTACTCAGGTGGTATAAGGGGGGCAAGCGCCACTGGCCCTGGAGACACCCATCCTAGTCCTGGGTGTCACCTGGAGTCCAAGTCCATCCTTGAAGGACATCAGGAGGCTTCCTCCAGCTGGGCATACTTTCGCCATCTCTGCTCTCAGGTCCAGTGTCTTCTTAACTCTGTCTCCCTTGTGCAGTGGTTTTTAAGTGGGGTTCTACAAATCAGCCACCCCTGGCCAATGTAAGGATATCACATTAGCACTCCATGCCTGTCCCAACCCTCCTGCACAGCATTCAGGCACAATCCAATATGGTGACTTCAAGATGTCTGTGGAAAGAGCTCCTCTGAGGGCCTCAGCTCTGCCCCTAGATGACAAAACTGACTGATCCCTTTCCACCAAAACCTCAAAGGTAAGCCCCTCCTATGTTGGCCCTCCTCCTTTGTATCAGTGGGCCTGGTCTGCCCCAGCCCTTGTGCAGTGTGATAAGCTAATTAACAGATGCAGATTTCCTTCCCACCCCTTCCTTTCCAAGAAACTCGGTCAAGCACTGTTAATTACTCTATTGTATGGGGAGACCTTTGATCCCTCTGCTGGGGAGCAGAGTAATTAACTTGTCTTAAATAAGTGGGACTAAGGCCTGGAATCTGATTCTGAGCTAAGTGGTATGTTGGGGAGTGTATGTTTACCTTCATACTGGTACCTCCTGGACCCTGTAGGTCGAATTGAAGCAATACTGTAGTTTAGGCCGATTTCGCCCATAATGTGTCATACAGTGCAAGCACCACAGACCTACACTATGAATGCCCACTCACATAAGGCCAACCCCAGATCAAAAACAAACCCTTCAGAGTGCCTTTTGTTACTGGCTACCTGTGCGCAGACACTGGGTTGCACAAGATAGTAGTCTCACACATGCCACCCACCCATGTGCGCACACGCTTGCATTCACATGTTGATGTGTAACCAGATAAGACCCTCTTACCCTAGCTATGCAGAAGCGGCCTTAAAGGTGGACACTGATGGTTAACATTTTCAGTCCATTTACCATGAGTTTACTGTAAATTAGACTCAGTTTGCGAGACTCTCTCACAATAAGGGGCCGATTCCGATGTCGGACGGACTCAGGTCTGTCCGACATCGGTCAGGAGCCGTAACCGACCGACCTGCTGTCGTCGGTTACGGCCCTGCAAGTACGATGCGACCGAACCCTGTTCGGTCGCACTCCTATACTTCACAATGGGAGCATGCATTCCGAGCGGGATGCATGCTTGCATTGTGAAAAGCAGGGGTGCAGTTCATCCCTGCACCCTGTGGCCGGCACCCCAAGGTGCCTGCCACCGGGTGCAGGGATCAACAGAGGGGCACCATAGGTGCCCCCAGGCCGCCATTCGGCGGCCTCGCACCCATGGGGGCCTACTGGGGGCCCCCAAAGACAGTTTCCGACTGCCTTTTCATGCCAGAAAGACCGGCACGAAAAGGCAGTGAAAAACTGCCATCGTACTCCCTCTGTCGTGAAGAGGCGGCCGGGGGAGTACTGAAGAATTTCCGGACGGCGGACAAGCTCTCCGAGCCCGTCGGAAGCCATCCGGAAATCCGAGTCGGATTCCTTTCCGACCGAGCCCATCGGAATGGCTCGGTCGGAAAGGAATCCGGCCGGCACGTTCCGATTCGGTCGGAAGGGCTCCGGCCATCGTTCGGTGCCCTTCCGGCCGAAATCGGAATCGGCCCCTAAATGTCTAACAACCCGATAGTCAAAAGCAAAAAATCCTGAGGAACTAAATGGATGGAATCCCTTTGCTAGAGGGTAAAAATATATACCTCACTCTTTTCGGGTCCTCAGGCAAGAAAAGAAAACATTGGTGCACCATTTACTGAGGGCCTGATTACGAGTGTCCTCTAACGTGAAATGCCACAGTTTTGTGATTTATATTGTCAAGGTGAGGGAGGAACAGTGGTGTGTTTTAAAGAATAAGAAACATAACTTACATATAATCCTATTTCTCTCTCACGGATGTTGTCTATGAAGCCACTAACAGTAGAAAACCTCTGCACATGTGTAGGAGCACCAGAACACTTTTTACAATACATTTCCTCATGAGAAAGAAGCATTAAATAAAGGAAAAATGTGTACAAGAGGCAATATTTTTTAACTTTGTTTACTTGAAAAGAAATGCATTGAATCAGCTAAATCAGTCAAGCAGAATATTTGACTGAATGATAGAAAACATCACGGTTAACATTTTTAAAATGAAAATCAAAAGGTCGCGCAGGGGAAAGGGGGGGTCGCGCAGGGGAAAGGGGGGTCGCGCAGGGGAAAGGGGGGGTCGCGCAGGGGAAAGGGGGGTCGCGCAGGGGAAAGGGGGGCGTCGCGCAGGGGAAAGGGGGGCGTCGCGCAGGGGAAAGGGGGGCGTCGCGCAGGGGATAATTTAATTTAAAAAAAATATATATATATATAGATAATTTAACTTACCTTTTCGGCGGCCGGGTCTGCGTCTTCGACGCTCTCCTGCTTTTCCTCCCCTAAGCCAATCACAACACTGCTCAAGCAGTGTTGTGATTGGTTGGGTCGCCAACCAGCCAGGGGCTAATGGGGAGGCCATATTCTCCATGTAGGCTGCATGCAGCCTACATGGAGAAAAGGCAGAGTGCGCATGACTGGTTTGGGCGGCCCCAGGGGGCCGACCAAGCAGTCTTTGCGCACTCTGGAGTGGGCAGGCACACCACTCCTCCCCTCCCCTGCTCTCAGAGCAGCCCTGCCCGCCCGCAACCAAACATAAAATGGTAATAACGGAAAGTTATTGCCATTTTATGTTTCTGCTTCTCGCAGTGCGAGAAGCAGTGGGGCGACGCTTCTCCGCCCTAGTGGAGGAGCGGCCCCTGACCCCCAGTATACCCTTGCCATCCAACCCGAGCATACGAAACGTGACCAAAATATATGCAGACAGCTGCGATCACTCCACATCAGCTGTCTGGGAGACCTTTATCAAAGGGGAACATTCATGCAACCCACAACAGTGCTTCTCTAGGGCGAACATACAGTATTAGATGTAATTCTATGCTGCAAACTTAGAGAGACCTGCTGTAGAAGAAACACAGACTTAACAGTCCCACCACTGACATTCTGCATGGTAGAGAATGTCCTGGTGACACCCAACTACAAAAAGCTAGTGTCTCGTATAGATAAAGCAATGCAGGAAGAAGCCCTAATGTGTCAGCCTGCATCTTAAGAGAAATGGGAGGAAGAGCTGCTAACACCGATTATGGATGCACAATGGGAATATTGCTGCTCACAGACAGTGGAACTATCTCCAAAATATAAACTTCGACTAATCAACTAGAAATTCTTACATAGAATATATCACATGTCACAGAAACTACACAAAATAGGCCCCAAGAGAAACAATGTGCTACGAGAGGTGCAGAGAACCTGAGGCACATTTTTTTCACCTCGCCTGGCAATGCCCAAGGATGCATGTGTTCTATGTTGGAGGATGACATGTCCATGGAGGTGGTGCAGCTGATGGCATTCTACTGGATGATGGCAATTCCGCCTCCGGGCTTGTGAAGTCTGTCTTGCCATACGATCTTGTTGCTGGAGGGGTGGCCTTGGCGATGTCAGGTGCCAATCAAGGGATTAGCCAGGTTTCTATGAGAAAAAGTAGGCCTGGGGCATTGTTGTACAGCAGGTCCCAGATCTCTGTGGCATGTTTGATGAGTGAGCGGCTGTTGGGGAGCATGCATGTGAGCGTGGTGAGTGTTGTGTGTGGGTAAGTGCATGAAATCTTTCAGGAGAGCGCTTTCTCAGTCTTGTGTGGTGCAGTGAGGCTACAGCGTGGGGACCGGCAACTGAGGCTGAAGGCACGGAGGGTCGCAGGGTACAGGGAGGAGGATTAAGGTTCCTGGCGCAGACTACACAAACGGTTTGTGCACCTTCGATACGTTCCACCATTAAGAAGGTCCAGGGAGGGGGAGAAGTGATATCCCTTCCCGTGCAGATGGAGAATGGAACATTCAACAATGTCACGGGCTGTGCAGATGGATAACAGAAATGAGCCCTCTTGGTTGAATTCATATTTTTTAAAGACAGTTTTGGTTTGAAACCAGTGATGTCACTTACTGGATGCTGGATAACCTTAACAGGCTGTTAGACAGCCTTGGAGAAGTTGATCTGCAGACCCAGATCTGACAGTACATCTGGAGTTAAATGAGAGTCATGTTAAAGTTTTGATTAACTGCCTTATACCAGCCAGTCGACCAGGTTGGCTAAAAGAAAATGCCTTTTTGCACCAGAGTCACTACTGCTACTGCCAAGCACTTCAAGTACACATGAGGGGCTGATTTTGATAGCATGACTTGCCTATCGGAAACCTCAGGAACCTCCTGTGATTCTTGCATGTTGGGATGTGAAAATATGCATACTGTACATCTATGGAAATCACCCACTCTACCTGATGGAGATGCCGAAAAAGTTGGTGGATGGCCATCATCCTGATTTTTTCACTTCACCAACCTGTTTATGTGCTTGATGTCTAGGATCTTTACACTCGACTTGAAGTTTCCTTTTTACCAAGTAACAGCAGGAAAGTATATCCTTGTTCTTTAACTGCTTGAAGATGTGTTCCACTACATTCTTCTAAAAGGAGGGTTACAACTTCCTGTACCAGCATCAGCCTGTCTAGGAGAACAGGTCTTAACAACCTTGGTGAATGTTAGGTGAAATGTAATAGAATGCATCCGACCCTGATAATACCTAGCGCCCACTTATCCATTTGTTATCTCCCACCACAAAAAAGTTGTTGTGAAGGTTCCCTACTGCAGACATGCTTTGCGGCGGTGGTAGGTTGGACAAGTCATTGTTTTGAGGAAGTACCCATTGACACAGAAGGCTATTGAGACCCTCTTACCCTTAGGTGCAATCTGCCTTTGAATTTTTTTTTTTTTAACTTTGGTTGTTGTTGCTGATCTCTTCTAAAAGCCACCCAAGCTGGACATTAGAGGACAGTTTACATTTCTCCAGCCAAACAGACTTTATGGTCTTTGTTTCCATCTTCAAATGCTGGGGTTTTTCATCAGCAGGAGTACTAAATAAAGGAGTTACTGAAAAAGGCACATCCATGATCTGAGGAGAGAGTGAGAGACACGTGTCTGATCTGAGACATGAAGATCCTGCTGACAGGCCATGATGGAGATCTCTGACTTTTAGACCTGCAAAGCCCTGGAAGCTTTAATCATCTGAGGTGATCATGCCTTCCTTAAGTACATCTTTAAACTTACCTTGTTTCTTCTTATGGAGGAGAAGATGAAGTGGTCTACTTAGTTTCATAATTCTCAGCGATAGTGCCCCATTACCAGAAAGCCAGGAGAAGAAGTTTTTCTGAGAAGAAGAGACTCAACTGCAAAGATGTATTTCTCTTTCAATGGGCTTGATAGTGATTTTTTTTACATGCATGAGCGAGATAGGTGTGTATGGTAGGTTCCACTAACCACAGAATCAAAACCACCACGTTACCACGCATCTCAAAAATAACAATGTCATGCAAGGCCCCCTGCGGTGATGGGCAAGGAGGTAGGAGGCTCCAGGGTGGAGAGTCATCCGCCCTCTCACGGGCCAAATGACGCAGCAGGCCTCATCCGCTCAGGCACACTCACCCATCACAGGCAGCCCAGCCTGCCCTCTATCTAGACCGCTGCTCACACACCACCGGACCTTGTGTTCCGTTCCACTGCCGCCATGCCCCGGCAGGACGCCTTATATTAATTTGTCTGCGGCAAAGCAGCTGCTGGCCCACTGCCACCTGCTCTGGTTTACCAGTCCACTGCTGCGGCTCCCCAGTGACTCCTGAGGGTGTCCGGGATATTACCAGAAGGCTTCAGGTAGGGCACCCTGCATGCCACAGATTATGCTGGATGATCTGGGTTTGGCTACGGAGCTCAGAGGAGAGCGTACGTCATCTTAGGCTGCTCAGCCATGCCCCGACTATGGTCTTATTAAAAAATGATTATAATTGAAGGCACTTCAAACACTCTTTACTGGCCTGAACAGATTTGGCTTTATTTGCATAAATGATTTCAAAAGAGGTGGAGAGTAAAAAGTGTAATTTAAAGGAACTACTGTTTAGCCCTTTAGTCACAGCTAGTTCATGTTAGAAAGAACTTTAAAAATAAACTTTTGTGTACAAAAAGGAAGAGAAACACGGATCACTGACAGAATATCGAGTACCATAATATCGAGATACAAAAATATCGGGACATAAATATCGTTGTCAAAAATATAGACCTCCTATCTTCATAGTGGTAAGTACAAAAATATCGGAAAAATATATCGTTTTTAAAAATATCTAAGTACAAAATATCGTTTTTTATATGTATAAAAATAATGTAAGATAAATTAAATACATTTAACTAAAAAAATATTTAGATTTATTTGTAAATTTTAACAATTATAAGTAATAAATTTAATTTAAAAATAAATTAAACATACATATATAAAAAGTAATATAAATATATATATTTACTTAAAAATAATAATTTTAATTAATTATAAAATGTTACAAATATATTAAAAATTATAAATATATATATATATATATATATATATATATTCACTGAAAAAACCATAGGTTTTAGGGACAGTTATAGTTAGTTGGACATTGCATTCGTACAAAACCCGTGAAATTCCCCCGTTATAGTTAGTTCAGCTAACTATAACTCGCGCCCCGCAATGCACTGCTGATGACGTCACATATTACATCACTCATGACATGGCCAGTGACATCACTGATGACATCACTGATGACATCTCAAATGACATCACTGATGACATCATCCAGTGACTGTGTGTTTCTGTAAAGTTTAAATATGTTTAATATATATAGGGAAAGGCGTATTGAAGAATGAGTGGGTGTATAAGTGTCTGAATGGATGATTTAGTACGTGCGTGACTGACTCTACAAGTGAGTGATTAAACGTATCTTACTGAATGCATGGGTTAGTGACTAAACTGTGTGAATGTCTGTATCCGTCTGTTGGTGTGTAAGTGGATGCATGGATTTGCGAATAGCTACATGAGTGTCTATATGGGTTATTGATTGGTTCTATGAGTATCTGTATGGGTGCCTGAGTGTTTGTGTGGATGGGGTGTGTGCGACTGTGCATAGATGTGTGAGTGGGTGATTCACTGGGTGGATGGTTTCAAGAGTGCATCTGTGATAGACTGTATGGGTAGGTAAGTGTGTGTAAGAGTGTGTTAGTGAGTGAATGTATGTCCCAGTGGTACATGTGTGAGTAACTACATATGTGAAAGGCAGTATATATGTGTATTGGAGTATATAAATAGCTATAAGCGAGAGTGAGTGATTGTGATAGTGGCTGTATGGATGAGTGTGTGCTTGTATCAGTGATTGTATAAGAGCGTAACAATGTGCTAGTATTTGTATGATTAAGTGAGCTGGTGTGTGTATAACTGTATAGGTGAGTAAATGGCAGTGTGTTTAATTATTTGCATGACTGACTAGGTGTGTGAGTACCTCTATGGATGAGTGGCGGTGTTTGAGTGTCTATATAGGAGTAAGAGTGCATATGATAGTCCTGTACTGAGTGACCATAAGTATGAGTGACTGTACGGGTGAGTGAGTGGATGTGTGTGTGTAGACCTAAGAATCAGTGAGTGGGTATGTAGTTATTGGTGTTGGAGTGTCTATGGTTTTGCGAATGGCACTCTGTAATTTAGATTGGGTGTATCAAAGGTTATATTAGGGTGTGAGGAGCTGCATCAGATTATCACGTGGATGATGTCATCAGTGATGTCATTTGAGATGTCATCAGTGATGTCATCAGTGATGTCACTGACCATGTCATGAGTGATGTAATATGTGACGTCATCAGCAGTGCATTGCGGGGCGCGAGTTATAGTTAGCTGAACTAACTATAACGGGGAATTTCACGGGTTTTGTACGAGTGCAATGTCCAACTAACTATAACTGTCCCTAAAACCTATGGTTTTTTCAGTGAATTTCAAAGGTTTTTTAAATGCTAATTTCTAACTATAACGTGTCTGAAACCTATGGTTTTTTCAGTGAATTTCAAAGGTTTTTAAAATGCTAATTTGTAACTATAACGTGCCTGAAACCTACGGTTTTTTCAGTGAATTTCAAAGGTTTTTTAAATGACAATTTTTAAATGTATTAAATTTTATATTAATTTTTTTCATACTGATTTACTACATTTTTAGAAACAATTTCTTTTACATATTTTATTTTTTAAATTACATTGTAATTACATTATACATTACATTACAAAAATACTTTCTCAGAATGAATTACTTTAGTTTAAATACTTTGCACATAGGCAATAGACTTTTAAGTACAGTAGTTACAGTTGTTGCAATGGGCAACACATTTTCAAACACAATGCAACATTCAGCTCAATGTGAATTTCTAGTTAAATGCAATTAGTTACTTTATGGATTACTTTTCTAACCACAGGACTGGATCCTAGTTTCAGTCCTGGTACATCTCCTGTAAACAGTTGAGTAAAAGCGTTTTGGTTACAGTCGTGATTTTTAAGGAATATTATTGTATTTTAAAAGTTGACACTTAGAAACTTTTTCTCATAGAATCACCAATGTTATCCTATGGAAGGAAATTCACTTAGCAGGTAAAAACTGTTATCGTTACTTTTTCTTACTCAGTGTTGGATCCTGGATCCAGCACTGGTGCATCTCCTGTAAACAGTTGAAAGAATGCGTTTAAGTCATACAGGCGATTTTTAAGGAATATTTGTAGTTTGTGAAAATCGACACTTTGAAACTTTTCTGCTGAAAACCAGACAATGGTTTCCTATGGAAGAAAATATAAGTTACTGGTAAGTACGGTTAAAATTACTTTTCAGGACCAGTACTGGGCTGAAAGATACAGCACTGAGGTCTCTCCTTATAACAGGTGAGTAAATCGGAATTCGTATTTCGGCTGATTTTAGAGGAATATTTGTATGTTTCAAAATCAACACTTAGAAACTTTTTCAGCAAAAAGCAGGCAATGATATCCTATGGAAGGAAATTCAAGTTACTGGTAAGTACGGTTAAAATTACTTTTGAGGATCAGTACTGGGCTGAAAGATGCAGCACTGAGGTCTCTCCTGATAACAGATGAGTAAATCGGAATTCGTATTTCGGCTGATTTTAGATGAATATTTTAAAGTTCCAAAACTCCACACTTAGAAGAATTTCCAAGTGAAACCAGTCAATGTTAGCCTATGGAAGGAAATTCAAGTTACCGGTAAGTACGGTTAAAATTACTTTTCAGGACCAGTACTGGGCTGAAAGATACAGCACTGAGGTCTCTCCTGATAACAGGTGAGTAAATCGGAATTCGTATTTCGGCTGATTTTAGATGAATATTTTAAAGTTCCAAAACTCCACACTTAGAAGAATTTCCAAGTGAAACCAGTCAATGTTAGCCTATGAAGGAAATTCAAGTTACCGGTAAGTACGGTTAAAATTACTTTTGAGGATCAGTACTGGGCTGAAAGATGCAGCACTGAGGTCTCTCCTGATAACAGGTAAGTAAATCGGAATTCGTATTTCGGCTGATTTTAGAGGAATATTTTAAAGTTCCAAAATTCCACACTTAGAAGAATTTCCAAGTGAAACCAGTCAATGTTAGCCTATGAAGGAAATTCAAGTTACCGGTAAGTACGGTTAAAATTACTTTTGAGGATCAGTACTGGGCTGAAAGATGCAGCACTGAGGTCTCTCCTGATAACAGGTGAGTAAATCGGAATTCGTATTTCGGCTGATTTTAGAGGAATATTTTAAAGTTCCAAAACTCCACACTTAGAAGAATTTCCAAGTGAAACCAGTCAATGTTAGCCTATGGAAGGAAATTCAAGTTACTGGTAAGTACGGTTAAAATTACTTTTCAGGACCAGTACTGGGCTGAAAGATGCAGCACTGAGGTCTCTCCTGATAACAGGTGAGTAAATCAGAATTCGGATTTCGGCTGATTTTAGAGGAATATTTGTATGTTTCAAAAATCAACACTTAGAAACTTTTTCAGCAAAAAGCAGGCAATGATATCCTATGGAAGGAAATTCAAGTTACTGGTAAGTACGGTTAAAATTACTTTTGAGGATCAGTACTGGGCTGAAAGATGCAGCACTGAGGTCTCTCCTGATAACAGGTGAGTAAATCGGAATTCGTATTTCGGCTGATTTTAGAGGAATATTTTAAAGTTCCAAAACTCCACACTTAGAAGAATTTCCAAGTGAAACCAGTCAATGTTAGCCTATGGAAGGAAATTCAAGTTACCGGTAAGTACGGTTAAAATTACTTTTCAGGACCAGTACTGGGCTGAAAGATACAGCACTGAGGTCTCTCCTGATAACAGGTGAGTAAATCGGAATTCGTATTTCGGCTGATTTTAGAGGAATATTTTAAAGTTCCAAAATTCCACACTTAGAAGAATTTCCAAGTGAAACCAGTCAATGTTAGCCTAAGAAGGAAATTCAAGTTACCGGTAAGTACGGTTAAAATTACTTTTGAGGATCAGTACTGGGCTGAAAGATGCAGCACTGAGGTCTCTCCTGATAACAGGTGAGTAAATCGGAATTCGTATTTCGGCTGATTTTAGAGGAATATTTTAAAGTTCCAAAACTCCACACTTAGAAGAATTTCCAAGTGAAACCAGTCAATGTTAGCCTATGGAAGGAAATTCAAGTTACCGGTAAGTACGGTTAAAATTACTTTTCAGGACCAGTACTGGGCTGAAAGATACAGCACTGAGGTCTCTCCTGATAACAGGTGAGTAAATCGGAATTCGTATTTCGGCTGATTTTAGAGGAATATTTTAAAGTTCCAAAATTCCACACTTAGAAGAATTTCCAAGTGAAACCAGTCAATGTTAGCCTATGAAGGAAATTCAAGTTACCGGTAAGTACGGTTAAAATTACTTTTGAGGATCAGTACTGGGCTGAAAGATGCAGCACTGAGGTCTCTCCTGATAACAGGTGAGTAAATCGGAATTCGTATTTCGGCTGATTTTAGAGGAATATTTTAAAGTTCCAAAACTCCACACTTAGAAGAATTTCCAAGTGAAACCAGTCAATGTTAGCCTATGGAAGGAAATTCAAGTTACTGGTAAGTACGGTTAAAATTACTTTTCAGGACCAGTACTGGGCTGAAAGATGCAGCACTGAGGTCTCTCCTGATAACAGGTGAGTAAATCAGAATTCGGATTTCGGCTGATTTTAGAGGAATATTTGTATGTTTCAAAAATCAACACTTAGAAACTTTTTCAGCAAAAAGCAGGCAATGATATCCTATGGAAGGAAATTCAAGTTACTGGTAAGTACGGTTAAAATTACTTTTGAGGATCAGTACTGGGCTGAAAGATGCAGCACTGAGGTCTCTCCTGATAACAGGTGAGTAAATCGGAATTCGTATTTCGGCTGATTTTAGAGGAATATTTTAAAGTTCCAAAACTCCACACTTAGAAGAATTTCTAAGTGAAACCAGTCAATGATAGCCTATGGAAGGAAATTCAAGTTACTGGTAAGTACGGTTAAAATTACTTTTCAGGACCAGTACTGGGCTGAAAGATGCAGCACTGAGGTCTCTCCTGATAACAGGTGAGTAAATCAGAATTCGGATTTCGGCTGATTTTAGAGGAATATTTGTATGTTTCAAAAATCAACACTTAGAAACTTTTTCAGCAAAAAGCAGGCAATGATATCCTATGGAAGGAAATTCAAGTTACTGGTAAGTACGGTTAAAATTACTTTTGAGGATCAGTACTGGGCTGAAAGATGCAGCACTGAGGTCTCTCCTGATAACAGGTGAGTAAATCGGAATTCGTATTTCGGCTGATTTTAGAGGAATATTTTAAAGTTCCAAAACTCCACACTTAGAAGAATTTCCAAGTGAAACCAGTCAATGTTAGCCTATGAAGGAAATTCAAGTTACCGGTAAGTACGGTTAAAATTACTTTTCAGGACCAGTACTGGGCTGAAAGATACAGCACTGAGGTCTCTCCTTATAACAGGTGAGTAAATCGGAATTCGTATTTCGGCTGATTTTAGAGGAATATTTGTATGTTTCAAAAATCAACACTTAGAAACTTTTTCAGCAAAAAGCAGGCAATGATATCCTATGGAAGGAAATTCAAGTTACTGGTAAGTACGGTTAAAATTACTTTTGAGGATCAGTACTGGGCTGAAAGATGCAGCACTGAGGTCTCTCCTGATAACAGGTGAGTAAATCGGAATTCGTATTTCGGCTGATTTTAGAGGAATATTTTAAAGTTCCAAAACTCCACACTTAGAAGAATTTCCAAGTGAAACCAGTCAATGTTAGCCTATGAAGGAAATTCAAGTTACCGGTAAGTACGGTTAAAATTACTTTTCAGGACCAGTACTGGGCTGAAAGATACAGCACTGAGGTCTCTCCTTATAACAGGTGAGTAAATCGGAATTCGTATTTCGGCTGATTTTAGAGGAATATTTGTATGTTTCAAAAATCAACACTTAGAAACTTTTTCAGCAAAAAGCAGGCAATGATATCCTATGGAAGGAAATTCAAGTTACTGGTAAGTACGGTTAAAATTACTTTTGAGGATCAGTACTGGGCTGAAAGATGCAGCACTGAGGTCTCTCCTGATAACAGGTGAGTAAATCGGAATTCGTATTTCGGCTGATTTTAGAGGAATATTTTAAAGTTCCAAAACTCCACACTTAGAAGAATTTCCAAGTGAAACCAGTCAATGTTAGCCTATGAAGGAAATTCAAGTTACCGGTAAGTACGGTTAAAATTACTTTTGAGGATCAGTACTGGGCTGAAAGATGCAGCACTGAGGTCTCTCCTGATAACACGTGAGTAAATCGGAATTCGTATTTCGGCTGATTTTAGAGGAATATTTTAAAGTTCCAAAACTCCACACTTAGAAGAATTTCCAAGTGAAACCAGTCAATGTTAGCCTATGAAGGAAATTCAAGTTACCGGTAAGTACGGTTAAAATTACTTTTGAGGATCAGTACTGGGCTGAAAGATGCAGCACTGAGGTCTCTTCTGATAACAGGTGAGTAAATCAGAATTCGTATTTCGGCTGATTTTAGAGGAATATTTGCACAATGGTGAAGGGAGGGGGCGGGGCCTGAGGTGACATCTGTGCAAACGCGCCCCGTGGCGCGTTTTAAGTTGGGGGATTAAGTCCCCTTGAATCATGAGGGTCCCTACGGGCCAACTAGCCCACCAGGAACCTCCAGTATGCGCCAGGGCTGCGTTGCAGAGACATGTACAGAGGCCACACCCCTTTTACACCTCTCTGCAACGCAGCTCTGTGGCGCTTTCTGGACGTACCTGTTGGGCTAGTTGGCCCCAGGGACCCTCAGGATTGAAGAGGATTTAATTCCCCATCTTAAAACGCGCCACGGGGCCTGTTTGCACACATGTCACCTGAAGCCCCGCCCCCTCCTTCACCACTGTGCAAACGCGCCCGTGGCGCGTTTTAAGTCGGGGGATTAACTCCCCTTGAATCCTGAGGGTCCCTGGGGTGCAACTAGCCCACCATATACCTCCAAAAAGCGCCATAGAGCTGCGTTGCAGAGAGGTGTAAAAAGGGCGTGGCCTCTGTACACCTCTCTGCAAGGCATCCCCTGGCGCATACTGGAGGTTCCTGGTGGGCTAGTTGGCCCCCAGGGACCCCCAGTATTCAAGGGGAATTGTTCCCTTCTGCAAACGCGCCAGGGGCGCGTTTGCAGAGTGGTGAAGGAAGGGGCGGGGCCTACGGGCCCGATCGTTTTTTGCCGATTTAAAAAAAAAAAAATAATAATTTTTTGCCCAGGGGTCCTTGTGGGACCCCTGAGCAGACCTAGGGGGTCAGGGTGTTTCTACCCTGCCCCCTTTGTGCGCTTTGCGCACTTGTTTCTGTCCCTCGGTTCTACCGAGGATAAATGGCTGCCAACACTTCCTGATTTGGAGTGTTGACAGCCAATTAACATAAAGCTCGTGCTCGGGAGGATCCGCGGCCCTAGATATATCTATCTTTTTACTTTTGATTTTCTCAGCAACTACTGAACGGATTTACACCATTTAACAAAAGGGTTCTTTCTGAACCAAGAACTACCTCTTTGCCAAATTTGGTGTAATTCCGTTCAGCAGTTCAGGCTGTAGCCGTGTCTAAAGTTTCCTATGGAAAATTGCATGGGGAAAACGCGTTTTGGGACCCCCTTTTTCTCGGCCCCCGCTTGACGAATCCCCCGAGACTTTCAGGGTAGGAGCGGACCGGAGCGCCCCACAAAGTTTGAAAATTTTGCGAAGATACGTCAACCGGCAAGAGAGTTATTTCAAATAGAATGTCGCGGATTTCCTATGGATAATAGGTTGTAACTATAACTATCTACTGGCGACCGCCAGTAGATAATATATATATATATATATATATATATATATATATATAGTAGTATATAACTTTATTCGGTTATTGCAACCATCAAAGTATCAACCAACATCCTATACATCAAATGACCAATGACACAGCAAATATATGTACAATAACAACAATAGTAGCAGCAGTATGTCCATATTTAAAGTGCATAATGCCTCAAATTACGTTACAATTGTAAATACAATAATAGCAGCAATAGGTCCATAATTAAAGTGCATAGTGCTTCAGAATTGGGTACAATAACAGCAGCAATAATATCATAGTTGTTAAAAGACAATGATTTCATTAGCACTGTACATATGATCCAACAACAGACAGTACCTAAAAGTTACACCTAACAGAACAATACAGAATAAGACAATTCATCAATAAAAGTAAGCAATAAAAGACATCCTTAATCCTTACACTGATCTAATCTTTTAAAATTGCATTACGCTTATACCAGACTGCCTCTAAAAATTTGCTAACAGCTACAACTATTCTAGGGGAGAGATTAGTTTTTAGAATCCGTAATGCTATTTGATAATGTACAAGTCTCATTTCCCGGCAAATCGGAATAATCCACCTCCTACGAGGGGACAAATACTCTGGACAAAAAAAATAGCAAATGTGATTCATTTTCATCACATTGTTTACACATTGGGCAAGTCAATTCTGACTGTGCAGGATTCCATTTATGTGTGAATGATCTTATAGGCAAGGTCCCCAAGCGAAACCGTATAAAAAGGCTTTTAGGGAAAGCAAAAGGTATAAAATCCATATAATCTTCCAATAATGGAGTAGATTTAAAATCAAAAAAACTGTTGGTCTGAGATCCTACATAATTTTTCCTTAGTACACATTCATTGATAAAATTCCAATAAGTAGTTTTAAGAAGATGCTGATCGTCTTTCGTTAGTTTAGTAGGGTCATCCCAAAATCTACGGAGACCTAATATATATATATATATACACACACACATACACCTGTAGCATAAAAATTATTGGGAAAAAATTATATTATAAATTAAAATATTAAAATATTAAATATTTTTTAAACCTACATTTTACACTACATTGAGTGCAACAGTAGGGAAAGTGTTGGATAGCGTAGGGGAACAAATTGCAATTTCCACTCCAGCAAGTGCAACAGTAGGGAAAGTGTTGGACAGCGGAGAGGAATAATTTACTATTCCCACTCCAATGAGTGCAACAGTAGGGAAAGTGTTGGATAGCAGAGGGGAATCATTTACTATTCCCCCTCCAATGAGTGTAATAGTAGGGAAAGTGTTGGATAGTGGAGGGGAAAAATTACTATTCCCACTCCAGCAAGTGCAACAGTAGGGAAAATGTTGGATAGTGGAGGGATAAAAATTACTATTTCCACTCCAGCGAGTGCAACAGTAGAGAAAGTGTTGGATAGCGGAGGGGTAAAAATTACTATTCCCACTCCAGTGAGTGCAACAGTAGGGAAAGTGTTGGATAGCGGAGGGGAATAATTTACTATTCCCACTCCAGCAAGTGCAACAGTAGGAAAAGTGTTGGATAGCGGAGGGATATAAATTACTATTCCCACTCCAACGAGTGCAACAGTAGGGAAAGTGTTGGGTAGCGGAGGGGTAAAAATTACTATTCCCACTCCAATGAGTGCAACAGTAGGGAAAGTGTTGGATAGCGGAGGGGATAAAATTACTATTCCCACTCCTGTGAGTGCAACAGTAGGGAAAGTGTTGGATAGCGGAGGGGTAAAAATTACTATTCCAACTCCAGTGAGTGCAACAGTAGGGAAAGTGTTGGATAACGGAGGGGTAAAAATTACTATTCCCTCTCCAGTGAGTGCAACAGTAGGGAAAGTGTTGGATAGCGGAGGGATATAAATTACTATTCCCACTCCAACGAGTGCAACAGTAGGGAAAGTGTTGGGTAGCGGAGGGGTAAAAATTACTATTCCCACTCCAGTGAGTGCAACAGTAGGGAAAGTGTTGGATAGCAAAGAGGAATAATTTACTATTCCCACTCCAATGAGTGCAACAGTAGGGAAAGTGTTGGATAGCGGAGGGGATAAAATTACTATTCCCACTCCTGTGAGTGCAACAGTAGGGAAAGTGTTGGATAGCGGAGGGGTAAAAATTACTATTCCAACTCCAGTGAGTGCAACAGTAGGGAAAGTGTTGGATAGCGGAGGGGTAAAAATTACTATTCCCTCTCCAGTGAGTGCAACAGTAGGGAAAGTGTTGGATAGTGTAGGGGTCTAAATTACTATTCCCACTAAATAAAATTCAAATTTAAAAACAAACAAAATATCTACTACAATACAAAATATAATAAAAAAGCCAAAAACAAAACATATATAAAAATATACAAAACATAAAAACATTTTATAATGTAGAAAAAATCTAATTTACATAAAAAGAATAATCTTTTTAATTTAACAAAAAATGAACAAACAAATAAATATTTTGTAATAGAAATTAATTTTAATCAAAAACAATATTTATTACATAAATGTAATATTTTTTCCCTACCCTATAACACCACACAAGTTACAACACACATCTAAATTAAAAAAAGTGTACCTCCATAATTATCACAATTATCAATTATTAATAATTAAAAAACACATTTAAAAAGGTAAAAATTAATGTACTAACCAAACGTTACAGCTATAGAACCTAAATCCCCAAACAAAAAATAAATAAACAATTACCAAAAATATGTAATTAATAAATTAATATTAATGATCAAGTAATGATTAATTAATTAAAACTAAATTACTTTTCCTCCTCTACCCCAATAAACACCAGAACACACACCTAAAAATATTTACACCATTTCCATAACTAATTTTACATTAATAAATTTATATCAATTAACAACAAATCATTAATTAATTACAAAAAATTTAATTCCCACCATTTACCACTATAAACCCCACAACTCACATCAAAATAATTACACAATTGCCATATTTAAATTTTAATTAATTAGCATTAATTAACAAATAATTAATTATAAATAAATTACCTCCCACTATATTCCCCTATAAATGCCACCACCAATTTCTTAAAACGTGACACAATTAACCTAATTAATTAACAATTAATTAATAACAATTAACAAGCAAAATATAAATAATTATTAATAAATTAATTCACACACTATAAAATAAAATTAAATAAATATATTAAAAATATTAATAAATGTATTAAAATTAAATTACTTCCCACCCTACTCCCCTATCAACCCACATCCCGCTCCTAAAAAAATAACACAATTAACATAATTACCAATTAATTAATAATAATTAACAGCCAATTAATAAATAATTAATAATAAATTAATTCCCACAACAATATAAAATATTAAAGCCACACCACCGAACTCCCATGGACCGACCATCATTGCGTCCACTTCACCTTCAGAACACCCACCATCCACAGACACCAGCACCTGCTTCCACGAAGAAACTGGACCAAAATTACCGACGACCAGCTCACCTCCTCACTCAACAACTCCACCCCAACCATCGCGGAAAACGACGACCCCAACACCGCAGCCCGAACCCTGCATAGATGGATCTCGGACAGCACCAACACCATAGCCCCCTCAAGAAAAACAACAATACACGCGCCAAGAAAGCCAGATGGTTTACCACCGAACTTCGAGAGTCCAGACGCACATGCCGCCGCCTCGAAAAGGCCTGGAGGAACACCAAATCCACAGAAGCCCACAACAACTTCAGAGCCGCCACCAACGCCCACCATCAACTCATCAGAGAAACGAGGAAAAAAGCGATTGAAGACAGAATCTCCACCCACGCGCACAACAGCAAGGAACTCTACAGCATCATCAAGGAGTTCGCCCAACCCACCAGCGAGTCTACCGACATCCCTCCCTCACAAGACCTCTGCGACAAACTCAGCACCTTTTTCCACCACAAAATCAAGAGCATCTACGACAACTTCGACGAAGACAACCAACACACTGAACCCTCACCAACCACCCCGACACCCGGAAACCATCGATTGACGACTGGACAGCCCTCACCACCGAAGACACACTGAAGACAATGAAGTCAATCCACTCAGGGGCCCCCATGGACCCCTGCCCCCACCACATCTTCAACAGAGCCGCCGACACCATCGCACCCATGCTCCGCCACACCATCAACCGCTCCCTGGCGACCGCCTCGCTCCCCGACGACTGGAAACACACCGAGGTCAACCCCTCCTAAAGAAACCCTCAGCGGACCCCACCGACCTCAAAAACTACAGACCCATCTCCCTGCTCCCGCTCCCAGCGAAAGTCATCGAGAAAGCCATCAACAGCCAACTCGCCACATTCATTGAAGAACACAACATCCTCGACTCCTCCCAATCCGGCTTCAGAAAAAGCCACAGTACGGAAACCGCCCTCCTCGCCGCAACAGACGACATCCGCACCCTACTGGACAAAGGAGAAACAGTAGCCCTCATCCTCCTCGACCTATCAGCGGCGTTCAACACAGTCTCCCACCGCACCCTAATACGCAGACTCTACGACGCAGGAATCCAGGACAAGGCCCTCGACTGGATCCGCTCCTTCCTCTCCGGCAGGACGCAGCGGGTCAGACTCCCCCCTTTCCTCTCGGACCCCACACCTACCACCTGCGGAGTCCCGCAGGGCTCCTCCCTCAGTCCGACGCTCTTCAACGTCTACATGGCTCCACTTGCCCCCATCGTCAGAACCTACGGACTCAACATCGTGTCATACGCAGACGACACCCAGCTCATCCTCTCCCTATCCAACGAGCCCAACACCGCCAGACGCAACTTTCGAGAAGGCATGGAAGCCGTCGCCAAATGGATGAAAAACAGCTGCCTACAACTAAACACCAAAAAAACAGAAGTACTCATCATGGGCCCAAACCCCGATGCCTGGAGCAACACCTGGTGGCCCCCCGCCCTCGGAAACCCGCCAACCCCCACAGACCACGCACGCAACCTGGGAATCATCCTGGACTCCGAGCTCAAAATGGACCGCCAGATCAACTCTGTCTCGTCTTCCTGCTTCCACACCTCCGCCTCCTTCGTAAGACCTTCAAATGGATCCCCTCGAACACCGAAAGACCGTCACTCACGCTCTGGTCACCAGCAGACTCGACTACGGCAACGCACTCTACGCCGGAATAAACAAAAACCTCACCCGCAAGCTACAGAACATCCAGAACGCCGCCGCAAGACTGGTCCTCAACCTGCCAAAATACTGCCACATCTCCCAGCACCTGCGCACACTCCACTGGCTCCCCGACGAGGCGAGAATCACCTTCAAGATGCTCACCCACGCACACAAGGCCCTCCACGGCACCGGACCAGCATACCTGAACAGCCGACTCAAATTCCACGCACCCCAAAGGACCCTACGATCAGCCCAGCTCTCCTACGCCGTGGTCCCCCGCACCAGAAAGACCAGATCGGGAGGCCGCTCCTTCTCCTTCCTCGCGGTCAAAGCATGGAACGCCCTTCCGCTCCACCTCAGACAGACAACATCGCTCCCCATCTTCGCAAGAAACCTCAAAACCTGGCTCTTCGACAGACCCCCTCCTTGATGGAATGGAACCTGCACCCCCTAGCGCCTTGAGACCCTTACGGGTGAGTAGTCGCGCTTTAACAAACCCCTGATTGATTGATTGATTGAATTATAATTAAATTACTTCCCATCCTATTCCCCTGTAAACCCACAACCCGCTCCTAAAGAAATGACACAATTAACATATTTACCAATTAATTAATCAATAAAAATTAACAGCCAATTATTAATTAATAAAAATTAATTCCCACAATTAACACTATAAAATCAAAATTAAATAAATATTAATAAATAAAAATTAATATTCAATTTATTATAATTAAATTACTTCCCACCCTATTCCCCTATAAACCCACAACCCGCTACGGAACTAAAACGCAAAATGTAATTAAAATAAAATTAATAACTTCTAAAATGTAACACATATATTAAAAAACAAATGCAATAATTACACAAAAAATAGAGCACATACATTTAAAATACATACTAAAATACATAACACTAACTAAAAAACGATATTTTTAACAACTATATTTTTGCAAACGATATTGACTTCGATATTTTTGAAAACAATATTTCTTACCTTAACCTCGATATTCTTGACCACGATATTCTTGCAGTCGATATTTCTGTATCTTGATATTCTGCACTCGATATTAGTGCAAGTCGACATTTCCAACTCGATATTCTGACTCTTTACCAAGAAACACGTATTCTTAAAGTATTTTTAATAAACCACAGTAGTATGGAAGTTTATAAAATATCTACTTGTCCAAATGGCAAAATTCTTCCTAAATCTATGTTTCCAGTAAAAAAAAAAAAATGTTGTCCCATTTAGGTCCATGTAGTGAGGTGGCAAATTATGGCAGCATTCTTATTTTATCAGAGGCCTGATAATAGCTACTCTGACTATGCAAGGGCTTGGTTTTTAGCAAGGCTTTATTCAACCTTTCTGATTAAGCTGCACTCCGAACATACTTAGGGGCCAATTCCGATTCAGGCCGGAAATCACTCCGACCGAGCCGGACCCGGAGAGATTTCCGACCGAATCGGAATCTAGCAGCCCGACCGAACGAGTACGATGCATTGACTCAATGGGTGCGAGGCGAACAAGGGCGCCCCCTACAGCGGGTACGCGTCGATGCGACTCGCGCCGTACATGCACAGGTAGGGGGACCCATGGGTCCCCCTGTGAGCGACTCGCGCGGCTACGCAGTACAGGGGGTCCGACACGGACCCCAAAGTCCGGCTCCGACTGCCCTTTGGAGCCGGACGGCGCGAGTCGGTCGGACTGCTTGAGGCGCGCATCGTACTTGCCCGGCCGGGGAACGTCTCCATTGCGCGGTGCGAGTCGTGTCCGTGCAAGTCGGTCGGAGCGGTTCGGACCCGCGAACGAGTCGGTCGGCGATTTCGCGTGTGCTCGCATTGTACTCGCTCGCCCGGACGCACGTTCGAATCGGTCGGGAAAGAGGGCTCCGAATCGGATCCGGTTAAGCCGAATCCGATTCGGTGCCCTACCGGCCGAGATCGGAATCGGCCCCAAAGGGTCTATTGAGGGTAAATCTTTGAATATACACAGGCTCTATGTATGCAGAGGTTGTGTTTATGAATGAGATTTGTATAGGCCAGTTTTCTGATCATGGCAGGCTTTGAACATGTCAGCTCTTTCATTATGCCAGACTTTTGACTATAGCAGACCTCTGGATATACCATTTTGTCTAATAGCATTCAGGTGAGTTCACAAAGCATTACTTTAAATCAAACCCAGATTTCACTTGTGATTCTGTGTGTAGGTTGTCAGCTTAGGATGAACAAGACTGCTCAGAGTCTGACCATTTCCACTTAGCCAGACTGTGTGATTCTTCGGTAAACAAATTCATCTTTCTGTCAGTTCCCTTGCATGCCAAGAATGTGAGCATGTACTTATAGCTTTATCAACAACTAAATGTTTACATTTTACACCTAGGTGAACTCTACAAGGTCAGAGCCCAAATACAATGGTTCAAAATCTATCTAGGTGTCCAAGTGTGGCATACACATACAAAAGTTGGTTTTACATGCTTCAAAAGTTTTACAAAGGAGGAAGTTTGTCTTGTAAGCAAATCTACTCACAGGGGCTGGAAACACTTGTAAGATGGTAATTTCAGGGCTGGAATGCCCTGTGAGTTCATGCACATTTACAAATGCGTGTGTCTGTGTATAAACGTATTCAGCAACTCCTTTCCAATAAAACTTTTTTTCACCATAAATATCTAGTTGGACACTTTAAATCTATAACCATAAAGGAAGAAACATCCCAAATGGAACACATAAATAGCAAAAATCAGGCCTTTCTCTAATTTAAAAAAAGGCTCAACATATGCCCTGTGTTAGAAATGGGATTTCTGGTTGGCTAAGGCTTGCGCCAAAGCCAGGCAGAAACCACCACTCTAGTCAGGGCAAGGGAGTTACACACCCAAGATAACCCCTGCTCACCCCCTTGGTAGCTTGGCACGAGCAGTCAGGCCTATCACGGAGGCAATGTGTAAAGCGTTTGCGCAACACACACATACCGCAGCAACACACTAGGCACACCACAACAGGAACTCCACACAAGGTTATATAAAAAATAGCCTTTGTATTATCATAAACACATTAGAAACGTAATCACACATTTACACTGTGCCAACTGGCATGGGCAATATTCACAGGGGAATTATATACAGGACCAGGCCAATCGGGCCACGGTCAGAACCATCAGATCAGGTAAGTAAATGCAAATATAAAACACAACCAGTAACTACTGGTACCATAATGACCTAAGCATTATCCTATTAGCATTAGACATAAACCCACATTAGGCCCAAACCTCATTAGCATAAACACATTACGCAAAGGGCCTCACCTGCATAAACACCTTATGCAATAACCTCATAAGCATAAACACATTACGCAAATAGGCACTACCTCAAGACATCATAACATGACATTAGGCATAACCACATTAGGCCCAAACCTCATTAGCATAAACACATTACGCCATGGGCCTAAATCATTCTTGGCAACATTCAGAGTAGGCATAAATACATTACGCCATCCTGTAGAGCCTGGCGCTCTACCCATGTCCCCAACCTGCCCCCAGGCCAACTGGCCTTCCACAGGGGCTCAAATGCCCAATGTCCCAATGTCAGGGCGCGCTGCCAAGGCAGCGGAAAGTCAAGGTGCGCACTCTGCGCTGGCCTAACTGCATGCAGCTGCCCACTACTTGCTGGGCAGCTGTGAAAACTGTAGGCAGGGGCACTCCTGTGCCCTGAGTCCTCCACTAGGACTCTAAAACTCAATGGTGCCCAAATGTTGGAGCTGCCTGCGCACTCGCAGGGGCAGCTGGGCGAACAACTTTAGCACTGGCACCATTGTGCCTCATGAGCCCCCTCTGGGGCTCCCCTGGACAAAACTCTGCCCCCAAGAAGTGGCACTGCACTCTACTGTGCCGTGGAAGCCCCACTCCGGGACTCCCAAGGCAACTTCTGCCAACGTTGCAGCTGCCCTCTGTCTAGCGGGGCAGCTGTGAGGGAAGCGAGCACCGACAATGTGCCCGAGCGGGCACCAACAATGTGCGTGGAAGCCCCACGGGGCTTTAACACAATCATACCCCTCGTTGGAGCAGCCCACTGCCATCCGGGGCCGCTCTGACTCATGTCGCTCCCACCATCCCCACTCACCGGGCTATGCGGGAGGCTCCTTCACTTGAATGCGGCGGGGGCAGGCACCGGCAATGTGCCTCGCGCCCTCCGCGGAAAACATGCTGCTGTGCTTGCGGGACTCTCTCCCCTCACGGGAGTCCCGCTTCACCATGCCAAGCTTCACCCGGTCTCCATTCTCGGGACCGGGACCTTCGGTATGGAGCCCGCGAGGCTCCAGGCTGCTTCTTCTTCGGTGGGCCGCGCGACCATTGGCCGGTCAACTGCTTCCGGGGTTGGGCTCGCCCGGAGTCAGGTGGACTCTGCCTGGCTTCCGGGTCGGGAATATCGAGCGGCCGCGGCGGTGATTTCTCAGCGGCAAGGCGGGGTGTGCACCCGCTCCTTCATTGAAGCAAAGTCGCGGGGTGTGCACCCGCGCACCGACCAGAATGCACGTGAAGACGCAGGGTGGGCACCTGCTTAAGTAAAAGCAAAATGTGGGGTGGGCACCCGCGAAGTCAGCATTACGGGGGGGGGATCCCTACGCTGGGGATTCCCTCCCTCTCTCCTTATGCAGCGCAGGGCTGCAAAGCCCACGCTCTCTTCTCAGCTGGGCAAATAAAAATGAAAATGAAGCGCTCACCAGGCGCTAGATGCAGCCAAAAGGTCCTGGAGGCTGCAAGAAGTAAAAAAAAGGTCCCAAAAAGTCCTTTCAGGCATACAGGGGCAATGCAGGGCCCAGGGAGGCAAGCCCTCATGGCAGCCCCCCCTGGGCCCCAGCAGCAGCACGCCCCGCAGGAACAGCACCAAACACTGAACTTCTTTCTGGGGTCACAGCCCCTATTTTTATACCCTAAATACCTTTGTGTCACAGCACAGGGCTTGGGGATAAACCAGACGCAACTGGTTTGGGGGGGCTTTGGAGCACTTTGTTTTGCTCAGCTCCTCTCTCCTTTGTCAGGTGGGGGCTCAGTGATTAGACGCACCACAGGGGGCGGAGCCAGCATTGTGGAGGGAAGGCACAGTCCTATTCAGGTCCCAGGTGCAACTCCTCCCTCTCATCTACATGCAGATCTCCCTATTCAGCCCTGCGCTGACTCACCCTGCCCCTCCTGGAGCCACACACACCTCCCAGCTCCTGTCACTCACAAGCCAGACATGCAATTCACATCAAGCAGGCAGACAAAGAGCACACATAAATGCCAACTTCTAAAAGTGGCATTTCTACACCAGTCCCAATAAATCTGCGCACACCATTGCGCAGCATTTATTCTCACAAATTCATACATACCAGACTTGACCACACTGCTCCTCTCATACCAGGAATTAACATGGACACACTTATCCCCCATGCATTCCTATGGGAGGGCAGGCCAATCTCACCACAAGCACACAGAGAGTGCACGCACTTTCCACTGGACCACAGGGCGAAAGTGCTCAGAGGCCTAAAATCACCAACACCAGGTTACAGGCAAGGCAAAAGTTTAGGGGTGAACCTGCCAAAAAGGGCCAAGTCCAACACAACCCCCTTCCAGCCAAAACGCAGGGCAGATCAATCACTACCTTGATGGGCTTCCCTGCTTCGGGCGATAGAACACGGACGCGGGCCCTCACTGCAGGGACACCGTCCGGTTCTACGCCACTCTGAACCCATGTGGTTCCCTCTGAGAAAGAACTCTCAGGCCCAACTAGGCTACCCCACTAGTACTTCCTAGTTGTCCACGGCCAGGACCAGGCTCCTAGGCCACCCAGACGTCACTGGTCCTTGCCAATCCACAGAGTGGGGGCAGTAACCCCTGGCATCCACTAGCCATTCTCCACTCTCCCTCTCAGTGTAGTTCCAAACTACCACTGATCCTTCAACCTAGGGTCCGCACCCTCAGGCTGACCAGGAGGTCACGGGCAAGAGATGCCTCACCCTACCTCTACTTCTGGGGTTCCGCACCTCCCAGGGGAAGCACCCACCAGAACACAACTCTCCCACCAGTTCAGGACCTCTCTCCATCAACTGGTCTACCACCTGGGATCTACATTCACCGGCTGCACCGGGGTCAGAGGCGAGGACTCCCTCCCTCTGCACCCCTTCCAGAGTCCGGTACCCTTCAGTTCCATGATCACAGGGGGAGTCTCAGTATGTCCCAGGCTAGACAGAGCACACGCCAGCGGCGTATCAGCGACACACTCTCCTCCCAACTGAAACTTCCAACAGGAGGACAGCTCACTCAGGCCCATAGAAACTATTTCACTTCGGAGGTACACAGCACACAGCAAAGTCCCTCTTCAAGCAGGTGGGGGACACAGCACACAGCAAAGTCCCCTTTCCTCTTCCTCAGTGGAAACAACAAACTGCAGGTGAGCCCCAGAACACACAGCAAGGGCAGTCTCCTCAGTCTCTTCAGCTGATCCACTTTGGCAGAGATTCCTTCTTGACCTGGAAGTTTCCTAATCTCCCAACCTAGGGTCTAAACCCTCAGGTTGCACCAGGGTCAGAGGCGAGGACTCCCTCCCTCTGCACCCCTCTCCTGAGTTCGCACCCTCCCAACTGGAGTGGTACCTCTGGAAACCAAACCGGTCAGGACACTGTTTACAGTCATCCTTCCCTCCAGGTCAGGCCGAACCTGAACCTGGCCTCCCCAACCTTGGAGCTAAACCCCGCGGCTGAGCACTTTGCCTGGCACGCCAGGACTTCTGGGGGCGCACACAGTACCCCCTCCGAGGGTAACACGACTTACGTGTTGCGTGATAGTCTGCCTGCCGCAGATCTCCCGACCCCTGTCCATCTGACAGTGCGCGAAGATCCCCCAGGACAGAAGTGGTGTCACCATGGTCACTTCTAGGAGACTCAGCCCTTATGGCTGGTCCCTGACCCACTGGTTCTCCCACTGGGGAACACATCCCCCTCTCACCCCTCACTCTGGACCTCTGCACCCTCCCAACTGGAGCGGTACCGCCAGACACCAGGACCGCTGGAGCTCTAGTTACAGACACTACACGTCCTCTAGACACTGGGAGATCCTCCTCAAATGACCTACAAGTACAGCCTAGGCCCCCGACCTGGCGCTCCCCTAGGGAACCCTCCAGGCCCTGAGATGGGGTTTCGGGCCACCGTGGGACACTCCGTCCCACACTCACTCCGTCTCCACTGAGACCGGACGTGAGCCCCTACACCCCTCCCATTCCACTGGGACCTAGCTGGGCTACACTGAACCTCTTCCACCACACAGGACCGGAAGATACCCAAGCCACTACTTTTGGAATTACTCCCCAATGCCTCTGCAGGACCTCTAGCACACAGCCAGAGGTCCACCTCCCGTGCAAGCTCCTTATCACCAAAAGAACTCACACCCACTCGTCCAGTGCAACACACCACTCATCCAGACACGCCCCCAGACTGGTGAGACAGTTCCTCACTGCCCCTGAATCTCAACCTGTACCCCTCTTACTGAGCACCAGGTACCATACTCTGAGAACTGGGACTGGGACTTCATGCACTGGACACCATATTGCTGCCACCACTGGATCCCACCCTACTGGTGAATCCAGACAACTCAACTGAGCTCAGGGGATAAACTACCCTCCAGAGCTAACTTTTTCTCCTCCACACTCCCTCTCTTTCCTCCTATCCACCCACACCTCTGGGGACAGGAAAGGGATTGGGCCCTGGACCCAGCAAGGGACTCCTATCTATGGGAACCTCCCCACCTACTGGCGTCCCGCCCTGTCATTTCTCTCTTCTGCCACCAAACATAAAAGCGCAGAAAACACCATTTAAAAATGACACTCTTGAGGAGAAAAATAAAATCAGTAAAAATAATCCCCAAACATGTGATTATCTAAATGCAGAGCTTGTAGTGCAACCAGTTGTCGCTGTGGTACTGCGCAAAAGCAAGTCCTATCCTCACCGCTGCCAACCAATGTTAGAAATGGGATTTCTGGTTGGCTAAGGCTTGCGCCAAAGCCAGGCAGAAACCACCACTCTAGTCAGGGCAAGGGAGTTACACACCCAAGATAACCCCTGCTCACCCCTTGGTAGCTTGGCACGAGCAGTCAGGCCTATCCCGGAGGCAATGTGTAAAGCGTTTGCGCAGCACACACATACCGCAGCAACACACTAGGCACACCACAAAAGGAACTCCACACAAGGTTATATAAAAAATAGCCTTTGTATTATCATAAACACATTAGAAACGTAATCACACATTTACACGGTGCCAACTGGCACGGGCAATATTCACAGGGGAATTATATACAGGACCAGGCCAATCGGGCCACGGTCAGAACCATCAGATCAGATAAGTAAATGCAAATATAAAACACAACCAGTAACTACTGGTACCATAATGACCTAAGCATTATCCTATTAGCATTAGACATAAACCCACATTAGGCCCAAACCTCATTAGCATAAACACATTACGCAAAGGGCCTCACCTGCATAAACACCTTATGCAATAACCTCATAAGCATAAACACATTACGCAAATAGGCACTACCTCAAGACATCATAACATGACATTAGGCATAACCACATTAGGCCCAAACCTCATTAGCATAAACACATTACGCCATGGGCCTAAATCATTCTTGGCAACATTCAGAGTAGGCATAAATACATTACGCCATCCTGTAGAGCCTGGCGCTCTACCCATGTCCCCAACCTGCCCCCAGGCCAACTGGCCTTCCACAGGGCTCAAATGCCCAATGTCCCAATGTCAGGCGCGCTGCCAAGGCAGCGGAAAGTCAAGGGTGCGCACTCTGCGCCTGGCCTAACATGATGCAGCTGCCCACTACTTGCTGGGCAGCTGTGAAAACTGTAGGCAGGGGCACTCCTGTGCCCTGAGTCCTCCACTAGGACTCTAAAACTCAATGGTGCCCAAATGTTGGAGCTGCCTGCGCACTCGCAGGGCAGCTGGGCGAACAACCTTAGCACTGGCACCATTGTGCCTCATGAGCCCCTCTGGGGCTCCCTGGACAAAACTTGCCCCCAAGAAGTGGCACTGCACCCACTGTGCCGTGGAAGCCCCACTCCGGGACTCCCAAGGCAACTTCTGCCAACGTTGCAGCTGCCCTCTGTCTAGCGGGGCAGCTGTGAGGAAGCGAGCACCGACAATGTGCCCCGAGCGGGCACCAACAATGTGCGTGTAACCCCCACGGGGCTTTAACACAATCATGCCCCTCGTTGGAGCAGCCCGCTGCCATCCGGGGCCGCTCTGACTCATGTCGCTCCCAGCATCCCCACTCACCGGGCTATGCGGGGAGGCTCCTTTACTTGAATGCGGCGGGGGCAGGCACCGGCAATGTGCCTCGCGCCCCCTCCGCGGAAAACATGCTGCTGTGCTTGCGGGACTCTCTCCCTCACGGGAGTCCCGCTCACCATGCCAAGCTTCACCCGGTCTCCATTCTCGGGACCGGGACCTTCGGTATGGAGCCCGCGAGGCTCCAGGCTGCTTCTTCTTCGGTGGGCCGCGCGACCATTGGCCGGTCAACTGCTTCCGGCGTTAGGCCCGCCCGAGTCAGGCGGACTCTGCCTGGCTTCCGGGTCGGGAATATAGAGCGGCCGCGGCGGTGATTTCTCAGCGGCAAGGCGGGGTGGGCACCCGCTCCTTCATTGAAGCAAAGTCGCGGGTGGGCACCCGCGCATCCAATAAGGTAAAGTCGCGGGGTGGGCACCCGCTCACCGACTCAGAATGCACGTGAAGACGCAGGGTGGGCACCTGCTTAAGTAAAAGCAAAATGCGGGGTGGGCACCCGCGAAGTCAGCACTACGGGGGATCCCTACGCTGGGGATTCCTCCTCTCTCCTTATGCAGCGCAGGGCTGCAAAGCCCACGCTCTCTTCTCAGCTGGGCAAATAAAAATGAAAATGAAGCGCTCACCAGGCGCTAGATGCAGCCAAAAGGTCCTGGAGGCTGCAAGAAGTAAAAAAAAGGTCCCAAAAAGTCCTTTCAGGCATACAGGGGCAATGCAGGGCCCAGGGAGGCAAGCCCTCATGGCAGCCCCCTGGGCCCCAGCAGCAGCACGCCCCGCAGGAACAGCACCAAACACTGAACTTCTTTCTGGGGTCACAGCCCCTATTTTTATACCCTAAATCCCTTTGTGTCACAGCACAGGGCTTGGGGATAAACCAGACGCAACTGGTTTGGGGGAGCTTTGGAGCACTTTGTTTTGCTCAGCTCCTCTCTCCTTTGTCAGGTGGGGGCTCAGTGATTAGACGCACCACAGGGGGCGGAGCCAGCATTGTGGAGGAAGGCACAGTCCTATTCAGGTCCCAGGTGCAACTCCTCCCTCCCATCTACATGCAGATCTCCTATTCAGCCCTGCGCTGACTCACCCTGCCCCTCCTGGAGCCACACACACCTCCCAGCTCCTGTCACTCACAAGCCAGACATGCAATTCACATCAGGCAGGCAGACACAGAGCACACATAAATGCCAACTTCTAAAAGTGGCATTTCTACACTAGTCCCAATAAATCTGCGCACACCATTGCGCAGCATTTATTCTCACAAATTCATACATACCAGACTTGACCACACTGCTCCTCTCATACCAGGAATTAACATGGACACACTTATCCCCCATGCATTCCTATGGGAGGGCAGGCCAATCTCACCACAAGCACACAGAGAGCGCACACACTTTCCACTGGACCACAGTGCGAAAGTGCTCAGAGGCCTAAAATCACCAACACCAGGTTACAGACAAGGCAAAAAGTTTAGAGGTGAACCTCCCAAAAAGGGCCAAGTCCAACACCCTGGGATACCTTGAGCTGGACCAGGAAACTAGCTCCCTGGAGCCAAAAGGAGAGAGGTGGTAGGTCTTTTTCAGGGGCTCGAGAGGATCATGTTTCAGATTAAATGTTGGAGCTACAGCTGTTAGGTTGGTATAAAAGTTTACTAGGTACACATTTATTTGCCACTTTTCCTTTTGTATACATGCTAATAGACACGATTCAGGCAGCAGACTCGATTTTTTAAGACAAAAATGGCTTTATTTTGGCCGTCTCCAACATGAAATTTCCTCCGCTTCAATAGAAGTCAATGGGGAAAATACATTTCCCCGATTCCTTTTCAAAATCTCCCACTTTAATGTTCTAAAATATTGGCATGCATGCTTTCAGTATCCAACCAGAAAGGATCAGTTGAACCAACAGACAAGCTATAAAAAATTCAATAAAATGTAATCAAACCAAGTAAACAACCCTCAACCCAGACGGAAGCACATGGCCTGTGTTTTGTCACTGGAGTTAAAATCCACTCATTCGCGTCTTGGACCAACCTAGGAACATTAGCATCAAACTCATTCACCTTCTGCCATGACACAGCAAAGCATCCACTCCAGGGCAGAGGGAGAGCGCACTCCACCAGAAGCATAGCAACGACTGCTGCACTCTATCCCAGAGTACTTTTGAAAGACATCTGCCATGCAGTCATGTGGAAGAACAGGCACACATTCATCAAGCACTATTGTCTGGATGTCAACACAGCAGCCAACTCAATAGTAGAACAGGCAGTTCTCCACAATCTTTTTCAGCAAAGGTGAGCCTGCTTCCCGTTTTTATTCTAATGTTATGTACGGTTTGCTATTCTGATTTAAGTATGTGAATATATGAAAGATCAAATGCTAAACAAGAAATTAATTACTTACCAGTACCTCCAGTCCTCCAACATTGGTATCTTACACATATTCACATGAGACTCTCTCTTCTCCCTGGTCAGAGGCGCACTTTTATCATATGTGCTCCTCATACTCGTATCAAATGAGAGCTATGGCGGACTTTATGGACCGTAGGAGAGTTCAGCATTTCCCCTCACTGACTGAAGTTTGGGTTCTTTCAAATGAGGTTGATGTGCTCCTAAGCAAATGCTGTTTTGAGGCCTGTGGCCATTTCAACATTGTTTACTGCTATTTAAAGTCACCAGGAATTCCCAGCCTGACGACAGAGAATGATTCAAGCATGTGAATATATGAAAGACCCAATGGTGGAGAAAGCATGCTAAGAACGCTGTGCATCTTGGCAAATCTCTTTATTTGATATCACATAGTGCTAGTCATATAAAAGAGCACTGTAACATAGTCTATCCAGGCAGGTATCTGTCTCCCCTCTTTCTTTCTCTGCACCTGCTACCTCTTCTGGTTCTCTGAAATCTCTTAGTGGACAACCGTCTGCTACAGCCAGCATAGAAACATCTGATTGAGATCATAAAAGCAAAAAATATCAACACAATAAAAGGACCTGCAGAGCTAATCAGAGTTGCCAGCATATCACAAACTATAAAAGTGTATCTTTATCTCTCGCACTTCCTAGTTCATAACACCGCCAAATACTGTATCCCATAACACGATAACTGCACCTCGATGGACATCACGCATGACATGAAAACACTTCAACATAGGTTCAAAGACAAGACAACACACTTCCAAACACCCCACAGAGTGTAATGTTCTACTGTGAATAAGTGCTTCAGTGCCCCACATAAGAGTAGTAAGGCTATACAAATGGTACAATACAATACAATTTAACTGCAAACAACAAAATGCTACCCATTTGAGTGGTTACACGATTCGCACCCGCGCCATGCACAGTGTTGTCCTCAATGATATCATTTCAATTGTCATCATTGATGTTACCAATGATGCCATAGAACATGTCATGAGTGATGTAATATGTGAGGTCATAAGTAGAGTATTGTAAGGGCATGAGTTATAGTTACTTGAAATAAATGTAACTGGTAAGTTTCAGTGTTTTTTTGTTTAAAATGTTACGTTTAAATTGACATTTTTACCTAACTATAACATCACTTTAACCTTTTTGTTTTTTCAGTGAATTTCTCATGTGTCTTTGACGTAAAGTATTATTTTATTACAATACTTAACTATGCCAACTCCTAACAAAAACAGTGGACAATTTGGACGACTGATAACAGGTGTTTGAACCTCTATACCTCAACACCAACTAATACCCCTTCAACAAATATTTGGTACCTGGGAGTTAATGCTGGGCTTGAGAGGTTTGACTTGCTCCCAGAAGCCGGAGTCTTCTTTAGTTCTGGTGGTGTCATCATGCCACGTTTGGCCTTGGGAGTGCTGGGGCTGGTTGATACTAGGAAACTTCTTGTTTCACCAGGGTGTTTCCTACTTTTTTTGCACATGTTACATGTGATAACCTGTAACGGTTTAAAGAAAAGAAGGCAAGAACACTGAGACATCCTTTAAAACTTACCATTAAAAGAACATTATTATAAGTTCAATGACCCAGAACCAATATATTAGAAAATAAATTAACAAATGAATATCCAAATAATTTTTCAGAATAAACTACATATACAGACTTAATAAACAAGTGCTAAAGTATCATTATATTTAGTATTTATATTTTTATTAAGTTCATTTCAATGGTTACTATCCTTTTGAATAGGAAGATTAATTTAAGGATCTACCATGTAATCTTACAAACATATATGAAGACTTTTGTCTGTACTATATAAGTTACCAAAAACTGAACTAACACATGCCACTTACAAATACCCGAACTTGCGTATAAGAAGCAGCAAATTGCGGATTTAAAAAGAAAAAACCCAACAAATGTGCGATTTTTCAGTTTGGGGCAGGTTCAACTCGGACGCATGGATAATTAATTTTCTACCCTATCTCCATGTTCTACATTAGCATGTTCAAGTCTTACTTCATACTGTATCACGACGTGGTGTTACAGCTTGTCTAACATGAAGAGAACAGTTTTACAGAATTTAACTTGTAATGTGTACAGTTGTGAGCACTGTCCCTAAATGGTTCTGATACTCTGGGTTTCATTGTGCTTGATTTTCTGTAATTATCCACCTAAGCAGAGACTCCTTAACCTACTTGCTGTATCACTGTCGAGTACGAAAATGCATCAAACTATGGTTAGATTGATTTTGAATTGTTGAAGGAACATGGTTTAGTCGTGGCCTTGAGGAGGAAAAATTCAAACTCTTTTTGTTTCCACTGAAAGAAAATCATGTGTACAAAGTGCGTTTTACATGTTACATATATAGAGGGCAATTCTTGCATTGTAAATATTTCAATAATTCTTTTAAAATAGTAGAAATAATGACAAACACACTCCTTCGCCATGATAATTGCACCTTGGTGACTAGAAACAGTTGTCTGAAAAAATATGCACTTCTATTCAGTACCTTCATTTCTTTAACACCAAAATATGGCACATGTAGATTTTCCAGATCACTCCATCTACATCAAACTTTGTGTATCTAAATAGCTAAACCATCATTATCAAATGCATGGGTTAACTGAAGCAAATTAAGACTACATATCTCAGAATGCACTGTTTTTGCAAATGATATCCCAGGACCAAAAAATGGTGCTAACCATATAAAGAGCAACCTAGCTATATTGTTCCTTACTTTCATTATCCTGCTTTCAAACAATTGAAATATTTCTTAGTATTTTACAAAATAGAAAAATACAAGAAAATGCTAGACATATTCAGTTGTGTTCTTTTACGCTGCTAAACAGACATTTGGGGCCTGATTACAATGTTGGGCGGACTCACGTCCGCCCGACATCACCGTGGTCGCATACTCCCATTTCTCTATGGGAGTGTGTGCTGTGGCTGTAAACCGGCCGTAGCGCAAGCTCCCATAGCGAAATGGGAGATTCTGTTAATCCCTGCACCGCGTGGCAGGCGCCTCAAGATGCCCGCCACTCTGTGCAGGGATTAACAGGGGGGGGCACCATAGGTGCCCCCTCGGCCCCCAACTGGAGGCTGTGGAGGAATGGGGGCCCCCAAAGTCACTTTCCGACAGGATTTCCATGTCGAAAAGCCCGACATGTAAAGCCTCTTGGAAAATCGACAACGTAATCCCGCCGGCGGAAACGCCGTCCTCAGGGATTACATTGGGGCCTCCGACTAGCCGACGGGCTCCTTGAAAGACAGTCCGGTTTCAATTCCGACCGCCTACATGGTTATTAGGCGGTCAGAATTGAAAGCGGCGATGTCGGTCGGAGGCTTTCTGACCGACATCATAATCAGCCACTAGATGTTTATGAAGTCTTATTTTGGTCTTCTTACTTTGACCCAATTTTAAATGTTTTGCCATTCAGCATCACAAATGTCAACAGCTAGAAAAGTTCTTTTTCATTCATTTACCACGCTCAGCTATTTGCATCTCTCTATTTTTATGGCTGACATTTTCTTCCAGGCATAACTCTCTGTAATGCCAGAAGAGTTGTAACACACAGAGGCATGTAACCATCAGCATGCCATATATTGAAAAGGTTCATATAAACATCACAAGAAAAGCCTGCCTCAGTGTTCTCTGTGCAAACACACTTTATTTCCACCAGTGATAGGGGGTCATCAATGAAAATAAGAGATCTGAATTAGTATGTGAGAAAAGAAAACTCTATTCCTAAGCCACAACACTTGATAACTTCAATGGCAAACGATCAAGGGAAAAAGAATTTACAATGAAGCACGAACCGCGCGCTGCTCTTACAACGCAGGCATTACAATGAAGGTATCTTTACCACCCATTCCTTTACCACACAAATCATTACAACGGCATGCCATAGGAAAAGAGGCATTGGACTTTTAAAGTCCAGCACTTTCCCTACTGTTGCGCAGACTGGAGTTGGAATAGTAAATTATACCGCTCCAAAGTTCAGTGCTTTCCCTCAGGGAAGTCGTGGTAACGATATGCGTGGTAAATTAATGCGTGGTAAAGACACATTCATTGGAAAGACTGCGGAGTAAAGGCATACGTGGTAAGTGATTCTAAGGCTTTTAGAATGTGGTGGCATGATTTATATTTAGATGGAAGTTTAAGATTTGTTGTCATTAGTCTAATTGACAAGCATTGGTAAAGGTCGTGCCCTCTTGACTTTACAAATCAGTGAAAAAAGGTGACTGGAAGAGGTGGGAGAGCAATGAAGGAGCAGGTCAGGGGGCGAATTGGGGCTCAAGCAATGGGGAGTGGACAAGAGGTACAAAAGCAACGGAGGCGCAAAACTATTTTTGGAATTCAATTGGCACAGCAGCAAATGGCAGCTGCTGGACCCTCCAAAAAAGTAAAATTAAAACTTTTAAGGAACACAAAGGGATAGGGAAGCAACGCAGGACGTTGGGTTGGGTAAAGGGGAAGCAAAAGTTGTAAGTCAGAAAGGCAAAAGGATGGTAAAGAGGGAATGCCCCAGGGGAAGGTCAAACACAAGAAGAAGAAGACAAGCCATCCAATAAAAAGTAAGCAAATGAGAGTGACAATAAAGGCAACCAATGGTAAGCAATGGGCGGACTCTAAGCCCACTGTACGTTTTTGATACGGTCCATGGAAGTTCTTTCGCAAACAGGCAGCTAAAACCTCTCTGATGCTGAGATCTAAAAATCAGGCCCTGCTGACATCTTGGTGAGTTGTGTAAAGCTACTCTCCTGATATACACTTGCTCTATGTCCCCCCTCTTAAACGTTCGTGCGCAAAGTGCACAAAAGGTGTTCCGTATAGAAATCCTCCCAGAACTTCCACTTAATTTTCCATTCGTTTTGATCTCATAGCATTATATAAAATGTTCAAAACATCCTTGCGTCTTTTCTAATGCTTAGAAGTCAACTGATGTAATTCCAAGAAGGCTGATCATTTCATGGTGACCATGCTACATAAATTCAACAAAAATATTGATGATGGGCAGGGGTGTGGAATTTAATAAAATATCTACTTGTCCATGAGGCAAGTTGCTTCATAAAACTACTTTTCCTGAAACAAAATCCACTTGTCCCTTTTGTGCCATGTAATACTACGACAAATTATGGCAGCAATCTCATTATATAAGAACTCTGATATAGCCTGTATGATTATGCCAGGGCTCATACCATTGTAGGGTTTAAATACTAGCAATTCACTTATTTTGCCACATTTCCACAGATCTACATACTGGGGCTGAAGGTAGTGGTAAGCAATAGTTCCAGGGTTGGAATGCCCTTTTCAGTCTATGCAAACCTACTAACTTGCAAGTTGTAAGGGTTTTCACCAACTCTTCTCTAATCGTTTCCCATACTGAGAAAAGTTGAAAATTTACACCTGACAGTGGCAGATGTAAAACTTCTTCTAGGGCTGGGAAAAAAGTGGTTGAAGGGAAAGTGAACTTGCAAACACTCAACAGATTTGTGCATAAGCAAATCTACACATGCATATTTCCTCGTGCTTAAATGCAGTTGACAAATATTTTCTAGGAGTACTATTTCTTGGCCGACTTCTGTAAATTTTGTGAATTCTCAAAAGCCGTAAATCTGCACTTAATGCAAGGACATATACCATGGGTGCACTTATGAGACTTAATTGGGCCCCTAATTAGGTCTAGCATTAACCATGACCTTTTGTGTTTATTAAAATTCAGTCTCTCTCTCTGTATTGGCTGGCTTCCCTGTGAGTGACAGTATTCTGCTCTTTCACAAGGAGCATATCAGCACACAAAGTAGTTTTGTTCAGTGTCAGAAACTACTTTGGCAAGGTGTGCTTTTTGAGACCAAAAACAAGTTTTGCTTTTGCCAATGTTTGTTAGAACGGTGAGGGCCCGGCAGCTCCCACACCAATAAGGTTTTACAAAAACCATGCCAAAACAAGACACACATTGACAAAACCAAAAGGCCGACCACCAATTTCAGACCTCCTGGCTTTGCCAATGATTGTTTATATTTATGTTTCCCATAATCTTATTGAAACTGGTTACACTTATTTTGCGTTATGAATATCTTTGGGAAATGCTAGCATACATCAATACATTTTACTAAACGATGCTGCAAAGAAAGGGTACATAAAATTTACGGTACTTTAGCAAAATGTTTTTTTTACTATCTGCATTTTTTTGTTAACTTTTTTTTTTTTAAAACAAAGAATCATCAATCTTGCTTTCAAGCTTCTGCAAATATTCGCGTCTAATCAGAGAGCATTCTGGCATTATATATAGCCTCATATTGCTAAACTTTGAAAACGTTTGTACACAATTTTATACTGGAACCACTGTCAGTAGTGCAGTCCGAGCTTACAACATTTACTTGGAGCGCTCACCCTAATACTAAAGGCTTTGCATTAATGAACCATAAATACAAGTTTGAACAGCTATAACACATGGATACAAATATTACCTTAACTGCAGACAATGCCCTTCCCTGATCCATAATGTGGTACTGTAAATTGGCAGCCAAAGGGTTTGTGCTCTAGGGGGTTGGGCCTTCTTGTCCCAAGGACAAAATATACATGAAAACTTGTTGCCCTTGATCCCAAACAATATGTCCTGGCGTTGGGCTATAGGAATTCCACAATCCTGTGATGGGCCTTAGAAAATTAGTTGAAAACTACCAACCGTCAAGCAACAGTACCGCCAAACTCAGAAGCCTTAACAGTGCTATTGACACATGGGATACAGCGCAAGGCAATAACATGTATGCATCGCCCTCTAGCCCCAACCTTTACTTTACACTCATTATAACCCCTGAAACTTAAATGGGAATAAACACTTGGGCAGGTCAAATCTGATAAGGAGTGGGGGAAGATGTTGAGCTATACTAAATCGGTGAATAGAAATCCACGCTTTAAATACACACAACTAAACTATTTCTACTGTACATACCTCTACCCAGCACACCTAGCCAATACATATCCAGGGCTTCCATCAGAATGTCCCAGATGCAGAAACGAGATGGCAGATTTTTTCCACATGGTGTACACTTGCCCATGCATTATACCCTACTGGTCTAACATCCTTGAGCTGCTGAATAAGCTAACAGGTAGAGCGCTGCCTAACACAGCGGAGGTGTGCCTGCTGGGAGTGTTCGAGACAAAAGTCAGCCAAACACACATCCAGGTATATCGACCTGGCCCTACTAATAGGGAAACGAGATATATCCATGCATTGAAAAGCAGCAGAGCCCCTGTTAAGGACACATTGGCTTCGTGAATTAATTCAGTGGAGCGCTGCGTAGATAAAGGTCATGTCACATATCTATCAGCAGAAGAGAAAGAGATCTGCTAACGCTCACTGGACACATTATTTCTGGCTCTATAAGCCAAATCTAATGAGATGCCCCCGTGATCATGACACACTGACAATAATAAACACATACATGAAAACATAATACCATACCGTCGGCCAGAAAAGGTATATCCTCCCCAAACATACCAGAAAGGTGAAAAATGCCCCTGGATAACCAGCGAGATAGTGAATATGGGGTGTACTCTGTAATATAACCAATATATACATTAATAATGGGACAACAGCACAAAAATGGGGAAAAGAGTAGCAGCGTTGCACCTGCAGGGACTTGAGGATCAATGGATGGGCGTATGTTGAAAATGTTTCTAGACGCATATATTTTGTGATATAATAGCTCCGACATGATAGGAGTCTACTGCAAAAATATCCATGTATACTGAACAAAGATGCAACAATGACAAAGCATGATTAATTTATGTGGACTTTTCAATACCTTGAAAATCAATAAAGAGCTATTTAAAAATAAGACTAACAACCATCCTTCAAAATCTTAACAAATATCTTCAAGACCCGGTCTGTGGTCATTGCTTTTTTCGCAAGCATATAACTTCTCCAGATATCTTCCTTCCACTGTCCTTAAAACTCACCTTAATCGCAGCTTACCGCTATCATTCCCACATTATTTACTATTATTGAATGAGCAGGCCAAATAAAACAAGCAAGCAGATTTCAACTCACTGATGTGAAGGTAGCCATTGGAGTGTTGATTTGCTGTTGATGCAGTACGACTGCCCAATTCCTCTGAGCCAATAAGTCAGTCAGTCAGTACAATGCATAGTTTTTATATGCTAGTTTGCTGCCGTCACATTCTCAACTGCTAAAATGGCAATCAACATGATTAACCAAAGTACATAGATTTTGCTGTCATTTCAGCTCATGTCAATGAAACTACTTGAGTGCATCCAACTGTACTGGGTCAACTACCATAGGCAATGAAGCTGACGCAGACATGTTATGATGCAGTGGTTCAGGCTCTGAGATCAATGGCCATTGGCAGAACAAAAATAATTCTAAAAACACCTTTCACTAAGTCCAAAAATAATAAACTAAAAGGATCCCTTACAAATCCGTACCATGCTTGTACAATTAAAAACACAGCATTTGTTCCTTTCATGCTCCTGCACTTCCCACCTCCGCTTCAAAACTCGCGAATTCGTTTAATCGACTTCTGGAAACGCCTAAGACACCACCATCCTCCTGTCATATAAAAATAGCATCAACTACGTAGAAACAATCAAAGGTTTCATAAATTAAGAACAGAATATAATAAATTATATTGACATGCAATAGAAAACTACACCATAGGTAGAGCATATTATGGTCTTACAATGCCCACCCAGGTGTGGCAAAACATCATGAAAACTCCAAGATACTGGAGGACCAGAAAACATGGTCACCTTTTAATATCCCGAGGACAACAAGGGATATAAAAATATTTTTACTTTATACAACTGACAATACTGAAGAACTTGCAGTAATCGCCCTCACCCCAACCAAGGGGATTTTCCCATGCTGAATAGGACTGCTTTTCAATATGGTCATGGGGCACGAGAATAAAGTGTGGTTCCATATGTTCCATGATCAAAAGATAAATAAACAATCAAAGTACAGAACATGTAGGGTGAAAATCCATGATCACTTGATTGTTAACTGATGCCTAATAAACCAGAAAAACTAACTTGCATTTTACGTCTATTTAAATAATCCTATCACGATTTAAATAGCACTTAACTACCATCTTCTAAAGGTGTCTGCGAGTACCATAGCAATGTTAAAAATGTAACCTATCAGACCAAAGATTAGAGTGGGTTGAGATGGACTTTACAGAGATGGATGATCGGATTAGCGGAATTTGAATTTAAGAGCATCTCATAATAGGCGTTACTTCTATATTTTATTTTATGAGTCATATTTGTCATTTGTGGTAGGTACAACAAAGCAAAGATATTGCAATATGAGCTATTGTAATAGTTAATAAAAATGCGAATGAATACTCTGGCATCATATTTTAATAAAGTAATTAAATGTAGTCCTGGGGTAATGAAACTATAACCCTATAGTAGATACAGCAATATATAGTTACATTAATGAGTTTCTTTCCATGTGATTCATCTACAACCCCCATACTTTTCTGATGTTACAAGGGCACTCGTGAGCCTTGTAGATAGTGGTTTCCAGAATCATATATTTGCCTATCCGCAACTTCCATTTGTTCATTGCTGGGGCCAATTTCCTTCAGAGTACAAGACCCAAACTAAATAAGACTCTGTGCACTCTTTAATATCTAGATCATCTAGAATATTCAACTTTGCCAACTTTCGAGTGAGAGCTACATGTAGACCCAATACATCTTAGCAAATTTGCACAATTCGGCGGCACCAGACCGTACGACAAAAAAAAAAAAAAACTCACCACCATCCCATAATCTGTCCCAAATAATCATTGACCACAAGCAAGTGGGATGCTCACAAATTAGAGAGGACACCTTCACTCCCAAACCTATGTAAATTTATTGCACCTGGTCATACAAAACCCATGAAACCCCATTTGCGTAGTTAAAAGCCCACACCATTGCGTCAACCTTCAAGAAAAAAAAGCAGCAACACAATTTTACAAGGGTGCTTTTGCAGGATGTAACAGAGTTATGGAAGAGACATCATTTTAATCAATCGTTCTCGCTAATATCTACAGAGGTAATAGGCCCCAGTGATGAAAATCATTAATTTAAGGGTTTCCAATACGGGACCAATACTGAACAATATTTCCCAAACAACTGCATAGCTCAGACCCAGTCACAGATATCCGCAGGTGATGGTATCTTGTAAGTGCAACCTTGAGATCAGACTGGGTGGTTCATTCTCTCATGCTCTTTCCATTACAAACTTGGTAGACACAGAATTTGGCCTAGTTAATTCCCAAGATAAATTCGGAATTTACCTACCCATTGGTCCAGGGCAACATAAAGGAAAACACAACCGTCTATTTCCGAGGGACACTGAACGGCCTCAGTTTTGGTGTGTGATAGATTTATTGCAAGAGTAACTCCACTCAAAAAGCAATATAAGCAGCAACAGGGGGCAGCTCTGCCAAGTGTCCCATCTGATAAACTGATCCTGTCAGCCATCCTGCTATTGCCAGAGCATTGTGAAGGTACCTTTTGTTATGACACATGGATCATCCAGGCCTGAAGCAACTTTGGTCTGGGTGAAATAACAAATTGATGACATTGAGAAGGCAGTTAGCCAATACCTCAGAAAAACTTTTTTACTCAATAATAATAATATGACATATGGCCTTTAGGATGCACATCAGTGGGGTGTCTACGTTTCAAAGGTCAGTGATGGCTGCTTCACCTAAATTCCCGGGCAAGGCTCTTTCCAACAGCGAGACCTCATACACTGCATGTAAGTGGGAGGGTAAGGGAATTTGTGAATCTCTTTGAAAATTCTACAAGTCTTGGAGTTGTCGACAGTGTAGCTGCTTTATCGCCTTGTTCTCCACAGATTGGGAGATTGGCTCCTGGACTGCAGTCCTCTCTGTGTTGGAAAGGCTGGCAATTAGAAGGATTGCTAAGAATGCACAAAGTTACACTAGCCATGTAATTTTTAATACTAGGTAGCAAACTCGCGATCTCTCTCCTTGGTCTGTGACCAGCTGCCATGTCTCATCCAGCATCCCAATAGTACGCCGCATGACCACCTACTATTTGCTGAGCCAACATATCAGTATTTTAGCCTTATTCCCAGATTCCTAGAACCTAAGAAGGCTGTCTAGATCCCTCTGGTTTAATCTTGGAAAATCTGCTGTAAATTCAATTTAGAACACTCCAGATCCCACAGCATGGCCCCATCTGCTGTTACATGGTACTGAGCATTGATCTCAAAGTAAGTGCTTCCAAGCAATCCACAGTCTCACTTTTGTCCGTTTTAAAGTTTTATACAACACCCATCCTCTTAGATCCTGTGCTTAGAGGTGAGAAACTCTTCGCATCAGATTGAATGCTTCCCACAAAACTGAGGGAAAATCCACTGAACTAATTTGCAAGGTACCAAGTGTTAAGTCTCTATGTCTTTTTTAATTACCACTCATGTGACCTACCACCAGTTAAATGGGAGTATGGTTGGGTAAACCTCTTGCGCTGAAGCATGTCATAGTTACCATATAAAGAACAAATACAGTTATGCAGAAAGTGTCTATAAGGGAAAAATGGTTTTATGTGCATCAGAAAAGAAAGTGAATCCCCAGTTTTTCAAGGGACCAAGACCAATACATCACTAGGGCCCAATGAGTGTTTAACAAGTGGCCTGTGTCTCTGTTCAGTGTCTGTCTGGTACTCTTTTAATCAAAGTTCTATACAATCACCAAATCTCTATCTAGTACAGCTAAACTTAGTGCCACTTGGTCTAGGGTACAATCCAGGAACTGCAGAAACGTAGTTGTCAGCAGTGTTGAGGCGTAAATATTCAGAATCATTAGCATTGTGCCATGTAGTTTTTCTGTGAACATTAGCTATCTACCTAAAAGGTCATGCCAAACCCTTGGAATTTTGAAGGGGAATAAATTTGAATAAGATCACTAACCTCCAGTAACCTCTGATCAATCGACATGTGAAATTGTCTGGAACCCATATGTAGCAGGAATTTATAATTAGTGTCCATCAGGTGCATCTCTATGTAGCAACAATCTATTTGGATTTCCACGTTATACTGATTTCAAAATGTCCCTCCTTTTGATGCTATCACTGGGCCGTTAACATTCTATGACATGCCTCTGACTTATGAAGCCCTGCCTATGATGAATAACAGAAACAGAAAACTGAATAGAAACAAATTGCAACAAAGCAAACATCCCCATCCTACTCCCTCCCATTAATCTGTATCTAAAGCATATGCTGTGAATCCCATCTAAAGCATATGCTGTGAATCCCCGGAGGTTCCCTCTACACTCGGGCCTTGGAGCTAGTCACCACTGCCAGCCCAGCAAGATTCCCAAACAACACATTCCCCTCTAAAACTAAAACCATAACGTGGGGTCTAAGCACTCTTAACATTTCAAATTCTGCACTCACTGAGATAGTTATGTATGTGTGTATACCATTTGATATAGGCCCAGGTCCCGTTGAGCCCAACTAAATGCGTAGCATCCATGAATGTGCAGGTTTCCCACGGATATCCTTCCTCTCTGCAGCCCAGTTTCTCAGGCATGTTGAAAATGTAGGATTTCAAATCAAATGGTAATGTCAGCGTTGCTGATTATAAGAGCATATATTTGATATTCATTACTCTTTGGTTCTGCTTCACCCTTTCAAATGGCTTCCTTGCTAATAGACCAAGCTAGTATAATCAGGAAACATCATGATGAATGTGAAATCGAAAGTGACATGGTTACACCTTAGCTCTTCACCTCTCGCAAATGGCATACTTGCTCCCTGGTACTCCGGATCCACCGCAGTGGGCCCACACGGAATGATCGCTCCTCTATGGAGGCGAGGGACATGGCCTTCTTTATAGTGATTATGCCTTCCAGCCACACCTCTCGCACCCCATGCTGCAGGCCATGAAAAAGGCCTGGCTATGCGCTCACCGCCTATTCGGGGTGGGCCCACGCATGCATGATAAAGCACCACTGTGGGGCAATGACGGTCTGCGTATTGATGGTCAGGCCCTACGCTGGACCCACTGGATGGAGGCGAGCATACACACCCTGGACCAAATTTTGCTCAACGGAGAACTGAAGCCTTTCGACCGTCTGAGGGAGGAGTTCAGCCTCCACCGCTTCAAGCTTGGCGTTACCTGCAACTGCAGCACTGCCTGAGGCGTTGCTTGGGCCCTCGCCCCTGGTCCTTACAGTCCTCGCCAGTGGTGGCCTACCTGACTACGTGGGGCTGCAACAAGGGTGTGATGTCGGGATTATACGGCACACTCTCGAGCCACCTTTTTTCCCAACCTGTTCTACGCAGCCTGCGCACTAAATGGCAAACCCGTCTGCGGACCACCCTTGAGGAAGAGGATTGGGCTGACATCCTGGAAGCCCTGGACAGGGGCACCCGGGAGGCCTGCTTAAAGTTCTCTCTCTTCAAAACGCTCCACGATTGGCACTGGACACCGACAAAACTGAACAGGGCAGGACCCCTTCCCCATGCGAATTGCTGGAGATGCGCGGACACCCACTGCGATCTCACTCACATCCTCTCTGAGTGTTCCTCGATCTGATCTTTCTGGTCATATGTTGGGGACACCTTGGGAGCGTCCATGCCACTGCGACTCCCCTTCACACGTCATTCTCCGGATGACACTGGAAATTCCCCAGACCTCTCCCGCCCACAGCATCGCCTCCTCCACACGACCCTGGCCACGGCCAAGATATGTATCCTCCGCCAATGGAGGCCGCCCGTGCCCCCATCTCAGGACGATTGGACGGTGGCGATGATCCAAACAGCGTCGCACGAATCCATTAATTACAATCTGCTGAACCAGGCATAGGTGTTCACGCAGACATGGGCTCCTTTCCTCAGAGATGACCCTTGAAGTGGGAACCACCATTACCACCACCCCACTTTTTTGCACCCTACCCGTGGCCAGTTTCCATGCGACCTGTGTAGCCGACTCTTGAAGTATCCTTGGGAGGCCTGGCGTCCCCCCTAGCCTCAACATTTGCACCCCGCTGATCTCCCTCCTTCTGCCACCCCCCCCTGTCTCTTCTCCCCTCCTTGGCCTTGCCCCCTCTCTGTCCCCTCTTCTTTTCCTCCTTTCCTCCCCCGCCCCTCCCCAGGCACCCCTATGCCCCTTCTGCCTCCTTCCTGACTTTCCACATTACCTTGCTCCCCCCCCACCATGTCCCCCTTCCCTCACCCTCCCCCTTCCCTGCCACCTCCACCCCCCTTCCCCTACCCACCCCATTTTCCCCTCCCCCCCAGACACATAGGCTCGCAGGCCCCCTTAACGAGGGGAACCGCCACCGCATTCCTCGCTACCCTCTGTGCTTCCTGGACAGTGGTCCTTGGAGGGTCAAAGGTGATTGGCGACCGCAGAATGGAGATAACAATCACTGGAGGCTGCAGTGTGGAGGAATCCTCTTATCTAATTTAAGTTTTGAGTCACTGGCGAGGAGGGAAACTATTGTGGCGAAAGATCTTGTGGTATCAGTAGGAATTTCCTGTGCAGTTAAAAATGGACTATAGTTAAAAATGGACTATGACTGCAAGAAGTAGGTGTTTAGGAAGATGGAATCAGCAAAGGCTTTTATGGAGTCTTTACCTTCGGACACAGGGTTGGGTTTGGCTCTAGTTGATAATACTGGTTTTTCTGAGAGGCTTCTGGCATAGATGGGATGAAGTTGTTTACAAGGTGGGCCAGGCTCATCTTTTGGGAGGGAAGTAGGTTAAATGGATTTCATGCTAGTGTTTTGTCTCTTGTTACTCCTGCTTTGTGCTGCCTCCTAAGGCTCATGAGGGCCCACTAGGTCTAGAATTAAGTATCTTTTTGTGGCAGTTTACATTTGAAACTACACATCAGTTGTTACATAACTGTTAACAGGGAAATATATCATCTTAACTTATTTAAACCTAAAAAGTATTTCTTGGCAAATGAACCATATTGTCAGGGCAACAGTACAGATGCCATGGTAAGCTTGCTTCAATGTGTTGGAAACAGACTCTGATGTAGCTGTGAGAGCACATCCAAAACTGCCTGGTCCCCTGCACACAGTTTACATGCTTACATGGGTGGGGGCCAGGATGCTGCTCTCCAAGACACCAGTGCTTACAAGACTATGGTGAAAGAAAGATTATAGGTCCAAATAAAATTCTCTCTCTGAAAGATAAAGCTAAATTCCACAGTGGCCATGTCTTTACCTTCCCATTGGCAGTGGTGGTGGTATAAGCGGAAACTTTGTTTGAAGACTTTAGGGATGACATAGCAATAGGGTACTTGTGTGGCAATGACCTAATAGCACCAAGATTAGTGGTAGCAGCAGAATGGTAGCCAAATGGAGGTTTCTTGCTGTCCACCTCCATCCAGCTAATGAAGAAGTAGCTTCTGAGGAGGAGAGACCTCAAAAGAGTAAAACTAAATGTTGGACATAGGCAGGCCCCAAGGATACAAAGGATATATTTCAAGCACATCAGGCTTCTCAAAGTGATCATCTTGAGGGAGACCAAGTTTTGGAGTTGGGGTTCTAACCAGAGATATAGGAGTTCTTAGCTGCTGCAGGACCTTCCAAGGAAGAGGGCTTTCAAGCACAGGCAGAGTGCCCCACTCAGGTAGGAAGCAGGCTAAACACCATTATGGAAATTGCCAGTCGATTGAAGCTGTCCTGGGGAGAGGGAATCCTTTATAGTGAACCCTCAAATTCTGCCCAGGGACCAGCAAGAGAACTAGTTGTCCTTCAGCTAATTAGGAATTTCCTGATGCAGTTAGCCCGTGAGACTGGCCTAGCTGGACAAATGGGCATTAAGAAAATGACAGAAAGTTTGACCTATCTCTTCTGCTGGTCCAGTATAGGACAGGATGAGAGCTTCTGCAGGACTTACAGGACCCTCCAATAGGCAATGCGGTTACTGACTGGAACAGGTAGAATAAACATCATTAAGTAAAATAAAGATCTGGGCATAAATCCATAGCTGATAAAGTATACTTATATCCCTATGGAAAAATAACAGTGAAGGTACGATTTGCTGGCATACTGATTAGTGTTGAATGCAGATTGCCATATCTACAAAAGTACTGTAGACATTCATGGTTGTACCCACTAGTAAGTTGCTGAAGCTTTCAACTTGGAACATCAGAGGGCTTAATCATTCATGCAAGAGTACACAAGTACTAGCCTACCTGGGTTTACATGGTATAGATGTAGCCTACCACAGGAGAACTATGTGCCAAGAGAGAGACACAAAGAATGGCTCTTAAGTTGAGTGGAAACCGATCCTTCTCTTCATACAGCTCCTTTGCTAGCGGGTATGTATCCTGACACAAAACAGGGTAAATATTGAATTACATCGGCAATACAAAGACTCAATTGGCTGATATCTTGTGCTGGATAGAGTGCTTGAAGGCCAGGGAGTGGAGCTAGTGAATACATATGCCCCTAACATTGACGCACCAGGGGCGTGGCCTGAGGCGTCAAGATGGCGGTCGCACTCTAAGAGTGCTCCGGACCCCCTCCGTCATCCGCCTTGCATCCGCCCGTTAGCAGCTGCTATTAGATCCATCCACCTACCCGCCGAGGCTCCCTGCCTCACCAGCACTGCACCGATCCCTTTTGCGGGCGGCTCGGTGCCTCCGCTGCCTCGGGGTGTTCCCCTTCCTCCGGCGGCCTAGAGACTTCAAAATGGCGGCCTTCTCAGCGTTCCGTCTCCAGACCTGATGTCTCGGCCCTGACGGACCGCTGCCCGGCTCCCCCTGTCGTTGCGGGGTGGTGGCCTTGTCCGGCCGAGGCCCGCCTGCTTTTCCCCCACCGCCCGAGACTTCTCCTGTGGCTGCAACTCGGTGCTGGAGTCCGCCCTCGTCACACTGGTGCCTGACGCCGCGGTGGGGGACTCGCCTCCCGTGCAGATGGAGCCGGAGGGAGGCGGGAGGCGAACACGATCCAGCCCCGCCGGTGCCTGTATCCTGATTCCTGTTGTCTCCAGAGGGGCTCGGCTGGGCCCTCCTTCAGAACATCCGCCCGGTGAGTGGGGACTGGCCGAGTTCGGCTGCCGCGGTCGGGCAGCGGCGCGGGGGTCGGGCCCCCCTCCAATCCTTGCACACACGGTCTTGTCGGCCCTGTGTCCGCCTGACCCATCACCTGGGGCTGAAGAGGAGGAGCTCATCCTGGCCTGTCAAAGGCTGCTTCTCGGGCCCCCGGCGCTGCGGCCCACCGGACCAGGAGGGGAGACACTGACTCTGGGCTTTTGGGGTTGCTCACGGATTATTGAAGGGCCCCTCTCCTGGAAAACTCCCTGACGCAACTCCGCTGCTGCGCTGACTCTTGATCTGGCAGAGCCCGGGCCCTCCTTGTCCTCCTTGGTCCGCGGCGGGGGCTCCAGCCTCATCTCTGCCTCCCAGCGTGGCTGGCCTTTGGGGGCGCCGGGGGCTCCCTCGCGGCCTCCGCCACCAGACCATCGGTGAGTGGGGTCAAGGACTGGGGATTGGCTGCCGCGTCGGGTAGCGGTGCGGAGGGGCAACGATGGCGCTCCCGCCCCCCCTCTCTCTCCCCCATTGACTTACCCTCCTCCTCCACAAGCCACGCACCTCATCTGGGGGTGCCTTCCGGAGAGTGCCGGCCTGGGAATACGAAGTGGGCCGGTCTGACCGCCCCTGCCCTGTGTCGGGCCCCGCCAGCGGCGAGATCCACCACGGACCTAAGCCCTTCCCTGACCTCCTCTACTGGCCTGAACTACCTCCACAGATGAGGGATTGATCCCGGCCGTCGCTGCTGAGCGGCGGGGGGCCCGGTCACTGGCCTCCCCCTATCACCATCTATCCGCTCGGACCTGGTACCTCCCGTGGCCCGGTGCATGGGGCCCCCTGTTCATCCTTGGCCACATTCGTCAAGCTGCGCTGGACCCGACGTGTTGTGGGCCCGGGGTGGCGCGCTTGGATCCCAGCTGATAACGCTGTGGAGTGGCGGGCCGACCTCCTGGACCTCTACCTCGCCAGCCCATTGCCATCCACGCTGAGACGGGGAGGTGGCGCCATCCCGTTATCGACCGTCACATCGGACGGGGACGGGGGTCCCCGTGGTCGTGCTGCTGGACCCCTGAGGCTCGGGGGGACCGGAGAGGACTGGCCTTGACGCCCGGGCCCGAGTGTTGACGGCCTGGGTGTTGGCCTCTCCCCTCTCTGGAGTTGTTGACGGCCTCCCCCACCCGCTCGGAAGTTGGGGTTTCTATCCTCGATCAAGATGGGCAGGGACCGTGCTCCGAAGACGACTGCCCCGCAGACCCAGACCAAAATGGACCAAAACACCCCCAACGACCGGGACCCCGGAGGGCGGGCGTCGAATACCCCGGCCCCCGCTGGGGGAGACCTCTCCACTATCCTCCAGGCAATTGGAGCCTCGCAGGCCTCGGTGGAAAATAAGATTGGCGAGGTGAGGGTGGACATAGCCCTTATTCGTCAGGACCTGCGTAACGCCACGGCCCGGATCTCGGAGGCGGAATCGCGCATCTCCACGGCCGAGGACGACATAAGCCAACTTAAGACCCAGGTGGCCCGGCTCCAGACTCAGACCTCGGAACTCCACCGCCGGGCCGAAGACGCCGAAAACAGGTCACGAAGGAATAACCTACGCCTTATTGGATTTCCTGAGGGGGTTGAACAAGGTCGAGCGGACACATTCATAGAGACCTGGATGAGATCCTGGATGCCCAGGGAGTCCCTCTCTCCGTGGTTCGCGGTTGAGCGCGCCCATCACTCCCTGGCTCCCCGGCCTCCACCTGGGGCTCCGCCCCAGCCCATCATGAGGGTCCTCAACTTCCGGGATAGGGACGCTATCCTTAAGGCGGCGAGGACACAAGGTCCGGTGACATATCAAAACAGCACGATTATGCTTTTCCCGGATTATACCAAGGAGGTGCAGGCCCAGCGACGAACTTATGATGACGTCAAACAGAAGCTCCGTGGTCTGGGCCTTCGCTATGGTCTCCTCTTTCCGGCCCGACTCAGAGTCGTGTTTCAAGGAAAAACCCTTTTCTTCGATACCCCCCAGGCGGCCTGGACTTGGCTCACGGAGGAACGCCCTCTCCGGACTCGTCCCACCTCTCCCCCTTCCCACCGGGTGCCTACGCAGCCGCAGCCAACCCTCCCCAAGCCACAGCGACGCCGTACTCGGTCCCACAGGAAGGGTGACCGCCGCAGCAGGGTCTCACAGTCCCCGGAGGCAGTGTCCCAATTGCTCATTATCCCTGCTTTACCTCGGATGCCTGGGACTCTTAACCTGACTGGTTCCTTGATCGACCTGAGCCGGGTGCCGGACCCCTCGGAGACACTGCGCCCTGCCATATCTGATTCTGACTTGTCTAGGAGCCCTGCGCTACGAGGGTCCGAGGAGGACGACGGAGTCTGACCCCTGAGGCCCAACGGACTGGGGTCCACAAACTGCTTCTTAATTTTTCTTGCAGCTGTTAACCTTAACATATCCGTCTGTATGGAGGGGTCCATCTCCGCCACGACCGTGCTCTGCTAATCGTTTTAGCTTAGCGCTCAGATTTGTTTGTATCTTGTTTGGTTGAATTCCTTTCAGGGCGACAGATGCTTCCATTCCAGAAGTGTAGGGTGGGGGGTGTTGGGGGGCAGGGGGGTGGGAGGACCGTTGTCTCCCAATTGTTTGTTGTTGTGTTTGGCCTCGTTTGGGCCAGCGTTTTTTCTTCCTCCTGGCAGCTCACTACGCACACACGCCATCACTAAGGACATGCGACCTACCATAATACACAAGCTCTCTCCCTGTACCCAGGTTATGAGATGCTACCTCCCTTGGGACCCGGGTCTTCTCACGCTGGTCCACACACACACCACCCAATCATCTGATGTCGACTCTTCCTAGACATCTCCACATTTTGTCATGGAACGTCAATGGCCTGTTAGACCGTATAAAATGAACCGCAGTCCTTCGCAGTGCCCAACGCCAAGCGCCCGATATTCTCTTCCTACAAGAAACGCACCTTCTGGGAACTCACTGCACCTTCCTTGCCCGATACGGGTTTGATAGGGTCTGGCACTCTGGTTTTATGCGGGGCTCCCGAGGGGTGGCCATACTGGTTCGCAGAGGTCTCCCCTTCACTTTGATACAAGTAGAGACGGACACTCAGGGGCGCTATGTGGCCCTAACTGGTAGGATTGAGGGACACCTTCTTAACCTCCTATGTGCATACATTCCCCCCGCTACAATGCCCTCTGCCCTCCGACGCCTCACAATACTGATCTCGACTTTCCCTCAGGGTCTGACGGTCATTGGGGGAGACTTCAACGCTGTGATGCAGCCTCTTCGCGACACGACAGGTGCCCCCTCTGCGTCCCGCCTTGCCTCTGCTAAAGCGCCTCTCTGACTGGTCCTCTGCCCTAGGTCTCTGCGACGCCTGGAGGGTATGGAACCCCCGCCGAGAACAGTACACTCATACGTCGGTGGCCCATCACACCCACTCCCGTATTGACTTGCTCCTGTTACCGGCCACCGATTGTCACTTGGTATCTGGGGTTACTATCCTTCCCCGGGGTATCTCCGACCACTCCCCTGTCTCCCTTCATCTCGGGCGTCCTCCCGATGGGGTCCGCGCGATTTGGCGGATGAACGCTTGGTTCCTGCAGGACGTGGAATTCGTCGAGACCCTCGGGCAAGAACTGAAGCAATATTTTCTGGTCAACAAGGGTTCGGTTCCCTCTCCGGGTACTCTGTGGGAGGCTGGCAAGGCTACTGTACGGGGTGAGGCTAGAGGCTTGGTCCACGCAAAGCGCACGGCCCAGACCGCCCGCTTGATGCAGCTCGAGGCCCAAGCAACACAGTTGGAATCAGCCCAGGCTTCCGCCGACAGCGCTGGCTCCACCCGTCGGCTCGCACTGCTCCGTGAGGAGATCTGCCAGATCTCTCTAGAGTCAGCTAAGATGCTATGGCGCTCCTCGGTGGCGCGGGTGTAAGGATGGGGCGATAAAAACGGGAAGTTACTCCACAATCTCATCTCTTATCCTAAAGCCAACTGCATCATCCCCGAGGTCTGTGATGCGGCCGGCACTCATCATTCCACCTCGCGAGCCATTGCCCATGCCTTTGCAGGCTATTATCCCCAACTCTATGCGGCCCGGCCTCCCGAGGCCTCCCTAGCCACATTACTGTCGGAGGCCGCGACTCAGCTGCCCCGTCTTCCCCAGGCAGTCTCCGAGACTCTGGATCTCCCCCTTACCCCGGAGGAGATACACGGGGCCATTTCACTCTTGCACTCCGGTAAGACGCCGGGGCCAGATGGATACTCCCAAGAATATTACGCAACCTACTGCGACGTGTTGGTTCCGCATCTGGTAGCTCTGTTCCAGCATGTGGTGGACGTAGGGTCCTTTCCCCCCCGAGACCGACATGGCCACTATTGTGGTTCTTCCGAAGACACAACCGCCTTCCCTCTCCTGCGTGGACTACCGCCCCATTTCCCTCATCAACACCGAGGTGAAAATCTTTGCAACTGCCTTAGCTCAACGCCTCCGCCCCCTCTTGCATGACTTGGTCCATCCAGACCAATGCGGCTTCATGCCTGCCCGTGGTACCCGGCATTGCATACGCCGTCTACACCTAGCCTTCGCACATCGCCATCAGCTCACCCCGTACTTGGCCTTGTTTTTCATTGATTTTGAGAAAGCATTCGACACAGTTGACTGGAGCTATTTGGAAGATGTGCTGGAGGCGATGGGCTTTGGTCTCCCATTCAGGCGTTTCATCCGAGTTCTGTACTCTAGTCCTACAGCTAGGGTCCTAATTAATGGCACACTCTCGGAGGCTTTCCCCATTCAGAGGGGCACCCGCCAAGGCTGTCCCCTCTCACCGCTTTTATTTGCGCTAGCAATGGAGCCTTTGGCCTCTCTCGTGCCCAATGATCCCCGCATCCGGGGGTGGGCCTGGGACCCCCATCAGGTTGACAAGGTCGCCCTTTACGCCGACTACGTCCTCCTTTTCCTGGCGGATCCTGAGAACTCCGGCCCCCGATGCTTGGAAGTCCTCCTTGCCTTTGAACGAGTCTCTGGCCTGCGGCTCAACCCGGCGAAATCCACTTTGGTTCCTCTCCACCCCTCACGTGCCTGTTTCGATTGGCAAACCACCATTCCCCTGCGCAGGCAATCCTTCAAATACTTGGGAATCTGGGTCACCTTGCTCCCAGACCTTGAATGGGCCCTCAATCTTACGCCCCTGATTGCCAAGGCCAAGGCAGACCTCAAGCGATGGCAGTCCCTCCCTCTTAATCCCCTTGGCAGAAGTGCACTTTTTAAAATGATAGTTCTCCCCCGCTTTTTATATACTCTTCAAAATGTAACCTTTCACCTCCCAGGGAGTTGGTTCAGCGAAATTGATGGTCTCTTCACCCCGTTCTTATGGAGAGGCGGAAGGCCGCGTATGTCCCTGGCTCATTGTCGGATACCCCCTTACGATGGTGGTATGGGTGTGACCAATCTTCACCTCTACTACCTGGCCACAAGGCTTATCGTGGTTCACGACTGGTTCGCTGGCGGCTGGTCCGACCCGGCGTACCAGGTTGAGCTCCGGTCTATGGATTTTCCACAGCTCCAAGCCTACTTATATGGGGGCCCCATACCACAAGTCCTTCCCCCCCATCACTAGGACAGTCCTACTGGCTTGGCGCACTGCGCCACAGGAAATGGGATGGGAAGCTTACCCGACAGACACCCCTGTGGCATGGTACTTGGCTGCGTGAGACTTCAACCCTCTGGGACTTTCGTCAATGGGACCGCATTGGGATCTCGCTTCTTGGGGATGTCTGGGTCGGGGACCACATCAGGGCCTTTGCAGATTTGCAGCAGCGCTACTCCCTCCACACATCCCAGTTTTATAAATACCTGCAGCTTCGACATGCCCTCCATGCACATATTACGTCTCCCACCTCCCTCCCCGAATTAAGTCCCCCCTCCCCCCCCAGGCCCAGGTGATGATGGGGAACCTAGGTAAGGGAGGGATGTCGCGGATCTACCGTTCCCCAGTAAATAATGGCCCCACGACCCTAGACTCACTGCGCGCCCGATGGGAGGTTTGACTGGGCCCCTTGGAGGACGCAGACTGGCGGGACGCTCTCATGGCTCCCAAGACCTTGACGACCTCCTCCAAACTGTGCCTAATTCAACTCTACTACTTGCATATGGCATATTTAACCCCTGCGCGTTTGTATAGAGCCCGACTGAGGCCTTCCCCGACTTGCACACGATGCAATCACGCTCTAGCTGACTTTTACCACATGGTCTGGCAATGCCCCGTCATCGCGTCATTCTGGGCAGGGGTGGAATTGGAACTTACACAGACCCTGGGGTGGGTTGTTCCCCACGATCCGATACGTCTCATTTTGGGTGTGTTTGATGGCCTGGATGGCTCTCGGGCCGATAAGCGCTTTCTTGGGACTCCAGTGGCGGTGGCGAAGCGTGACATTGCGGCACTCTGGTCTCAGGCCAAGCCTCCTACTGTGCGGAGGTGGAGACGGGGGGTGGACTGGTGTGGGACCCAAGAGGAACCCCTCTTCGAGGCCCGGGGTTGCCCCGAACTATTTGAAAAGATCTGGGGTAAATGGTTCAATCTAATGTCTTGATTGGTGAGTGTGTTCATATGTACAGTGTTAACCTTGCACAGGCATTTACTCTGAAGCCTGATACACAGGTCTCGGTCATTATTCCTACTGTAATCATTCATCGAGATAATGTGCCTATTTTTGCTGCCAATGTAATTATGTGGTTTCCTTTAAATGTCAATAAATTTGATTATCAAAAAAAATAAAACATTGACGCACCAGAGTTTTTCCATGATGTTCTCTTGGTCCTCAGACTTGTAGAAGCATATTAAGGGGAGGGAGGAGCAGATCTGAACATGGTGCTGGACACAGTGATAGGCTGCTCTAACACCAGAAGCTCCAAGAAACCACACGTAATACGCGCATTAGCAGAGGTAATAGACCAATACAGTCTAATTGACACATGGCAACAAAGCCATGGACATGAATGGGAATATGCGTTCTTCTCAGCGCCCCATGGGACACAGTTCATACAGACTACTGGCTGGCCTCTGGGGAAATGATGTCCTGGATCACTGACATTATCCATCTCCCACATGCACTCTCAGACCATTCACCGGTTAAGCTCCGATTAGCTAGTCCATGCTCTAAACTTTGTCGACCCCGTTGGAGGTTCCTTAGCAAAGCACTGATGGATCCTGTATTTTGCGGGGAGATTCAGAAAGCTATATTGAAATGTTTCAAGCACAACACGGGGTCAGTTAAAACACAATGTGACCCTATGGGAGGCCTTTGAAGTGTATATTTCGACATTGCAATTGACAAATAGGCAGGTATATTAAAGGACATTCGCTCACAAACAGCACAATTAAAACAGAGAATAAAAGAGTTAGAAAGTAACATTACACGACTGACGAGCAGAGTATAACTACATGAACAGCACTGATTACTACAGTTTTATAGAGACCTTGTGGAAAGAGAAGTAGCCTATATTGGTAAGTAATCTTTAGCAAGGCAAAACAGCGAGGGTGAAAGACCATGCAGAACTCTGGCCTTGCTCTTAAAGGGGATGAGACCACAGAATCACGTAGTTCAGTTACAGACAGAGGGGGAACCACACTGATTAAAAATGAAAACTTAATGGGGAAAACAAGTTCAGTACTACCAGCAATTACACATGTTACATGCATCGGAGACAAAAGACTCCATATGTGCATATCTGAATGAAATTGCAATGGTATGGGTGGAAGACAATAACAGACAATACTTGAGCCACCCAAAAGCAATTGAAGAAATGTTAGCAGCTATTGAATGACTAAAAGAATATAAGGCGCTGGAAATGGATGGCATCACTAAAGAATTTAATAAAATATATGATCATATTCTTGCCCCTCAATTACTAGAAGTATACGCTGAATCTCTAGAGCCTGCAATGCTCCCACTTGCTTACGGAGGCTGTGATTACACGGACATTGAAGCCTAGGAAAGGTCCTACGGTCAGTTCCTCATATAGACCTCTATCTCTTGAATACAGATAACGAAATACTGGTCAAGATCATAGCAAATCAGCTCCCTGCTGATGTAGCAACTAATCTACCCAGTTCAGTCAGGTTTTGTACCTCATAGGTCGACAGCAATTAACCTCCGCACAATTTTTGAAACACTCCATCAGGTGATGACAGACTTAAAAGCAGCAGTCGTATTAATGGGCAATGAAAAGGCATCCAACTCCCTTGAGTGGCCCTTCCTGATGGAGATACTAAACAGGATGCTAAATTACTTTATCAACTTTATACAACTACTATGCTCACAACCAGTGGCCCAGATCCACCCTTGTCATCTGATCCCTTCAACATTACTAGAGGTACCATTAAGGGATGCCCACTATCTCCGCTATTATTCATATTAGATTTGGACCCCCAAGCAAGGCAATTACAGGAGGAACACCTGCACAGGGGAATATACTTCCGAACTGGCCATTTGCTACTCTCAATGTATGTAGACGACATACTGTAGTTCCTTAAAAAAGCACCAAAGAAAGTCTCAGCTATAATACAAGAAATTACCAGATTTGGATGCTATTCTGGGTTTCCATTAATTGGACGAAGTCTGAAATATTTCCTCTCACGGAATGCACAGAGCACTCCGCTCTAGACTACCCAGTGCAGTGGGTGACAGACTCATTCAAATATTTGGGTAACGCACTCCACAGGGATAAGTATACAATAATTTGGTTACATGATAGACAGACTTGCTACACAGATAAAGGGCTTGATAACGCTGCCATTGTCCCTGGTAGGAACAGTTGCCATAATCAAAATGGTAGTGCTTCTTAGGCTGCTCCATCTTCTTATCAACACACCCATCCCACTCACAAAGAGCTTCTTCATCCTGGGGAACTTGCTAATCAGACTTCTTTGGGCAAAGAAAACAACACCGAATTAGCTGAGAAACGCTCACATTGACATATGAAAAAGGTGGTCTCGAAGTTTGTACGATATTAAGTATGGCCACTTTTCTAGACATTGGTACCATCCAGATGGTAGACTGCCATACCTGAAACAAGATCAAATAGAGGGCACCACAGTACGAACACTTGCCTAATGGTATACCCAGAGACCAGAGAAAGATTAAGACAATTGCAAACTCATGGTGGGTGTGGAAGAAACTAGGTCGTATGATTGGCTTCCCATTTCTATTCTCACCTGCGATTTCCTTAGCACAAAATCCATTATTACCCTTGACTACAGAACGGCCTGTGCATAAACTCTTCCGAGGTTAGGTCTTCAAGAATTTGAGGATCTGATGCACAAGCAGTATTTAAATCCCTTGACAAATTACCGCCTGGGCAAAAGCTGTCCCTGCTGGATCACTATACATACATCAGACTTAAACATACAGCAAAAGAACAACTGATGGGGTTCCAACAGAACCAAGAGAGTTTGTACCACTAACCCAGCTTATAAGATCCCCTGATGCAACAAGATGGTACCATATGTACCACACTTCGTGAGCACCATAGAACACAGAATAGACTAGACTGGAAGGCAGATCTCAATGCAACAATTACAGGTGAACAGTGGCGATATTGCTGTACGCAGACCAAACTGGTGTCTCTGAACCACCGGCATAAATGGTTGCATCTCAAATTCCCCCACCATGCTTATTCCACATGGGAGAGACAGGCCAGGACAGATGCTAACAGTTCACATCAATGTTCTAGTTGCAACACAGCTCATTCTGGATCGTACCATTTGGTGTGGATCTGCCGTTCCATGCAGATGTTTTGGTAGGACGTTATAGAAACAATTGCTATAATGATCAATTACAGTATAGATCCACAGCCTTTAAATGCCTTGCTGGCTTATGTAAAAAAAAAGATACCCCCAGGACTACACAGGCTAGCCACAATTGCATTTTTAATAGCTAAGAAAAGGATAGCCATGTACTGGTGAGGGAAACACACACCATATGCAATGATAGAAGTGAGACATTTGCTAAGCTTAAACCTCTGACTTAACGACCTAAAGAGATCTGGGGTTCTTACAGATTTTTTTTTTTGCTAGACCTATGGAGAGCAATGAGGTACAATAAACGGACTCCCAAGGACAGAGAGTCTGAAAACGTCTTCAACTTTCATCACACTGTACCATTCATGCTGCAGATATGGATGTTGGGTGTGCTGGACATAGTGCAGGCGTAAACAGGAAGCACAGATGTTACCCTCTCTGGCGGCATACATAAAGCTGGACCAGGCCTGGTTTTCGTATTGCCAGAGGGACATGGCATCAGGACACCGGGGAGGGGTGGCCAGATGGATGAAAAATGTCGACTAGCATGTAAGTTTGTGAAATTATGGTTATATCACTGTTATGCAGATGCAAATTATGGGTTTCTTCCATAATGTACAGGCCTTGCTTATTTCTACGCATTAGCGTCATATGTGGGTTATTTGAAATGTATTAATGAAAAACCTAATAATACAAAAAACTGGCCTTTCTAGACATCCTATGGGCAAGCCACAACTTAATGTGATGGATGCAATTACAATTTTATAACTAAGCTTACATAATAAACAACATATCACCACATTACACTTGCCACTTAGAAAGGTATGACTATGTATTAGTTTACAGTATTTATAAGTTTAAGTATGTGTTATTTAATTACATTTTCCTTTTAGATGTGATATTTATTGGAGCAAATACTGTGATTTCACGGGCATTGCATTTGGTGTGCAAGTTATGGTTTGCATGACTGTTGTGCAAGCTATGGATTGTGGTCCTAACCAAAACTTGCGAATTTCAGTGTTTTTTTGGATTTAATTTGAAACCATAAATGCACTTTAAGTGTGTTTTTTTTGTGTGAAATTCAGAGTTTTTTTTAAACATAACAAAGTAACCATAACTCCACTTTAACCTTTGTTTTTTCAGTGAACAGTAACTTTATTTTTAATCATATACCACATCCAAAAGATCTGTGCACAAAACCCTCCGCAGACTGCTAACCCCACTGCTCAGGGCCGAATGCTGTGCACAGCAGGGCTTTCTGAAGGGCCTGTGTCCAACCCTCCGCGAGCAGCCAACCTCTACTACGAATGTCCTTTGGCTGTGTACAGTGAGGGCTTGCAGAAGGGCCAGGCCAGAAGCAAGGCTCTTCACCCAACCTTTAATGAGCGGCTTATCTGCGTTGCACACTGCTGAAAGCCCTGAACAGCAAGGATTGGCTGCAGGTCCTGCACCCTCCTGCCACGAACAGCCAACTCCCTCTTTGCACGGCCTTCGTAAAAAATGTTCATATGCTAACAATTTTGTAACCTCAGCCTGCCAACACCGATGTGCACAATCATTAAAACATGCATAGCATGGGTTGGCCTTAGGATGTGGCCTGTAGCCTGTCTGGGTATTTTATTTGTGGATCCTGATTTAATGGGTTCACAGACCAAACTTTGGTACCACAGACTTAAAATGGACAACAGGAGCTAAAAGCTTGTTTTTCCAAAGGAAGATGTTATTTCTAAACGTAGGTCCACAGAAATTATCCACTCCTGGGTTTGAGGCACACTAATGGTCCAGCTATGTCTTTTTTAACCCTTTCAAGCCCACTGACACATTAAGGTAGTGAAAATTTCTTGAAAACTATTAAATGGATTTACTCCACGCTAAGCAACAGCACCTACCTGAGTAAAGTTTTAGTTTCATTCCAAGTTTATTATAATTCCCTTAAAGGTTTCTTTCTGTAGCATAGAGCAAAGATTCCTATGGAAGTTAAAATAGGAACTGCGTTTTTTTTTTACCACTCCGTTAGATGTACCCCCGATAGGTCTGCATGAAACTCAAAATATCACAAGTAAGCTAAATGTGGTGTCTACCAAATGTTGTGTAGATATTTAAAACAGCCCGAAAGTTATTAGCAAATCAATAATTTCTTTTAACTCCCAGTTAACTTTCACCTCTAACCCCCCACCCCCTCCTTCTCAGATGTGCATGAAACATGAGATTCTGGCACTGGCCTTAACATGCTTAGCGAATACACAATTTCATGCAGTTGCATTACAAAGCATAAAAGTTATTAGCACATGAAATCGTTTTTGCCCACTCACACCTACATATTTTACTCCCCCGTTTTAGAATTCCCCTCTTGACAAATCTAAAAATACAAAGAGTAACCTAAACATGCTAAGCATCTGACAAATTTTGTGCAAATTTGGCAAACCGTGCTAATATTATGGGCAAATTTAAAATACAACTTTCCAACTCTCAAGATATCGCTAAAGTATATCCTCTTCATACTTAACCCAAGCACCCCTTTGTACACTAATATCTTGAGAATTACTGATTGGATCTATTACCTAACCAACAAAAGCACAATACTTGAATAAAGTCCTAACTTTGCGGCAAGTTTGGTGCAATTCCATTCAGACGCCTTTTCTTTATAGAAGAGTAAAGAACCCTTTGGGAATTTAAATGGAAGTCACACTTTTAGGTCCTTAATCTTTTTCTTGGCCTCAGTTTGATGGTGCTGCACAGAATTTGCCACAATGGCACACAATTCATCTAACTACTTTGTGGAAAGCTTTGTGCACATTCTCCGAATGATTACAAAGTTATTAGAAAATAAAAATGCCTTCCCTATGGAAACTCTAACTCAGCCATAACTATACTGGTGCGATTGCCAGCAGTGTAATAATAATATATAAACACACAGTGACAATAGCCATTGCCTGGTTCGGTTTGAGTCTTGCTTTCCATAGAAAAAGCATTTTTTCAATTGCCTATACCTTTGACCCCATGGATGGATTCCCATGAAACTTGCCAATAGGTGAAATTAGTCAGCTAATTTTCGGCATGCCAAGTTTTGTTAAGATCCATCCATAGGGTAAAAAGCTATAAGGGTGTGAAAAAATGTGTGATTTTCACGTTTAGCTCTCATAGGAAATGTTGCTTCTATCTACAACCCCAACGGCTGAATGGATTTAAACCAAACTGTGCATGAAAGTAGAACGTTACTCAGAAGGTGCGCTTTTTAGGTCTCGCTGAGCCAGCGCTTGCGCTGCTTTGCGAGAAATTTAGTGAGTGGCTTTTTAGGTCTCGCCTGAGCCAGCGCATGCGCTGCTCTGCGAGACATTTAGAAAGCGGGTTTTCAAAGTGCTACCACAGGCATTTTATGTGGCCTCAAGCTTCCGTGCACGCAAGCATGCACGCGTGCAGCCGCCATCTGTCTTTCCTCCTGTCACGGGTCATTAAGTGGATCGCGATCGCGATGCACTTTCACTTTCGCGGCGCGCGCATACAACTCCTGGTTTCCTTTTGCCGTCACGCGCGCCACGCTTCAATGCCCCTCCCCCCCACCACAGAGCACGTCTCGCAGCTTTTTTTTTTTTTTTACTTTGAGCTTATCCCGCTTCTGCAACTCACCCTGCAGTTTAACTGCACGTTGATGCTGCACACGACCCAGTATCTTTAACAATGAAGGTCACACCTTTCTTTTCTTTTGCATGGCTCGCCAAACTCAATTTTTTAATATTGGATTTTTTTAAGTAGCGCAGCACGCCTCTCTTAATCTTAAACAATGGCGGCCGCGCGGCTCTCCCAACTCGGATTTTTCATTATTCTAATTTTTTTGGAGCAGCGCAGCATGCCGTTTTTCTTTTCTTGTTTTCCATTTGATGCCACTAAAATAAAAAAAACATCACTGTTAGCCATTTCTAATTCTACATATCACTGCTGCTTCATTTCTCTCAGACATGGAAACAGCTCGACAGGCTCTTGTGGTCTCCTTGTCCGTGCCCCTGTTGTGCAGATAAGTCTTTTCAAGAAGGAGAAAGTAGCCTCGGGGTTAGGAGGAATAAAGTCTACATACCTATTGCGTGCAAATGCCACTTATGCAAGTGTTAAAATCCGGAGCAAGATCAATTACCGAATAAACAATGACAGCTTCCAGTGAGTTATTTTAGGTTAAACTACTCGCCTTTACCTTCTTCCGCAGTCATTCTCTGAACTCAGTAATCTCATCCTTTACACCCCACGAAATGTAAGTGCTAGGATCTGACAGGTTTAAACCCAGAGCTTTATCTCAGTTTATGCTCTCTGTGCTTAAATGTTTCAACCTCAATGAACCTTTCTGTACATAAAACAATCAACATCCCTGTGCTTTTCGTTTGGCAATTTATTTGCACCAGGGCACAAGTTCTAAACAAGCATTGGCATAGCCAATAGGTCTCGCCTTTGGGACCTTATAAGTGTTTAGCCATGCAACAGTTGATGTGGTTGCACCAAGGATATTGTGCTGCATAACTAAATACTTATAAGGTCCCAAAAGCGAGACCTATTGGCTATGCCAATGCTTGTTGAAAGTGCTACCAGAGGCTTTTGCTGGCCTCAAGCTTGCGTTCACGCGAGCGTGCACGCGCGCAGCCGCCATGTGGGTTTCTGTCAAGGCTCATTAAGCCTTGCGTGCCTCCTCTCCGCCTTGCTTGCTTGCGCTTCAATTCTCTCCCCCTCCCCCACCACAGATCGCGTCACTCTGCTGGCCTCCACTCCCCCCACCCGCCTCTCTATACTGCAGCAGGCCGTAGCTCTCTCTCATATCTCTTCTACTCTCTCTCATCTCTTTTACTCTATGTGATTTAATTAAACACGTGTTATCCCGCCTTCCCACCTCTTGGTAAACCGGCAAGCCTCGCGCGCTGCTATATCCCGCTTGCCCTCTGCTCCGGCTGCCGCCGCGCGAAATACTCGATTTCGGCCGCACCGTCTTCGAGCTTTAGATGCTGCTGTGAACAATCAGGCCGGGCTTTGGATTACACACAACACCCAAACTGGAGCCGCTGTGCTGGGAGGCATTTAAAAAGCGCACGTCAACAGCAAGACACTTGTTTTATGTGCTGTCTAATTGTGACTTGCTCTTTGGCAAACTGATAGGCCGCGCACATTTAACCAGTTTTCCATAATGCATTGTATTGTATTTCCCCGGATATTGCATGAAGCACACTTAGCCACAACATCCTGCTTTCAAACTTGTCATCCCTTACATCACGGATATCCACGCTTATGGCTCATGTACATCACCACCCCTCTGGGTCTTGCACAAGGCTTAGTCCTAGCTCCCATCCTTTCTGCACTGAATACTACTTCAGTTGATGGCACAATCGCCTCACAATGTTTTGAGTCAATGACTGAGATAGAGATTGAATGAATGACTGAGCAAGTTAAGGTGGTATTATAGTACCTATTTACAGACTAAAAACCTCTTGGTGCTTGACTACCATCTGCTGAATGATGATGCCAGCACCATCTTCTTTCCTTCATCCTTATGTTAATGCCAAAGTGACTGATAGGCTTACTGCTATCTGCATTGTATGGACAAGGATGTAGCTTAATCAGTGACATTTGGGGAGTGTGAGTCCCAACTAAACAAGCATTGGCATAGCCAATAGGTCTCGCCTTTGGGACCTTATAAGTGTTTAGCCATGCAACACTTGATGTTGTTGCACCAAGGATATTGTGCTGGATAACTTCAGCACAATATCCTGGTGCAACAACATCAACTGTTGCATGGCTAAAAACTTATAAGGTACAAGGTTTAGCCATGCAACAGCTGATGTTGTTGCACCAAGGATATTGTGCTGCAAAACTAAATACTTATAAGGTCCCAAAAGCGAGACCTATTGGCTATGCCAATGCTTGTTTGGTTTGGTGTAAATCCATTCAGTAGTTTTTGGGATGATAGTGTTTAAAAAGGTGCTGAGGAGGCTTTAAAAAGTTAACCCGTCTGTATATCTCTGCCATTTAAACTAGTGAGTGAATCCTATCAATCACATTTTCAATATGATTGGCTTGATTACCCTGCAAATTATTTTCCGTCTATCTTGAAACTTGTGAGCCAATTCCTAATTGTGAGTTTTTCCATTTTGAATTTTTTTACACAGCCATAGGAGGCCAACCCCAAAGGTGGCCAACCCCATGCCAGTAGTCATGGATGCACAAAAGTGTGGACAATCTCAAGCAACCCTGAAAAAACACACTGCTTTTGGCTCATGAGTCACAATCGACTCACGAGCAGTCATTTTAGCTGTTCGATTCAACAGCCATTTTGGGTCTGGCTCACAAATTGCAAATTGCAGGTACTGTCTCTTTACCTCTTGTGAGTCATTACCCCTCCCCACAAGCAACAACAGAAATAAATATAATATGATACTCTTCACATCTACACACACGTGTGTGTGTGTATATATATATATAAATCCTTGAAAAAACCGTAGGTTTCAGGCACGTTATAGTTACAAATTAGCATTTTAAAAACCTTTGAAATTCACTGAAAAAACCATAGGTTTCAGACACGTTATAGTTAGAAATTAGCATTTAAAAAACCTTTGAAATTCACTGAAAAAACCATAGGTTTTAGGGACAGTTATAGTTAGTTGGACATTGCACTCGTACAAAACCCGTGAAATTCCCCGTTATAGTTAGTTCAGCTAACTATAACTCGCGCCCCGCAATGCACTGCTGATGACGTCACATATTACATCACTCATGACATGGTCAGTGACATCACTGATGACATCACTGATGACATCTCAAATGACATCACTGATGACATCATCCAGTGACTGTGTGTTTCTGTAAAGTTTAAATATGTTTAATATATATAGGGAAAGGCGTATTGAAGAATGAGTGGGTGTATAAGTGTCTGAATGGATGATTTAGTACGTGCGTGACTGACTCTACAAGTGAGTGATTAAACGTATCTTACTGAATGCATGGGTTAGTGACTAAACTGTGTGAATGTCTGTATCCGTCTGTTGGTGTGTAAGTGGATGCATGGATTTGCGAATAGCTACATGAGTGTCTATATGGGTTATTGATTGGTTCTATGAGTATCTGTATGGGTGCCTGAGTGTTTGTGTGGATGGGGTGTGTGCGACTGTGCATAGATGTGTGAGTGGGTGATTCACTGGGTGGATGGTTTCAAGAGTGCATCTGTGATAGACTGTATGGGTGGGTAAGTGTGTGTAAGAGTGTGTTAGTGAGTGAATGTATGTCCCAGTGGTACATGTGTGAGTAACTACATATGTGAAAGGCAGTATATATGTGTATTGGAGTATATAAATAGCTATAGCGAGAGTGAGTGATTGTGATAGTGGCTGTATGGATGAGTGGGTGCTTGTATCAGTGATTGTATAAGAGCGTAACAATGTGCTAGTATTTGTATGATTAAGTGAGCTGGTGTGTGTATAACTGTATAGGTGAGTAAATGGCAGTGTGTTTAATTATTTGCATGACTGACTAGGTGTGTGAGTACCTCTATGGATGAGTGGCGGTGTTTGAGTGTCTATATAGGAGTAAGAGTGCATATGATAGTCCTGTACTGAGTGACCATAAGTATGAGTGACTGTACGGGTGAGTGAGTGGATGTGTGTGTGTAGACCTAAGAATCAGTGAGTGGGTATGTAGTTATTGGTGTTGGAGTGTCTATGGTTTTGCGAATGGCACTCTGTAATTTAGATTGGGTGTATCAAAGGTTATATTAGGGTGTGAGGAGCTGCATCAGATTATCACGTGGATGATGTCATCAGTGATGTCATTTGAGATGTCATCAGTGATGTCATCAGTGATGTCACTGACCAGGTCATGAGTGATGTAATATGTGACGTCATCAGCAGTGCATTGCGGGGCGCGAGTTATAGTTAGCTGAACTAACTATAACGGGGAATTTCACGGGTTTTGTACGAGTGCAATGTCCAACTAACTATAACTGTCCCTAAAACCTATGGTTTTTTCAGTGAATTTCAAAGGTTTTTAAATGCTAATTTCTAACTATAACGTGTCTGAAACCTATGGTTTTTTCAGTGAATTTCAAAGGTTTTTAAAATGCTAATTTGTAACTATAACGTGCCTGAAACCTACGGTTTTTTCAGTGAATTTCAAAGGTTTTTAAATGACAATTTTTAAATGTATTAATTTTTATATAAATTTTTTTCACACTGATTTACTACATTTTTAGAAACAATTTCTTTTACATATTTTATTTTTTAAATTACATTGTAATTACATTATACATTACATTACAAAAAATACTTTCTCAGAATGAATTACTTTAGTTTAAATACTTTGCACATAGGCAATAGACTTTTAAGTACAGTAGTTACAGTTGTTGCAATGGGCAACACATTTTCATACACAATGCAACATTCAGCTCAATGTGAATTTCTAGTTAAATGCAATTAGTTACTTTATGGATTACTTTTCTAACCACAGGACTGGATCCTAGATTCAGTCCTGGTACATCTCCTGTAAACAGTTGAGTAAAAGCGTTTTGGTTACAGTCGTGATTTTTAAGGAATATTATTGTATTTTAAAAGTTGACACTTAGAAACTTTTTCTCATAGTATCACCAATGTTATCCTATGGAAGGAAATTCACTTAGCAGGTAAAAACTGTTATCGTTACTTTTTCTTACTCAGTGTTGGATCCTGGATCCAGCACTGGTGCATCTCCTGTAAACAGTTGAAAGAATGCGTTTAAGTCATACAGGCGATTTTTAAGGAATATTTGTAGTTTGTGAAAATCGACACTTTGAAACTTTTCTGCTGAAAACCAGACAATGGATTCCTATGGAAGAAAATATAAGTTACTGGTAAGTACGGTTAAAATTACTTTTCAGGACCAGTACTGGGCTGAAAGATACAGCACTGAGGTCTCTCCTTATAACAGGTGAGTAAATCGGAATTCGTATTTCGGCTGATTTTAGAGGAATATTTGTATGTTTCAAAAATCAACACTTAGAAACTTTTTCAGCAAAAAGCAGGCAATGATATCCTATGGAAGGAAATTCAAGTTACTGGTAAGTACGGTTAAAATTACTTTTGAGGATCAGTACTGGGCTGAAAGATGCAGCACTGAGGTCTCTCCTGATAACAGGTGAGTAAATCGGAATTCGTATTTCGGCTGATTTTAGATGAATATTTTAAAGTTCCAAAACTCCACACTTAGAAGAATTTCCAATTGAAACCAGTCAATGTTAGCCTATGGAAGGAAATTCAAGTTACCGGTAAGTACGGTTAAAATTACTTTTCAGGACCAGTACTGGGCTGAAAGATACAGCACTGAGGTCTCTCCTGATAACAGGTGAGTAAATCGGAATTCGTATTTCGGCTGATTTTAGAGGAATATTTGTATGTTTCAAAAATCAACACTTAGAAACTTTTTCAGCAAAAGCAGGCAATGATATCCTATGGAAGGAAATTCAAGTTACTGGTAAGTACGGTTAAAATTACTTTTGAGGATCAGTACTGGGCTGAAAGATGCAGCACTGAGGTCTCTCCTGATAACAGGTGAGTAAATCGGAATTCGTATTTCGGCTGATTTTAGAGGAATATTTTAAAGTTCCAAAACTCCACACTTAGAAGAATTTCCAAGTGAAACCAGTCAATGTTAGCCTATGAAGGAAATTCAAGTTACCGGTAAGTACGGTTAAAATTACTTTTGAGGATCAGTACTGGGCTGAAAGATGCAGCACTGAGGTCTCTCCTGATAACAGGTGAGTAAATCGGAATTCGTATTTCGGCTGATTTTAGAGGAATATTTTAAAGTTCCAAAACTCCACACTTAGAAGAATTTCCAAGTGAAACCAGTCAATGTTAGCCTATGAAGGAAATTCAAGTTACCGGTAAGTACGGTTAAAATTACTTTTGAGGATCAGTACTGGCTGAAAGATGCAGCACTGAGGTCTCTCCTGATAACAGGTGAGTAAATCGGAATTCGTATTTCGGCTGATTTTAGAGGAATATTTTAAAGTTCCAAAACTCCACACTTAGAAGAATTTCCAAGTGAAACCAGTCAATGTTAGCCTATGGAAGGAAATTCAAGTTACTGGTAAGTACGGTTAAAATTACTTTTCAGGATTAGTACTGGGCTGAAAGATGCAGCACTGAGGTCTCTCCTGATAACAGGTGAGTAAATCAGAATTCGTATTTCGGCTGATTTTAGAGGAATATTTGCACATTGGTGAAGGGTGGGGGCGGGGCCTGAGGTGACATCTGTGCAAACGCGCCCCGTGGCGCGTTTTAAGTTGGGGGATTAAGTCCCCTTGAATCATGAGGGTCCCTACGGGCCAACTAGCCCACCAGGAACCTCCAGTATGCGCCAGGGGCTGCGTTGCAGAGACATGTACAGAGGCCACACCCCTTTACACCTCTCTGCAACGCAGCTCTGTGGCGCTTTCTGGATGTACCTGTTGGGCTAGTTGGCCCCCAGGGACCCTCAGGATTGAAGAGGATTTAATTCCCCATCTTAAAACGCGCCACGGGGCCTGTTTGCACACATGTCACCTGAAGCCCCGCCCCCTCCCTTCACCACTGTGCAAACGCGCCCCGTGGCGCGTTTTAAGTCGGGGGATTAACACCCCTTGAATCCTGAGGGTCCCTGGGGTGCAACTAGCCCACCATATACCTCCAAAAGCGCCATAGAGCTGCGTTGCAGAGAGGTGTAAAAGGGGCGTGGCCTCTGTACACCTCTCTGCAAGGCAGCCCCTGGCGCATACTGGAGGTTCCTGGTGGGCTAGTTGGCCCCCAGGGACCCCCAGTATTCAAGGGGAATTGTTCCCCTCTGCAAACGCGCCAGGGGGCGCGTTTGCAGAGTGGTGAAGGAAGGGGGCGGGGCCTACGGGCCCAATCGTTTTTTTTTTTTTTTTTTTTTCCCTGAAGGGGGGCTGTGTGGCCCCCCTTCCTTTTTCCTATTTTTAGGCCCTGGGGACCCCATCCCCCAGGGCCTTACCCCTTTTTTTAAATTAAAATAAAATAAAAAACGGGAAGGGGCCGCGTGGCCCCCTTCCCTGGGCCTGTATTGGCCCCGGGGACCCCATCCCCGGGGCATGGCCTCTTTTTTTTTTATTTGGAGGGGGCTGCGTGGCCCCCTCCTCAGGCCATTTAAGGCCCCGGGGACCCCATCCCCGGGCCGGCCTTGCACTTTTTTTTTTTTTTTTTGCAATTTTTACTTTGGGGAGGGGGCTGCGTGGCCCCACTCCGTGGCCACTTATGGCCCCGGGGACCCCATCCCCCGGGGCCTGGCCTCTCGTTGGGGACTGTGGGGGTCCCCAAGCCCCCCACAGTCCCGCCGGCTCCCCGTGTCCTACGGGAGCCGGCATTGCTTACACATGGGGAGCTGCTAAGATGCAGCTCCCCATGTGGAAAAGCAGTCGGCTTTGGATATTGGAAGAGAGCAGGTTTCCTGCCTCTCTTCCAATATCCAAGCAAGTTTGCAATGACAGGACGGGAGCCGCGAGGCTCCCGTCCTGTCATTGCAAACAGCAGTGTCCCGGGGGTAGGCACCCCGGGACACTGCAGGAGCCGGCCCTGGGGGTGGCGGTCCCCAGGGCCACCACAGGCTCCAGGAGGGGGCCGCGCGGCCCCCTCCCTACATTTTGAAAGCCCCGGGAGGTGGTGGTCCCCGGGGCTTGGGGGTCCAAAACGGACCCCCATTTTAATTTTTCTTAGTGCCCCGGGAGGTGGTGGTCTCCGGGCGTGTGGGGGCTGGAGCCCCCCACACAGGTTTTTAATTTAAAAAAAGAAGCCCCGGGAGGTGGTGGTCCTCGGGGCTGCGGGAGGGCTCAGAGCCTTCCCGCACCATTATACATAAAGCCCCGGGGGTGGTGGTCCCCGGGCTTGGGGGCCCTTTGAGGCCCCCACACATAAAATTAACCCCCCCCAGCATGCCCCCGGGACTTGGCCCACCCGGGGCCACTCAACATCGAGCGCGGGAGACCGCGCTTCGATGTTTTTTCCGGCAGGATTTGTGCACCCTGAGCGCATCCTGCCGATTTAAAAACATTTTTTTATTTTTTTGCCCAGGGGGTCTTTGTGGGACCCCTCAGCAAACCTAGGGGTCAGGGTGTTTCTACCCTGCTCCCTTTGTGCGCTTTGCGCACTTGTTTCTGTCCCTCGGTTCTACCGAGGGACAAAATGGCTGCCAACATTTCCTGAATCGGAATGTTGACAGCCAGCTGACAGCCAATTAACATGCAGCTCGTGATCGGGAGGGTACGCGGACCCTACTAGGCCATAGATATCACTATCTTTTTTACTTTTGATTTTCTCAGCAACTACTGAACGGATTTACACCATTTAACAAAAGGGTTCTTTCTGAACCAAGAACTACCTCTTTGCCAAATTTGGTGTAATTCCGTTCAGCAGTTCGGGCTGTAGCCGTGTCTAAAGTTTCCTATGGAAAATTGCATGGGGAAAACGCGTTTTGGGACCCCCTTTTTCTCGGCCCCTGCTTGACGAATCCCCCCGAGACTTTCAAGGTAGGAGCGGACCGGAGCGGGCCACAAAGTTTGAAAATTTTGCGAAGATACGTCAACCGGCAAGAGAGTTATTTCAAATAGAATGTCGCGGATTTCCTATGGATAATAGGTTGTAACTATAACTATCTACTGGCGACTGCCAGTAGATAATATATATATATATATATATATATATATATATATATATATATATATATATATATATATATTTCACTGAAAAAACCATAGGTTTTAGGGACAGTTATAGTTAGTTAGACATTGCACTCGTACAAAACCCGTGAAATTCCCCCGTTATAGTTAGTTCAGCTAACTATAACTCGCGCCCCCGCAATGCACTGCTGATGACGTCACATATTACATCACTCATGACATGGTCAGTGACATCACTGATGACATCTCAAATGACATCACTGATGACATCACAGATGACATCATCCAAGTGATAATCTGATGCACCTCCTCACACCCTAATATAACCTTTGATACACCCACTCTAAATTACAGACTGCCATTCGCAAAACCATAGACACTCCAACACCAATAACTACATACCCACTCACTGATTCTTAGGTCTACACACACACATCCACTCACTCACCCGTACAGTCACTCATACTTACGGTCACTCAGTACAGGACTATCATATGCACTCATACTCCTATATAGACACTCAAACACCGCCACTCATCCATAGAGGTACTCACACACCTAGTCAGTCATGCAAATAATTAAACACACTGCCATTTACTCACCTATACAGTTATACACACACCAGCTCACTTACTCATACAAATACTAGCACATTCTTACGCTCTTATACAATCACTGATACAAGCACACACTCATCCATACAGTCACTCTCACAATCACACACTCTCGCTTATAGCTATTTATATACTCCAACACACATATATACTGCCTTTCACATATGTAGTTACTCACACATGTACCACTGGGACATACATTCACTCACTAACACACTCTTACACACACTTACCCACCCATACAGTCTATCACAGATGCACTCTTGAAACCATCCACCCAGTGAATCACCCACTCACACATCTATGCACAGAGTCGCACACACCCCACCCACACAAACACTCAGACACCCATACAGATACTCAGACAACCAATCAATAACTCATATAGACACTCATGTAGCTATTCACAAACCCATGCAGCCACTTTCACAGCAACAGACAGACGGATACAGACATTCACCCAGTTTAGTCACTAACCCATGCATTCAGTAAGATACGTTTAATCACTCACTTATAGAGTTAGTCACGCACCTACTAAATCATCCATACAGACACTTATACACCCACTCATTCTTCAATACGCCTTTCCCTATATATATTAAAAATATTTAAACTTTACAGAAACACAGTCAGTGGATGATGTCATCAGTGATGTCATCAGTGATGTCATTTGAGATGTCATCAGTGATGTCACTGACCATGTCATGAGTGATGTAATATGTGACGTCATCAGCAGTGCATTGTGGGCGCGAGTTATAGTTAGCTGAACTAACTATAACGGGGGAATTTCACGGGTTTTGTACGAGTGCAATGTCCAACTAACTATAACTGTCCCTAAAACCTATGGTTTTTTCAGTGAATTTGTAAGTTTTTTTAAATGCTAATTTCTAACTATAACATGTCTGAAACCTATGGTTTTTTTCAGTGAATTTCAAAGGTTTTGTAAATGACAATTTTTAAATGTATTAATTGTTATCTTTATTTTTTGATACTGATTTACTACATTTTTTTAAACTATTTATTTTTAGATATTTTATTTTTAAATTACATTGTAATTACATTATACATTACATTACAAAATATACTTTCTCAGAATGAATTACTTTAGTTTAAATACTTTGCAAATAGGCAATAGACTTTTAAGTACAGTAGTTACAGTTGTTGCAATGGGCAACACAATTTCAAACACAATGCAACATTGAGCTCAATGTGAATTTCTAGTTAAATGCAATTAGTTACTTTATGGATTACTTTTTCTAACCACAGGACTGGATCCTAGATTCAGTCCTGGGACATCTCCTGTAAACAGTTGAGTAAAAGCGTTTTGGTTACAGTAGTGATTTTTAAGGATAATTATTGTATTTTAAAAGTTGACACTTAGAAACTTTTTCACATAGAATCACCAATGTTATCCTATGGGAGGAAATTCACTTAGCAGGTAAGTAGTGTTATCGTTACTTTTTCTTACTCAGTGGTGGATCCTGGATCCAGCACTGGTGCATCTCCTGTAAACAGTTGAAAGAATGCGTTTAAGTCATACAGGCGATTTTTAAGGAATATTTGTAGTTTGTGAAAATCGACACTTTGAAACTTTTCTGCTGAAAACCAGACAATGGATTCCTATGGAAGGAAATACAAGTTACTGGTAAGTACGGTTAGAATTACTTTTCAGGGTCAGTGCTCGGCTAAAAGATGCAGCACTGGGTTCTCTCCTGATAACAGGTGAGTAAATCGGAATTCGTAGTTCGGCTGATTTTAGAGGAATATTATAAAGTTCCAAAACTCCACACTTAGAAGAATTTCCAAGTGAAACCAGTCAATGATATCCTATGGAAGGAAATTCAAGTTACTGGTAAGTACGGTTAGAATTACTTTTCAGGATCAGTACTGGGCTCAAAGATGCAGCACTGAGGTCTCTCCTGATAACAGGTGAGTAAATCGGAATTCGTTGTTCGGCTGATTTTAGAGGAATATTTGCACAATGGTGAAGGAAGGGGTGGGGCCTGAGGTGACATGTCTGCAAACACGCCCTGTGGCGCGTTTTAAGTTGGAGAATTAATTCCTCCTCAATCCCGAGGGACCCTAGGGGCCAACTAGCCCACCAGATACCTCCAGTATGCGCCAGAGAGCTGAGTTGTAGAGAGGTGTTCAGAGGCCACGCCCTTTTACAACACTCTGCAACGCAGCTCCGTGGCGCTTACTGGAAGTACCTGGTGGGCTAGTTGGCCCTCAGAGACCCTCAGGATTGAAGGGGATTTAATTCCCCATCTTAAAACGCGCCACGGGGCCTGTTTGCACACATGTCACCTGAAGCCCCGCCCTCCCTTCACCACTGTGCAAACGCGCCCCGTGGCGCGTTTTAAGTTGGGGGATTAAGTCCCCTTGAATCCTGAGGGTCCCTGGGGTCCAACTAGCCCACCAGGTACCTCCAGTAAGCGCCACAGAGCTGCGTTGCAGAGAGGTGTAAAAGGGGCGTGGCCTGGACCACCTCTCTGCAACGCAGCCCCTGGCGCATACTGGAGGTTCCTGGTGGGCTAGTTGCTCCAGGGACCCCCAGTATTGAAGGGAATTCATTTCCCAACTTAAAACGCGCCACAGGGCGCGTTTGCAGAGTGTTGCTGGGAGGGCGGAGCCTCGGCACAATCGCGTGTTTTTTGGTTTTTGGTTTTTTGGAAGGGGGCTGTGTGGCCCTCTTCTTTTACTTTTGGGCCATGGGGACCCCATCCCCCAGGGCCTGACCCCTTTTTAATTAAAAAAAAAAAAATTAACAGGAAGGGGCCGCGTGGGCCCCCTCCCGTGGCCAATTCCGGCCCCGGGGACCCCATCCCCGGGGCATGGCCAAATATATATTTTGTTTATGGAGGGGGCTGCGTGGCCCCCCTCCTGAGGCCTCTACTGGCCCCGGGGACCCCATCCCCCGGGGCGGCCTTTATTTATTTATTTATTTTTAAATCTTTTAATTATGGGGAGGGGGGCCGCGTGGCCCCCCTCCCGGGCCACTACTAGCCCCGGGGACCCCATCCCCGGGGCTGGCCCTCTCCGTTGGGGACCGTGGGGGTCCCCAATGCCCCCACGGTCCTGCCGGCTCCCGCGTCCTGCGGGAGCCGGCATGCTTTCCACATGGGGAGCTGCTAAGATGCAGCTCCCCGTGTGGAAAAGCAATCTGCTTTGTTTTAGAAGCGAGAGCAGGTTTCCTGCTCTCTTCCAAAGCCAAAGCAGTTTGCTATGACAGGACGGGACCCGCGAGGCTCCCGTCCTGTCATAGCAAACTACAGTGTCCCGGGGGTAGGCACCCGGGACACTGCAGGTGCTGGCCCTGGGGGGTGGCGGTCCCCAGGGCCACCACAGGCTCCAGGAGGGGGGCTGCGCGGCCCCCCTTCCTTCACATGCACAGCCCCGGGAGGTGGTGGTCCCGGGGGCTCGGGGTTCGTTCCGGACCCCAAATTAGCATTTTTTTTAGTGCCCGGGAGGTGGCGGTCCCGGGGCGTGTGGGGGCTCGAGCCCCCCCACACAGGTATATTATTTTTAAAAAAGAAGCCCCGGGGGTGGCGGTCCCGGGGCTGCGGGAGGGCTGAGAGCCCTCCCGCACCATTTTGTTTAAAGCCCCGGGGTGGCGGTCCCCGGGGCTTGGGGGCCTTAGAGGCCCCCTATATAATAATAATAAACCCCCGCATGCCCCCGGGACTTGGCCCACCCGGAGGCCATTACTCCACGAAGCGCGGGAGACCGCGCCGTTTTTTTTTTTTTATCGGCAGGATCCGCGCACCCAGCGCGTTCTTTGCCCGATTTTTAAAAAAAAAAATTTTTGGGCCCTGGGGGTCCTTGTGAGGACCCCTGAGCAGGCCTAGGGGTCAGGGTGTTTCTAACCTGCCCCTTTTTGCGTTTTGCGCACTTGTTTTACTGCTTTCTTGTTCCTCGGTTCTACCGAGGAACAAGATGGCTGCCAACACTTCCTGGTTTGGAGTGTTGACAGCCAAGTAGCATGCAGCTCGTGGTCGGGAGGGTGCGCGGATCCACTGCGGCCATAGATATCGAAACTTTTATTTTGGATTTTCTCAGCAACTACTGAACGGATTTACACCATTTTTAAAAGGGTGCTTTCTGAACCAAGCACTACCTTTTTGCCAAATTTGGTGTAATTCCGTTCAGCAGTTTTGGCTGTAGCCTTGCATAAAGTTTCCTATGGGAAATTGATTTTTTCACTCTTATTTTTTAATTTCTCCGCAACTACTGAACGGATTTACACCATTTAAAAAAGGTCGCTTTCTGAACCAAGCGCTACCTTTTTGCAAAATTTGGTGTAATTCCGTTCAGCAGTTCGGGCTGTAGCCGTGGCTAAAATTTCCTATGGGAATTAACATGGAGAAAACACGTTTTGGGACCCCCCTTTTTTCTCGGCCCCTGCTTGATGAATCACCCCGAAACTTTCAGGACCGGAGCGCCCCACTAGTTTTGAAAATTTCATGATGATTCGTCAAACGACGCCAAAATTATTGGGAATAGAATGTTACGGATTTCCTATGGCTAATAGGTCCTAACTATAACTATCTACTGGCAGAAACACAGTCATTTTCTGTTTTCTTAATAACTTTGGTGTTTTTGATGAATCTGTACAAAACTTCACAAAAACAAAGTACATCCACATCGGATCCTCAAGGCAAGTTTCATGCAGATCCATAAAGTGGTGGCTAAGAAACAGGGGGACCCCAAAAGTGACATTTCCCATTTTAACTCCCATAGGATTCTTTGCTCCTTGTTACAGAAAAAAATGGCTGAACTGAATTACACCAAACTTGGCATGGAATCAGAACTTTACTCAAGGAAGTGTCTTTGCTTGGTTGACGTAAATCTGTTCAGTAGTTTGAGAAATGAGCATTGAAAAAGTGTGAGAAAAGTGTATTAGTTAAGGTGGTTATGAGACCCCTCCAAGTAATGTCACTAATCCGTATCAGGTCCAGTTAGGTTACTTTAAATTAAACCTTAGCTCAGTCCTGCATTGCTGTGGCACAGATCAGTCAGGCTTAAGTCAAAGGAAACAAGCGTAAAGGATTTGTCAATAACAAAACAGTTAATAAGCAAGAGCCCCAACACCCAAAAAATCCTACAGCAATTTATAAAATTAGAGTACATTTTTATCTTCAATTAGAACATTGGAATGCTGATTGCTCCATTGAAGACAATGGAGTGCACCGGGCTTCTAATGGTTGGTAGAAGCCAGGGGCATCAACATTCCAATGTTTGTTCAAGGATGTTGCTGTGAACAAAGGCCTCACAGAGCCCAAGGGTATTTCAATGCCCTCGGGCTCCTCAGGCCTTTATTTTATAAATTAGAACATTCTGCCCTCTAGGAGTGGAATGTTCTAATAGACTTAGAGCCCTCAGTAGATGGCTCTACCGGCCATTAAAGGCCCGCTCCCTTGTAAACGCTGGAGCGGGCCTTTAATGGCCGATAGAGCCCGCTACACCGGGCTCCAAGGCTATATTAGATACCTAAACGACAAAAATCAGATGCAGGAAACTAGAGTTAAGATTTATGCAAGCGGCGGTGTGGTCTCGCCGAGCAGCAAGATGGCCGCTCTGTGAGTCAGGAATCCAGCATAATCTGTTGAAGCTGGCGCAACTACACGGGTGTGCTATGGGACAGCCCGCTGGCCCATGCTTGTGGTGTTTGGGGCCGGCTGCCCCCTTCCGCCTGGCTGTGAGCGCACAGGACCAGGAGCCAAACTTGCGGCCTATCTCTCGTGCTGCGGATAACCTGTACCACGGCCACTCGACTGCGGGTTGAGTCAGAACGGGCTCGCCATGACACAGCTCTGCAGTTGTGGCAGACGGCGTGGAGTCAACGGCGCAGCTGGACTGTGACGCCAGGAGAATTCCCAGTTTCAACCGGTGAGGAGGGGGGGCTGCGGCCTTGAGGAACCTGCCGGGGCGGCTACCGGGACTGAGTAAAGCGGACGTGCAGGACAAGTGAGGAGGTATCTGCACTCATGGGCAGTTGCTGGGTGGTCCGCTGCAGTGTGTTGCCCTTCGCCCAGCCCCCTCTGGTCAGGCGAGCTGCATTGGTGGGGCCGGCTGGCTCTGCGGGGTGCAGCCTTGGGCCCGCTCGTGGATGCGGGCAGCCAGCAGCGGTGGGCCGAGATGGGGAGCATCCTGACTCTGACTCCTGTGGGGCCTGCCGTGAAACTAGTCAGCCTGCGCTCCGAGCTACTGGGCGGAGGCAGGTGGATATACCAGCAGGCCCGAACTGTGTGAAAAGCGGATTGTAGGCCTCACCTGTGCCTGGCCCCTCCCGCTCATGAACCAGCACTATTCTCCCACGTCACATTGAGTGCGCGGTGCACGCATACCACGGACGCCGGCTGTGCCCCGTGTGGGGGGGAAGCAGCCAGCCCACTACTCTCCTGACATGCTGGGCATACCCAGGGCTAAACTGAGTTGATTATCCCTGGTTCTCTTTTGACTGTGGACAGCTTGGAGTGTTGCACTCATTCAGCGTGACTCTTGTCGCTGCCTCTGACCATCATTCCCCCAAGGCCTGCGCCCCTCCTAAGATTGTAAATGGGAGCATCTGCCGGAGCTGAGGCCTGCTTGTGCCCCTCCCACGAGGCCGAACCCGGGAGGTGTGGCGGGGCCTGAGGATATTCAGACCAACGCTTTTGAATCATCTACATTGCATCTCGCGGCTGGGAACTACTAGAACTCTGGGGCAAGAAAGTGGTCACTGGTTACTGTAAATGTGACTTCAGCAGTAAGTTGGGTTTAATGTAACAATTAATTTGATACCTTGAAATATTATATTTGGTGGTTCTATATGGAAGATAGCACTTAGTATGTGGGCTAGTAAAACCCCATGTTAGCCAATGGGACTAATGCCCTTACTACATTGAAAACGACAATTTTGAGTTCTCACTGTTAGCACATGTAAAGTATAAATTCAACATCTCCTTCTTAACATCTGGCATCCTGCCTTATAGGCTACTATGGCCTGCCTTAGGGGTGATTTACAAATACAAGCAAGCATTGGCAAAGTCAATAGGTCTCGCTTATGTGAGCTATTGACTTTGACAATGTTTTGTAGCCAGGTTGTACAGCACTGTGGATGCTTTTCAGGGTGGCTAAAACACTCCACGAGTGCGTGAAGGCACTGGGGGTGGTGGGGGGCTACTGGTCGGACTGGGTGGAGGATCATTCAAAGAGCCAGGTCTTGAGGTCCTTTCTGAATTGGGTCAGTGACGCTGATTGCCTGAGGTGCAGGGGCAGGGAGTTCCATGTCTTGTCGGTGAGGTAGAAGAATGATCTTCCTCCGGTTCTGGTCTTGCAGATCCTAGGGACGGAGGCGAGGTGTGTTAGGCGGATCGGAGTGGTCTGGTGGGTATGTGGAATGTGAGGCGGTGGTTCAGGTACGCTGGTTCATTGTTGTGTAGGGCTTTGTAGGTGTGGGTGAGGAGCTTGGAAGTGACTCTTTTGTTGACTTGAAGCCAATGGAGTTGTCGGAGGTGTTGCGTGATGTGGCTGCGGCGGGGGATGTCGAGGACCAGACTGGCAGCGGTGCATTGGACGTACTGTAGTTTATTGAGCTGTTTCTGGGTGGCGCCGGCGTAGAGTGCATTGCCGTGGTAGAGTCTGCTGGTCATGAGTGCGTGGGTGACCATCCTTCTGGATTCTGTGGGGATCCATCTGAAAGTCTTTCGGAGGCAGAGCGTGTTGAAGCAGGCTGAGGAAACTGCGTTGATTTGGCGGTCCATCGTGAGTGAAGAGTCCAGTATGATGCCATGGTTGCGTGCGTGGTCCGTCGGAGTGGGGGGTGCACCCAGAGCAGCTGGCCACCAGGAGTCGTCCCAGGCTGACGCGGTGGGTTCCCAGAATGAGGACTTCGGTCTTGTCCGAATTGAGCTTGAGGCCGATGTCTTTCATCCATGTTGCAACGGCCTTCATTCTACTGTGGAAGCTGGTTCTGGCGGGTGAGGGTTCATTGGTGAGGAAGAGGATCAGCTGGGTGTCATCGGCGTAGGAGACGATGTTGAGTCCGTGGCTTCTGACAATGGCTGCGAGGGGGGCCATGTAGACGTTGAAAAGGGTAGGGCTTAGGGAGAAGCCCTGGGGGACTCCACAGCTGATCTCTGTGGGTTCTGATAGGAACTGTGGTAGTCTGACTCGCTGGGTCCGGCCGGTGAGGAAGGAGTGGATCCAGTCCAGAGCCCAGTCGCGGATGCCGGCGTCGTGGAGTCTGGTGATTAGGGTGCAGTGGGAAACGGTGTCGAAGGCGGCCGAGAGGTCTAGTAGGATGAGGGCTGCTGTCCCGCCCCGGTCAAGGAGGGAGCGGATGTTGTCTGTGGCGGCGAGGAGTGCAGTTTCTGTGCTGTGGTTGCTTCGGGAGCCGGATTGGGAGGTGTCCAGGACGTGGTTCACTTCGATGAACTTGGAGAGTTGGGCATTGATGGCCTTCTCTATGACCTTGGCTAGGAAGGAGAGGAGGGAGATCAGTCTGAAGTTCTTGAGGTCTGTTGGGTCTGCGGATGGCTTCTTCAGCAGGGGGTTGATCTCGGCGTGTTTCCAGTCGTCGGGGATGGTGGAGGTTTTGATGGAGCAGTTGATGGTGTGGCGGAGCTGGGGGGCGATGGCGGCGGCTGCTCTGTGGAAGATGTGGTACAGGCATGGGTCTGTCAGGGCCCCTGAGTGGATGCTCTTCATGATCTTGAGCGTGTCCTCTGTAGTGAGCGGGGTCCAGCAGAGCATGGTCTGTTGAAGGGCAGCTTGGTTGTCTGCGATGGTGGCTGGTGTGGCGGCCGATTTTAGGATGTCAAAGCTATCGTAGATCTTCCTGATCTTATGGTGGAAAAAGGTGCTGAGTTTGTTGCAGAGGTCTTGGGAGGGCGGGGGAACGTCTGAGGTCTCGCTGTTGGGCCTGGCAAACTCCTTGATGATGGTGAAGAGTTCATTGTTGTTGTGAGCATTGGCGTGGATTCTGTCTCGGATGGCCGTTTTCTTAGTGGTTTTGAGGAGGAGGTGGTGTGTGTTGACGGCGGACTTGAAGGTTGCGTGAGGCTCCGGAGTTTTATTGCTCCTCCATTTTTTCTGAGACGTCTTCGGTGGCCTTAGTCCAGCTGCGGCTGAGGGGGGGGGCGATGGTGGCAGTGGTGTATGGTGAGCATGTCGAAGGCGAGGTGTACACAGTGATGGTTGGTCCAGGGGAGTTCAGTGGTGTGGCTGTAGCTGATGTTCCCGTTGGAGGAGAAGACGGGGTCGAGCATGTGTCCGACAGTGTGGATCGGTGCAGTGACTAGCTTCTTGAGTCCGATGTTGGCAAGGTACTCCAAGAGGGAGGTGGTGTTCTGGTCGCTGGGGTTGTCCAGGGGGAAGATGAGGTCTCCGAGCAGGATGTAGTCGGTGGATGCGAGAGCCTGGGGTGCGATGAGGTCTACGATGGAGTCGGTGAAAAGGGGTCATGGGGCCAGGGGGCCTGTAGACGAGGGTGCTGTTGGGGTTGGTCCAGATCTGGAAGTTGGGGTGTTCCATGTTTGTCGCGGGATCGTTAGAGTGCGTGGTTAGTCTGAGGGTGCTTTTGTGGACAATGGCGATGCCTTCTCCCAGGCAGTCAGAAGGTCCTTGCGGGTGATCTTGTAGCCGTCTGGGATGGCGATGGCGAGTCGGGAGCAGGGGTTGGTCCAGGTTTCTGTGAAGAAGGCGATGTCAGGAGCGGTGGAGTCAAGGAAATCCCAGATTTCCGTGGCGTGTTTGTGGAGGGATCGCAAGTTGAGGAGGATGCAGTTGAGGCGGACAGGTGCGCTGTCGGTCAGCTGGGCAGCAAGGGGGGCTGGCGTGATGGCCTGGATGAAGGTGCGGTTGCAGTTCCGGCAGGCGAACGGTCCGAGGGTCTTCTTCTGTGAAGCTAGGTGGCAGGCAGCGTGTCGTCCCGGGTTGAGGGTGAGGAGGATCCTGGCGTCGTATCGGTGGGTGTTCCGAGAGGCAGGGTTCCGGCACTGGGCATGGTCCAGGTACGGAAGGATAGTGGACTGCAACTTGAACGCACAGCGGCCGCCATTAAGTAGTGCTGCGGGGGGGCTGGACAGCTGGGAGGCGGGAAGCGCGGGAAAAGGACACTGGAGGGGGGCAGGGCAGCGGAGGATCGCAGCAGCAATGAGGGAGAGGGCAGAGAAAACAGGAGGAAAAGCAAAAAAGCCAGAGGAAGCAAGAGAAAAACAAAGGCAGAGGCAAAAAAAGAGAATTAAAACAGAGAGAGGGACAGAAACAGCGAAGAGAGGGACAGGAGGTCAGTCACGCAGCAGTGCAGTGACTCTCTACCACTGGACCACCAGGTAAGAGGCGCAGCAGGAGCCTGCGGTGGAGGAGGGCCTCGAACTTCTGACCACCAGGTCAGTGGTGCCAGCAGTAGCAGGAGGGGACCGCAGCAGCAGCTATCAGATGGCGCTGCGCTGTGGAAGGATCAAGTCCACTAAGGATAGTGGACTGCATCTCAAAAGATGAAAACAAACAAATGCAAATGCATCACACTTCCGCATAAAAACAGAATGAAAGGGACAGAGTACACGTTATCTCGGAAACAAAGGTGGAGCAAATCACCCTTGAGATTGAATTAATAGATTAACGCAAACCTAGTCAAATAGAGGTAAAAAAATGTATTAAAAAAAAAGATCACTGGCAAGAGAGCAACACGGTGAAGAGGGGAGAGAAGCACACAAGGGAGTTAGTTCGAGAACACACATACTCGTGGAGTGCTTTACAAAATAAACAGCTTAGCTGCAAGTGCAAGCAGCAATGGGTGCGTTCTGGGGGTCAGTAACATGGAGAAGATGAAGGAGAAACATGGGAGGAAAAGAAATAGTACCTCAATGACAGTGCAAGAGGCGGACGGACATTAATCAACAGGAATCAATCTGTACTTTGTCCCTGCGCTATATTTCGTAACAGGAAGTGCCGCATGGCGTGCGCTAGTCAATTAGGAGCCAGCAAAGAAGAGTGACAATAGAGCCAACGAAAGGGAAGCAAAGGTGGGCTCCAATCCCATTATTGTAAACAATACCCCTCTCAAGCGCTGCTCATGCACTGTGTAGGCAAAACTTAAAAAGGAAGGTTCGGACATGGCAAAAAGGTTGTTTTGCCATATCGAGTTGGCTGTTTAAAAACTGCTTGACTAGGCTGCAATGGCAGACCTAGAGCCATGTTTTCACTTTGTCACAACAGTGGTGGCACAAAAAGTGCTACAGTCCAATGGTGACATTTAACTTACTAGCCCTTGGTACACTTTGTACTGTATACTAGGGATTTATAGGCAAGTTAAATACGCCAATCTGGGATTAGCCAATTGCACATACACTTTTAGGGTTTAGAGCACATGCACTGGGGCCTGGTCATCAGAGCCCAGTGCACTTCAAAGTCGGAAAACCAGCAGTATCAGTCAAAATATTCGAGGGGGGTGATCATTCAAAAAGGAGCACTTTCTTACAAAAAGTATTTCAGTCTGGGCATGAAGAGGTTAGATTATAGAGATATGTGGACGGTTCACAAACATGGGTTTGAATATCTTCAGCAAACCTAAAATTTAACACATATTCAAACCTGATTAGATGGGGAAGCTTTTTCTCCCACCAGTGGTTTGGTTCCATAAAATCCAAAGCCAGGTTTGTGCACCTGAAGCACTCTGATTGGCCGGCTGAACAAAGGAAAATCTATTGCAACCACTATAATAGGACTCATCACTTTGTTGGACCCAGCAATAGGATTTGCAGGTCTCTGGATAACACACAAAGTCCGCAAAACTAGCCATATGCCAGCACACCTGTGGCAATAGGTCCTTTGATGGACCTCTGTTCAGCAAGAATTGGCCACTTTTGGAACGTGGTGTGCAGGGCCTAGCCATAGTTCATGTACTGCAGCCAACCTCTGCCTCACATGCATTGTAGCGATTGGATGTCAACAGCAGGTTGTAGCCAGTCCCTACTGTGCACAGCCAAAGTCCATGGGCAGTGACCTTTAGCTGTGAACAGAAGATGAGATCCAAAAAACAGTTCAAGGTATAATATGATAACAGAAATTCACTAATCGAAAAAAACAGAGTATTAAGTGACGTTACGGTTGGTTATGATTAAAAGGCCAAAACGTATGTTTATAAAAACCTTCTAAAGCCTCGGAAAAAAATAGTCCTGGTGAAGGGGGAGTGACCACATGTCAGCTAAGATGGATGCTTGAGAAAGCGGTTCCATTTCCTTAACCAACAAAGCCGACAATAACCATCCAATAGAGGACGTGCATACATGTTATTGTCTGAAAACCTTTAATGGAGAGCAACATTAATCGCTGTGTGTGAAACTGAAGAGCATAGATCAGCAGACTGCGGAGACCAAAGTGTGAGCTATAAAAGGCCAGAGACAAGGCAGGCGAACAAACCTGGCCAGCTTTCTGCAGCCCTGCTACAGCTCCAGAGCACCACAGAGCCGTGGCTTGACTGCTCTGATAACTGTGAAGGTAGTGGATGAGAAACTCCAACCACTGAACAAGAGTGGGAGAGCAAAACTGCGATTATGTGAACTGGGGTGAGCAGGGCTTTTCCAAGACCAGTAACAGTAATGAACGGTGCTGGACATTTACCTAAAGCAAGAAGGCAAAGGTAGTTATGATACTGAAAATAAGCTGCTTCTCCCCAAATAGCCCCTGAAAAGAATCCAAGATAATTTTGGGCTGCTATTTTGAAAACAGACACGTCCAGAGTTAAAAAAAAACAAAACAATAACACCGCAGCCAGCAGCCCAAAGGTGGGTAAAATAATGCAGAACATAATTGTACAAGGAACTCATGAAGTGTAAAGGGCACTATATGGGAGAATGAAAGGAAAAATACAGTAAAGCCAGCATATACTAAAAGGGCTAAAATGTATGCAATTGAAAATAAAGCAAATGCAATATGTAACAAACTCGAAGGCCTATTATACAGCAGCACATGAAGCTAATTAAGTTTGAAAACTGCGTATTAAAGAGAGTATACACTGATGGCACCTGGAGTTGGTAAAGGGGAAAGACTAGATACAGAATGCACAGCTAATACTAATCCCATATTAAAACTTTGAACAATCTGATCCCAGATCACGAAAGATGGTACAATCCAAAGGTGCTAATAATCTAAAGTCAGAGGGCTAGAGCATTGACAGATCAAACTTCTCCAACAGTGCCACATATATAGATCGGTCCATCAATTGTTCTTTTTGCATTTGTGACCCCGAGTGGGGCGGGTATGCCCAGACGTGGGTCCCGTTCTCTCCATGCCAATGGAGTCAAGCTATCCTGGCTGATGAGGGGTGAAACCCCGAAACTGGTCCTAGGATGCTTGTTTCCAGTCCAGGGAGGACCTGGCCTGGCAATTTGGGCTGGACTGTTCCCATTGGGTGCAGGGTCAAGACTGATTTGCATATGGCTGGGTCCAAGCTGGAATGGCATGGTGAGCAAAAACGAGGGATTTAGGCCCAGATCTCTGTACTGGGGTGAATGTATGACATTGTTCTGCATTCTGTCCATCAATTGTTCTTTTTGCACATATATATAATGCTATGGGTAAGATAGACCAGAAGCAAATTACATTTGAAAGTAAGAAAAGCTTCAAAGTGGCTGAATCAAATCCTCCTTAGGTATAGCAAGAACAAGGAAACCCTGGAAGTCAGCGGGGACCAAGGGTGGAGTTGTGCTTTACAGAACAAGGGTCCCACACATATTGGAATGCAGAATAACATTGTCCGCCACTGCACGTTGTATCCCTGATCCCACGGGTGTCCACTGTCCCTCCCGCATCAGCCATCGAGCAGGCGCTCGGTTCTAATTCCCGAATCCGGGGCTGCGGTGACCTTATCGCAACCAGCGGCCTGCCGTCCGGCACGCCCACCTACATTGCAGCCTCCTGGCTGGGAGCTGCCACCCCTTCCAAGACCTTGATCTTATCCATTATACTCAGGTTGGATGCCCGCGATCCATACGTACTCCCGCATACCAACTGTCTCCTGAATGGTCCTGGCGGAACCCACTGCCAGCATCTCACATTGGCCCCTTGTATCGCGGTTCTCATAACTTGCCGCACAATTGGCAACTTCTCAGGCACCTGTTCTATCTATTAGTCCTGATGAGATCCCGATACTCTCTGCGGGATTGAAACGTCGTCGACACATACATTCTCAACTCTATACCGCTATTTATATTCTACTGTGGAGTATGAGATGTAACCTCAACTGTGACTTTTGTCTATTTATATTTACACAAACTGAAAAGTCACTTTTTAAAGTCACTTGCCTGGGGTAAGGAAATCGGCTGATTTCCCTCTGCCTTGCCACGGTTGCTCACCTTTATTTTTCGCGTGTTATCATTCCCTTGTTTTATTGATCTTCGCATTAAATACCTATCTTTATATTAAAACATTTGTTAATTCCAATTTTTATTATAAAATTGTGAAATTGTTATTCTGCATTCCAATATGTGTGGGACCCTTGTTCTGTAAAGAATCAAATCCTCCAGCACAAAGTCCTTAAGGACATTCTGAGGATATCATATGTGCATAAGAGGATATGAAGACCATCCTAATGGACATGAGGAACATCCTACGCTTACCACTGACAATAAGATAATCACCATGGCCATTCAACTAGACCAAACCATGGCCATTCAACTACTAGACCAGATGAAGAAATTTCTTGACAAACAGGCAAGTAGGCTGAGGAAGCAAAGCAATGAATCTCTGATCTGGCTGAGCCACTAAATCAAATGATGCATTTCAAATGGGAAAAGCTACCTCTGCAATCAATGCCAAAAATGAGGACTTGAAGGTGTGTGCTTGCTGTAATAATGTTAGAATAACTGGAATCCCAGAAATAAAAGCTATGTGAAAGCTAAACCTACATCGAAATTGTAGCTAATCGGCAGAGATATCTTTTCAGATGCCTTCATCATAGAGATGGCGCACATATTCCTATTACCAAGACCTTTTCTGGGAGTTCCAGCACACCCTATAATTGCCAAATTTTAAACTACAGAAATAGGAATCCGGTCTTCCGACTGGCAATAGAAAAAGCCCAACTTTGTCATCACAGTGACAAAATATCTCTATTTCCTGACCTCACTGCAAGTATTAAAAAATCTCACAGATTCTTCAATAATGTAAAAAGTGTTCTCCTTATATCAGGAGTAAAATATGCAATGCTGTACCCAGCAAAGTGAAAACATTATCCATGAATATAAAACCCACCCTTTTACCAGACCTAAAGTTGCATTCAAATTTTACAAAACAAATATGAGGCTGGGAAAAAGATAGGATGGCAACCGAAATCATCACAGACTGCTCAACATGATATGGAAGGACAAGAACACACAACAGACATGGACTGATCGCCATTGACAGCAGTACCCTGCCTACTTAATAACTAAACTGATAAGTACCAAATGAGAGATGTCATGAGTGACTAGCTAGCACCTATGTAACCGCGTACCTTTCTGCACAATTGATTGATGCTCCCAATCTATGTGATAAAGCATAAAAACGTTCCAGTCAGGAAGAGATTTTCCTGTCAAACAGGTATCGCAAGATAACTCTTTATTACAAGTCAATTAAGCCCAAAAAATTATTCCAATCAAATTGGTCGCTCACCTCTCCACCGGTGATAATTCCGACCCGGTTGGGCATCTAACAGTCTTTACTCTCGTGTAAAAGTTAATTCCAATTCTGTAATGTGAAAAAGAGGGACAACCACGCCCTGTCATGATTCTGTTTATAGAGGGTTCTCATATAGATATACACCTAATCATCTCTGTATCCATATCACCAATGAAAACGTCACATCCGTCCACACAGTCATATGTTCCGCATGTGACCTCCTATATATTTGGTAAGTCAAGACTTGTCTCTCCTTTGTAAATTACAGGAACAGTGTTATATACCTCTTACTTTTTGCGTGTGCATAGGATCTGTTGTCTTGTTCTGTTTTGGACCTCCGGGTCCCGTTTTGGGGGTTTGAGGGATATTTCCCCCACCTATAGCACCGCGTATACTTTGTTGAATCTCTATACTGATCACGCTATTTGGTCTAGCGCCGACACAATACGCCTGTGTGAATTAATGTCCCCTCCTCCTTTTCAGCCATGATTGACTAGCTGATGCACGTTAAGATTTTACTTAAGTTGTATACATAATTGACCAATATGTATTATATTGAATTCTAGGTGTCCTCTCATAACAGAAATCCTAATTATTCAGTCAAAGGTAGCTGTTGGCAAGACACACCCCTATGTGCACTCTAAACAAATTGAAATGCTGGGATTTACACACTGGGGAAGGATGGAATTATACACAGCTCATTAGGACATACAGTTTGAGAGGAGTGTGGGGCGAGAAACATGTTTCTTTGATTACTGATGTCCATGTTGAGATTGCTAAACACCTGATGAGAGTCTGCAGCAATTGATCGATTAACCCTACATTGATTTGTAAGGCATACAATACTGGTAAAATACCCTGACAAACAAGAGCGACACAAGCTAATATTGATAGCTTGAAATGTTAGAGAACTAAACACCAGACTGGTGACTAAATACCTCAATATACAAAAAGTGCACATTGCGTTTCTGCAGGAAATGCACCTAAACCCCAGTAAAAACTCCATATTTGCAGCCAAATGGGGCCCAAAAGATACTTCGCCGTAAATAGCACGTAATGATCGTTATCCAAAAAAACATGTGCTTTAAACCACAAAATATATATAAAGAACCAATGGCAGAATGGCAATACTCATTGATTCACTATATGATCAGTATCAATATCTATGGGCTACAACATAAAAACACCAGAATTCTTTAAAAATATAGGAGCATTGATGTAACAGCTGGATGCCACAATTGTTATCCCAGGTGGGGACTTCAATATGGTATTACTCAATGCAGAGTATGCTCAAGAACTACTCATGCCCTGGTATTGCAAGAGCTGGAGGCCGATATTACACTTGGGGAAGTTATAGAGGCAATTTGTAGGATGGCCTCAGGGAAAGCCGCTGGCCTGGACAGAATTCCCATGGAAATTTATAAGGTGCTCCAGGCAGAGCTTGCCCCCTTGTTATTAGATCTATTTTTGGCTGTCCAGTACAGGGGGCAGCCCCCGCAGTCCTGGTTAGGCACCGATATGGTTGTTTTCTTAAAGAAAGGGAAATCCCCTGAGGACCCAGCTTCGTATCGTCCCATCTCACTTATCAATTCTGCCGCAAAACTGTACTAAAAAATCATCGCGGTTCGATTAGGTAAGATCATCTCTAGACTGTTAAGTCCATGGCAACATGGCTTTATACCAGGGAGAGGGACTATGGATCACATCCCGCGAGTCATCACATTATTTGACATAGCTGATATCTCAGGAGAACAGATGGCCCTGATTCTCCTTGATGCCCAAAAGGCCTTTGATCGAGTGGCGTGGGAGTACCTTTGGGCCATTCTAAGGGGTAATGGCTTTGGACCACAAATTATTACTGCTATCAGAGCTATGTACTCGCACCCTTACGCCAGAATACAAATGATGGGCAAGGAATTCATAAGGATTAAACTAGCTAGAGGGACAAGGCAGGGGTGTCCATGCTCGCTATTCTCTTTGCCCTATATATTGACCCACTTATCAGAACAATTTTGTCAGACCAGAAGATTAAGCCAGTAACGGTCAGGGGGTATGACACTAAAGTATTGGCGTATTCTGATGACATCACTATTGTAACCCCTGACCCACAGAGTGCAATTGCACAGGTAGAAATCTTGGCCTAGGAATTTGGCAGGCATGCCGGCTATCTCTTAAACACTGAGAAGACTAAGATTGTTTGCACTAAGAATATCACGCATCCGGATCCACGTAGAACTGAAGTGGCCACATATCTCGGTATTGATATAATGGCTAATGTGGACTCAATTCGGGCAACGAACATGGTCCCTTTGATAGCTAAAATCAATAGGAATTTAAGAAGAATTGATAAGCTGCACCTCTCAATAATTGGTAGGTGTAACGCCCTTAAAATGACAATGTTCCCAAAGGTAATGTACCTATTTCGCTGTATCCCTCTTGAGCCTGAACCGGTTTTTATTTTAAAAAAACGTAATGCAAACTTTATATGGCACTTTCAGAAAATTAGACGGTCACTCAAATTTCTATCCCTCCCCCAGGAGCGAGGGGGTTGGGCGGTACCAAATTTACTCTATTACTATTGAGCCACAATGCTACAGAAGATGAGTATCCTGTTCAAGCCAGACAAAGAGGATAAAGGTCACCTGGCAATACAGGAAGCCGAAGCCCCACCATCTATATATGAATTGGCTATTGGAAGAACAGCACAGGGGTGTTGCTACAGCAGCTGGAGGCTAGCTACTATAAGAAGACACGATTCAAGTCCCTGAGAGCAGCCTGGAAAGTATGGCATAAAGCTGGTAGACTGATGAAGATACCAAGGCTCCACAAAAATACACCCCTTTGACGTTCACCAGTTTTTTCGGTCCCTCTTTATGATGGGATGGGAAAACAATGGGAGCAAGCCGGTATAAATAAAATAGGGTATATTTTTTGTACGGATGGCTTGGTCCCTTTTGTTGAGCTACAGGAGTGCTATGGTATCGATGCTCGATCCTATTTTAAGTATATTCAAATTGAAGAAATCATTAGGCAGTTTAAGCCATAACTAATGTCTATAGATAAGATTCCTCTTTTAGAAGCTATTCTTTATAAAGAGTCTCGGATAAAGCATATATATAACATCTTTATGAAAAAGCTACTCCAAATGACCTAGCAAAAACAGAATCCATCTGGGCCAGGAAGCTATGCGACAATGATACAGACCTATGTATGGCAATCACTCTCTCCAACAAGATCCTTCTTTCAGCTAACTTGAAGGCTCAACACTATAAAACGATTTTCAATTTGTATTTCACCCCGGCCAAGCTATTCGGGTGGGGGAAAAGAGAAAATGATCAGTGCCCAAGGTGTGGACAAGGCCCCACAGATTTGGTCCATATGTTTTATGAGTGTGGGAAACTCGACCCTTTTAAAAAGGGGTATCGAAATGTTCCTTCAAAAAGCATTAGGACAAGGAGTTAGCATCTCTCCGGCTATGATGCTGTTAGGCTACGATGAGCAAGCCCAGTTAGAACAGACTCATACATACTTTATTTTCATTAAGGTGGCAGTAGCTCAATTACTGATCGCTATAAAGTGGAAAGACCCAGACCCTCCTTCATATGCTGGTTGGTTTGCCCGGATGCTACATATTTGCAACAGGAAAGGGCTTTATACAACTGTAAGGGGTGGCGGCCCAAGAAACGAGGCAGAAAGATTTGGGGACCTATGCTTAAGTGGGCTCTCTAATGAGTAGATGGGATCAGCTTACTCTGGCTCTTCTTTGCTCTAGCCAGTAGCTTAAAAGTAGATAAAGCGCATAACAAGTAGCATAATATGTATATATGGTAGCATCTTTTTGACCGCTGGAGGTTTGCTATGGTGGCTTTGTTATAACCTATATGCATGATGCTTCTTCTATAGGTTAGGCATACATATGGACTAATTAATTGTGATTTGATTCTTTTTAAGCCTAACCCTGTGTATCGTATTATGAATTCGACTTATAGATGATTTTTTACCCCTTTGTGAGTATATCTTATGATATTATGTGCTGGAACCACCATGTTTATATACCACTTTGTATACTATTAATTATACCTTTTTACTGCTTTTTTTGCATTTTACGATCTTAGCTACACTGAGTTTCTTTAATTGGATTATTGAGATAAATAATAAATATATAAAAATAAAAAAAAGAACTACTCATGCCCCAGAGCAACATAGACATTAGTGCAAGTCATGCAGGTAGCTGAGTTGGTATACTTGGATACTGCTTAAAGGCCTAGAGAGGTAATTTTACTTGTTGGCATATGACCGCTATTCCAGAATAGACTGTTGGCTTATGACTAGGGAAATATTACACTGGACCTCCCCTCTGGCATATTCAACATGCATGCTCGCTGACCATTCAAAGGTTATCCTGGTTCCAGAAATCCCTATGTGCACAACATTACACTAGCTGAAAATTTCCCTCTCAGGTACTTCATGATTTAACCCTCCACAAAGAGTTTCGAGGCATGATTCTCGAGTATTCTGAAACGATCACTGGGTCTGTGCCTTCACATGCAACAGTAGGAGGGCCTTTAAATATACATAGAGGGGGCGTGCATAAGATGGCGATGGAGTACGAGCTTCTTCTCCGAGCCGCACCCAAGATAAGTTGCCCTTGTGTCTCTATCCCCTGGCCCTCAGAGCGGTCCTGGGGGGGCCTCGGACTGTAGACATCTGGTGAGCCTGGGGTGTGCGCTACCGCAGTCCACGGCGCCCGAAGCCCGCCTCAACCGTGTGCAGGGAGCAGCTGCAGGCAGCGAGGGTAAAGCCGGAGTCGGGCTAGGGCCTGTGGCTGCAGCATGGAGACGGAGGCCTGCCCCCGGCGCTCTAGGGTTGGTGGCTCTGGCGTTGAGAACTTGTTGCTTGCTAAAAGGAGGAGCTGCGCTGCTGTAGGGGGGCCTGCAGGGCACGGTCAAGGGCTGGGACGCGGGCCCAGTGTGTCCCTGTGGTGCCTGCACACACTACGTGGAGCAGAGGCATGGCAGATCGGCTGGGAGATGCTGCGCGGCACCTGGGGGTGAAGGAGGCGCAGCTACACTACCGGCACACTATAGAGGACTGGGACTTCGGCCCCCACTTGTATCCCCCACTGCCGGAAGGTGTAATGTGGACAGCCGGGATTAGACGGCAGAAGTGCGGCCTGAAAGAGCATGACCACCCAGCCCGGGGTGCGGTAAAGGACACCATTGAGAGTGGCCCCAACTGGCGATTCGGTTCTGAGGTGCTCGCCCCCTCTGGGACCATAGGGCAGAGGACCGCCCTGGGGAATTGCTGGCCGGTCGCCTACTGAGCCGTCAGGGGTGACACACTGACTTTGAGCGGACTGTGGTGGAGTGGTGGAGAGGGAGCGAGACAAATAACCACCAACCCCCAGGAGAAGTGGGGACATAGAGCCCTGCTCCAGGGAGGAGCGGCTATGACCACACTGCTGGCCACATGGAGGAGAGAGGGACAGGGCGGGAGGTGTTCAGGAGTACGGAGGATGGCGTCCTCCTGGAAGAAAGATGCTAACTTGAAGCACATCCTTGCAAAAGCAGCCACAAAGATGGAAGGCAGGAGGGAAAGTAAGAGCGAGGGGGACCACAGTCAGGACTCCTCTCCCAACAGGCCGTCGCAGGTGGGGCCGGAGGCACCGCTCACCCACGCCTTTATGGAGGACTTGTTCAGCAAGCTTCGCAATGACATTGCTGCCCTGCACGATAACTTCTCTACAGACCTAAAGGAGGCGAGACACGAGTTGGGAGACTTGGACCAGCGAATCTGCATGCTGGAAACTGCTGAGGACTCTATGGAAGAAGAAATTGAAGCGCTCAGGCAGGAAGTTCTCGAACTGCACGATCAGAATACAGACCTCCAATGCTGCTTGGAAGAACCTGGAAAACAGATCCCAAAGATCTAATGTTCAAATAAGGGGGGTTCCCAGTAACATAGAAGCATCTGCCCTAGAGGACTACATAAAACAGCTCTTCCACCATATCCTCCCTGGGTTCACGCAGAAGAATGACCAGCTAGATGGGACTCAGAGCTGGCAGGCCATCAGAGTTAAGGAGAACCCCCTCAGTTGTCCTCACTGTGTACACCACTTTAAATAGAAAGAGGCGATCATGCTGGCAGCCCGTGCGGCTGGAACGATCTTCTTTGAAGGGGCGACACTTCATCTCTACCAAGATCTTTCCCTCAACATCCTCCAATCCGGGTGACAATTCCACCCAGTAATGGGATATTTCACAGAGAAGGGTGTGGCGTACTGCTGGGGCTTCCCTTCAGCCTCTACTTCGCCATCGTCCAGCTCCACACATACAGTCCACACCCGTGCTGAGGGGAATTAGGTTCCGGCCCTGCCCGACACACTGGAGAGTTCGCAGCCTGTAGACATCGCCCAGCGGGGATGGGGACGCCGGACTAAGGTGCAGAACAAGCCGCATACCCATTGTCTCTCCCAGGATGAAATATACAGGGAACGGCAAGCAGTCATAAATAACCTACAAGCTGCTGACCTGATAGAGGCGGACTGAACTCAGTTACTGCTGCACAGTGGGGGCGCCGGCGCCGCTGCATGCGGGACAGGTAGCAAACGCATCGACCTGCTCCCAAGGTGGGACTGACGTGGGTCATGGTAACCTCATTGACATGGGTGGCGGGAAGATGTGGAGGGGGAGCACAGGGGTAAGTGTCGGAGAATGGACTTGTACTCTTACTACTTGAGCCCAAATAAGGGGCTCGATCGAAGAACTGGATGCTCCACAGAGGGGAGCGTGAACTTTGTTTACTGTTGTTATGCGGTTACTACGGGAGGGAAGTCGGATTCACGAATATCACCAAATGTACTCTTACACGCCTATCATATATACTCATGCATGGGCATACATAACACTCTACGACACGCAGGAGACGAGGCACTGTCTCTTCAAGGTTACAATGGTGAAGGTCCTAAGCTTTAATGTGAGAGGGCTAAATGCCCTGGTTAAGCGCCTAGCATTAGATCTGCGGGACACGGACTGCGATGTCTGTCTGCTGCAGGAAACGCACCTTATCAAACAGGACTAGCCGAGGCTTCAGTCATGCTGGTTTAATATACAGTTATTCTCCTCCGGACCCAAAATGTCAGGGGGAGTGGCAATTTTGTTTGCTAACAAGTTTGAAGGTAAACTGATGGACACACTGATTGACATACCTGGACGACTCGTGGTGATACACATATTACTTGGACCCACCACCCTCAAGTTAGGCTCACTATATGCCCCGAATGAAAATCAGAAATCATTCCTCAAATCTGCTCTCACTCAATTCCTAGCATCTCTAGACAGGGAAATACTGATTGGAAGGGATATCAACATAGTTATGGACTCAGACCTGGACAGATCTGCCCAGAGGCTGGGGCGAACCGGTGAGCTCTCGAACACAAGTCTTTAATGGCTGTGGGACCTGGGGTTAGTTGACATATGGCATGACTTGCACCAAATGCAATGGGTCTACACCTTCTTTTCAGCCTCCCGTCAGATTTATGCTAGGCTGGACTGCTTCCTGGGAACCAAGCATATCCACACACAAACCATAAGAGCCAAAATTGAGACATCTGCCCTTTCCAACCACTTACCCATCATCATCGAATTACCGACGGCACCCTTGGACACACCTACACGAACAAGGAGACTTAATGGCAATCTACTGAAACACAGCCAGTGATTGACACGATAAAACGTAGCATCGAAGACTTTCTTAACATTAATGACACCCCTGACACAATCATCCCGATACTGTGGGACACATTGAAAGCAGTTATATGGGGAGAAGTTCTCTCACAGGCAGCACATTCAATAGAGAGCGACGTGATAAGAGACACGAGCTAGTGGGAAAAGCTGCAGACCTAGAGAGGGCCTGTATACAAACAACGTCGAAATGCACGTTGCGCCAACTCACATTAGCAAGACAACTCAAGGCACTAGATACTGACTAGGCGAAACTGGCACTACTGCAGCTAAAATAACGTTACTATACACAGGGCAATAAGGCGGGCTGTCTACTGGTCTGCAAGTTAAGAGCTAAACGACAGGACAGCACCATATAGCGTATAGCTACACAAATGGGAGGGGGATAGTGAAGGATAATACCAGTATAGCCAACACATAGCTTCTAAGCAGGGCTTTACACAGCCAACCCCCTATCCCCTCCATCAACACGCACCTAGCGGACGTCTCGCTACCAACTATAATGAATGAACAGGCGAGTTTGCTGGAAGCAGCTATTACGGTGGCAGAAGTCATTTCAGCAATAGCTAGACTTCACTTGGGGAAGGAGCCCGGCCCTCATGGTCTTTCGATGGGTTTCTATAACACATTCTGCTTCCTGCTGGCCCCAGTGCTGTAATGACTTCGCAAGGACGGGGGCCCTGGCTCTATCTATGCAGGAAGCAGTGGTGACTGTTATACCCAAGCCTGGGAAGGACTCCACACACTGCTCCTCTACATGCCCATATCACTACTGAATGTCGCTGCAAAGAATTTTACTGTAATATTAGCCCAGAGATTGGCTCCATACATGGAGTAGTTGATAGACCCAGACCAAACGGGTTTCATCCCAGAATGGGGGTGCAGTGACAACACTAAACAGCTCCTACACCTCCTGGATAAAGTGAAGCGAACAGGCCACCCTATGTTCCTACACTCCATCGATGCCGAAAAGGCATTTGATTGAGTCCATTGGCCATACCCAGCGGTGATGCTGTAAAAAGTGGGTCTGGGTCCTCGATTCCAGAAGTGGATGCTTAGCGGCTATGCGGCCCCCACAGCGAGAGTTAAAGTCAATGGCCTCTTTGCAGTGGAACGGGAGATGAGGCAGGGCTCCCCAGTCCCTCCCCTTGTTCGCACTGTATATGGAGCAGTTGGCCAAAAAGATACAGCTCCACTGAGATATAGAGGGAGAGCAGTTCGGAGGGCACCAATATAAAATAGCCCTTAACGCCGATGATGTCATGGTAAAGCTAAGAGATCCCCTGTCCTCTATCCTCGCCTTACTTTCTGAACTGGAAGAGTTTAGCACAGCTTCCGAGTTTATTAGGAACACCTCTAAATCCCTAATTATGGCCATCAACGCAACCAAGGACCTTAATGACGCTCTTGGGCAGAAGTACTAACTGTGTTGGACACAACACTATATCCCATCTTTGGGCATCAAAATCTGCCCTTCTGTCAATAAGACTGTCACTCTTAACTACACAGAATCACTCGCAGCTGCCCGTGCTGCAACTCACAGCTGGAGAAATGAGTGGCTGACTTGGTTGGGCCGAATCGAGACAGTTAAGATGACCTTGCTCCCTAGAATACGGTACATCATGCAAAGAATCCAAATCTCCTCACCAGGGGGTATATTAGAAAAAATGCAGAGATGCATAGACCATTACATCTGGGAGGGCAAGAAACCCTGCATGAGGAAAGGTGTCATGTGAAGGTATTAAGCCCGGTTAAGAAACACCATCTTTTACATGCTTACGTTCTTAAGTAGCCTTCTCTCCCTAAACAGGATGACATCTTACACACATTCATTTAGGTGCATACACAGGATAACATTCCCCAAACTCAGTTTGCTTACAATACCACTTTGTAGGCACTCTATCAGAACACCTTGAACATTCTGTACAAGGGCTAAGTTCAGCACGCAAGATGTTGTGATTTGTTTTTGGCTGCTCAGCGACAGAGCTATCATAATAGAATAAACAATAGTGGTCTGACTGAAGCTTCGGCATGGTAACATGGATGATGCTATTATATATATGACATCAAGCCTTTATTTATTCAGAGGACTGGCACTGAGAGGTCGGTCCATGACGGAATTCCAGCTCAGCTGATTCCGGTGACCTCATGCGAGGGATATAGTCCAACTCTACACCAAGACGGGCAGCTTGCTGACACTTACCCACAGGTAATGGGGAGTTAGACCACCTGACAGGGATTTGGCAGATCCACTCACCTTAGACACAATAGGGTAGAATGCGCTAGCTAGGAGTACAATGGCTGAATTGTTCATCTTCTTCACCGAAACCGCATACTGTGTATTTCTTGTCTATCTCTTTGGGTATACATAAGTAACTGAGTGAAAGGGTTCTAGATCTGTTACCACAATTTCCTTGAGGGATTAGTGGTCATGTTCTGAGGTTGCACATCCCATTTGTTACCCTGTAAGGTTAGGGGTACAGATGGTGCACTGTGTGCTAGCAGGACTATAAGCCAACATATCCTGAGGGGTGCTCAGAATCAGTCTCGCACCAGTCCAACGTTTATGTTGTCCAACAATTGCACGGTTTTACTTGAGAAAGTATAAGCCGTACGACATGGCGCTGCAAACGTTCTAGGCTGGGTTCTTATTTAATGGATGCACCGAGTAGTTTTCTTTTTGTATACCTAAAGACCCCCTACTCATCTACTAACAAGAGACGTCTTTGGTGTTAGGGAAAATATCCTCCTCAGGTGTCACGTAGCCCATAGGGACATTGTCGTTTTTCACTAAGTTAGCAGGAGCACGTCGCAGCTTGCCTGCTGCTTTTGCACACGTTACTACACGTCTTTATTTTTGCAACATTTCAATGCCTGCTTTCAAATGGAAACTCATCGCTGTGTTCGCTCTCTGCATGTTACTGGGATTTTGACTGAATATTATGCACAAGGTCGAACAACAATGCCCCTTGTTATTTTGTTCTGGCCAGACCTTAGCCCTTAGACAAAATATACTGATACAGCTGTTGTTTGGACACCGTACTTGTGTTTTTAGTGTGGTACACGAATAGATGACAGACACTTGGAGAGGGACCTTTCCAGGGAGAAGAGCAAGACAGCACCTATGATGTAGATCTACCATCTATAGGCTAAGGTATGGGGTTTGCTGACAAAGCCCAGAGATCTTCTATTATATAATACTTCTTCTTAGCAAGGGGAGGGAGGTTAACCACCATAGTCTTTTCTCCCTTATCTTTCTATGATGACATCTCCCTTTATGATGTATGGACTAGCTGCTATGCTGGCTATATTTGTACAATGCATTTTCCTGCTTGTTGTGGCACGTATACTGCATGTTAGGGCACGTTAGTTAAAATAAATATTTTAAACTGTTTCGTGTCTCTGTCAGATCTTATTGTGGACAAGTACAAGAGAGTGTGCGAAAGGGTGTGTTTTGTAACCGCGATTCCTGAGACATCTGGGAGTGTTGTGTTCTGGGGTGTTTAATCATTTGTTTCTCTGTGAGTGAGTAGGAGAGCAAGTGAGACACTATAGCTAGTAGGTCCTGGGTTTGTGGGTACTAAGGTGGTAGGAAGACTCCGTCCCTATACACCAAGGTCCCATATTCCTGAGCATAGTTCTGTGTTTGTGCAGAATTCCTGCAACATGGTGCCACCAACGTTTGGTCTGGTACTTATTCATGAGACCCCTGAGTGGCGCTTGTAAACAATCCCCTCACACTTGTTTCCGGAGACGTCCGCGTGGTGAGGGTTTAGCCTCCTATATCTGTAACTTTATAGGTTTTTCAAGCTTGAATTTTATAGGGTTTTTCTATACCCTATTGTGCGCTACCATTTTCTGTTTCTTTGTCCCATTTCTAATATGGCACAACCGGTCGCTATTGCGGCACCTAACCGCGCAGCGGTTACGGCTTACTTAACTGAACATGGAGTCCCTAATGCAGGGGCTGATTTTATCTTTGTCATCGAGGCAGATGCGGCTTACCGCTTCAAAGTCTTCTACTCCTGGCTTACATTCCCAGCAGTAGATGGGAATGATAATTTCTTTCATGAATATACAGCGGCCTCGGTTCCGTGGAATTATCGCCCTTATGCATTGCTTGAAGTTCCGTTAACGGCCAGGGAGCATACCATCTGGTTTAATGGCCCCCCCTTCCTCACCCTCTTTCAGTGGTCCGTTTAGGCCCCTTATCGGTCGATGGGGCCACTTGGCCTGTTTTGGCTGGTTTTACTCCACATCTGAATTATCTTCATGTTACACTTGCAGAGCTACGTCAGTTACATACTTCATTAACTCATATACACAGAAGTGTCATACAATTTATGTCACGTAATATACAAGTGGTTCCGGCTGGAGCTGCTCCACAGCCACCTGGACATGGTGGTGGTCTTGTCATTAGTCCCATTATGATTAATTCGGTGATGGGCAAACGTCCTCAAAATAGGGACGATTTACCATATTGGCTTGCAGAAAAATTTGAGCAACTCGAGGCGGTTTTTCCGCATACTACGCCTGTTGAGAAACACAGGATCCTGACAATGAGTTTACCGAGTGGTATTTTTCCCGCTTTAGCGGATTGCACCACCTGGGGGATGGTGTTTGCTTCAGTTTATACGCATACACCATGAGCGTTCTACCAAGCGTTCTCAAGAAGGTACAGGATGAACACGGGGCTGGGTCCAGCCCTGGAATTGGGGATGAAATTAGGGGGAATTTTCCCTATAGTCGCCGATATGATTCTGGCCAACATCAAAGGTGAAGCAGTTTGCTTACAAGTGCGCCAATGCCTCTCGGCTGTGGCGGACGTGGACCGGCAGTTGCCGATTATTATTGCGGATGTGTATAAATCATTGGGTCGCAATAGTTTGGGAATAAGACCTTTTACTCAGGTACAGAAAAAACTCCCTCCTGAGAAGGAGGGACGCCCAGTCTTTCCTAAAAAGGCTTGGAATAAGAATCAGCGGCAGCAACAACAGAAGCCGGGTTCTCGTGCAGGTTCGCCTCCACCGGACACTTCTGAACATAGATATGATTTGCGTGACCGCTCTAAAATTAAGACACCCGAGAGGTTCCAGGCTCCTGATCCTCGTTCTCCTCGTTCCTTTCAGGAATCGTCGGATCAACAATTCGGCGGAGGAGGACATCAGGATCGCAGGGAAGGCGAGTCTACGTAGGCTAGACGTGATCTGCAGCGCCAGTTTGATGTGAAAGTCAAGCATGGGGAACCACCTCAATATCAAGCCCCATTTCAGAAGAAAAAAGTTGCCGCTTTGACTGCAAAGTATGCCTCAGACAGTGAAAACCCTGCTCTTTGACAGGAGTTGGGAGGTAACCCTCCTGGACAGCGCAGCAGAGGTTACCATAGTGGGGCAGACACTCCACCAGCATCTGGAGGCGAAAGCAACTGACACTTATTACAGTAGAGACAGCTGATACTCGAGTCGCTCCTCCGGATAGACTTTACGAAGTGACCCTCCAAATTGAAGTTGATATTAAACGCCCGGTAAAAGCTGTGTTTTGGGAAAACCTCACTTCTTCATATGACATTTTATTGGTGGAGGTTGATTGGCCTCCCCCTTTTGTCTTAGCTTCCTCTAGAGGGGAAGATGTTATTTTACCAAGTTTTTCACAATATGTTCCTGATGACGATAAAATGGCTTATGCCTCCAAGTGGGCTTTAGCCTTAGCCCCAGCGTTATATCGCAATCAGGCAGGTTGGGACGAGGGTTCCCCAGTTCATGTAATTCCTTTGCGTTCTACACCTCAGCCCCATCCACAGTATCCAATCAAACGAGACGCTAAAGCGTCCGTCAGTGAAATCTAGCCCCAATTGGAATACCAGGGTGTGATTGAACCCTGTGTTTCATCAATGAATAATCCTCTTTTTCCGATATTGAAACCGGACGGTTCATAACGTATAGTTTTAGACTACAGACATTTGAACGGTCATGTTCGTACCTTTGCGGTTCAGAACACACATAGCTCTGCGTTAGAGAACACATTGTTCGCAAAAAATACAAAACCACCTTGGATATTTCCAATGGATTTTTCAGTCACTCTCTGGCTCCTGAGAGCTGCGATTTGACCGCATTCAGTGCATTGGGCAATCAGCGCCGATATGCGAGATTACCTATGGGATATAAGAATAGCCCTGGTGTGTTTGCGGCATACATAGTATCCCTTTTACATGAGATCGACCAAGATGCTTTCTCGTACGTCGATGACATATACTTGACGGATGATGAATTACAGTTGCATCACTTGCGTGTGGACTGCATTATCACACATTTTGCAAACTTTTGTTACAAATTCAATTTTGCTAAGTCTCACATCGCCTTCTTGGCGTTTCTTTGTCTTGGTTATGAGCTCAACAATGAAGGCAGGGGGTTGGCCCCCCACTTTCTGGAGAAATGTGCACAATTACAACCTCCATTTACACTTAAGAAATTGCAATCTTTGCTGGGTTTCAAGAATTTCGGGAGGACATACATTTCGGATTATGCCCAGCATATCAAACCTCTTTACTCGTTGATACAACCTTCTTTCTCAGCTTCCTGTTGGCTTCCGGAACATACCGCAATTCTTCGGTCTATGCAGTCTGATCTGCTTGCGACCAACTTCTTGTTAACACGAGACAATTCTACTAATTTGGTCATATGGATTGTACCAGGCGCGTTAGGCTTTACTTACTTGACGTTCAATGAGGGGGACACCGTCCCCATTGCTTATAAATTGCATTTGTATACTTCTGCTGAGATGCGTTTCTCTCCTACAGAAACATTTTTGACAGCCATCCAGATGGCGATTCTTAAAGAACGCTCTCTGGCTCAGGGTAAACGCATTTTCATGGTCTCGCCAGTACCTGCTTTAGAATCAGTTACAAAGGCTAGTGTCCCGAATTCCAAAGCCTTGCATCCACAATGGATACAATGGGCTAGTTCTTTGACATCGGCTGATGTCAACTTTATCTTCGATCCTTCTTTACAGACGCAGGAGTTTACAGTATGAACATGTTCATCCTCCTCCTTTATCAATACTTTCTCTTGATCAGTACAAATGCATCATTTACACTGATGGATCTACGCAGCCAGCCATTGGTTCTAAACATGCTTATTCAGCAGCCTGCACAATTATGACAGGGAAGATTGTTGATAGGGATTTTAAATCCTCCTTGGTACACACACTGTCTCTAGGTGATTACACAGCTCAATTGGCAGAGCTACATGCTTTGGGTTTAGCTCTGGAATTTGCTGACCCCGCGGTTCCTACACTTGTAGTGTGCGATTCATTTTACTGTGTACAATCCTTCAATAACAATTTGTTCTTCTGGACACAAAATGATTTTCGCGATTCTGAAGGTAGTGCAATTAAGCATAAATTGCTTTGGGTTAAAGTGGCCGCTCTTAAGGAACGTTTGCCACTCACACATGTTATTCATACTTTGGGCCATCAACGTGTGGGAACACTCGCTGTTGTTAATTCGTTGGCTGATGAGCCAGCCAAATTTGCAGTAGCCACTTGTTCAGTAGCAGCAGTCACTAGGTCTATGACTAAAATTGATGATGATATTCTAGCAGCTATTGCATCCGTGAAGAAGGGAACAGAGTTTCCCCAGGGTTTTCCTTCGCGTTATTCGTACCACCTGTCTTCTGATCAAGTCCTATTTGCAACTATCCCATCCATTGGGGATCGGCTGATTCCCAACGAGGACCGCAGAATTTCTTTGGTCATTGCCGCTCATGAGGGCGTAGCTTCTGCGCATGCCGGAGTGTCTGCGACCGTGTCTCTTTTACAGCAGTGTTTCTGGTGGCGTGGTTTATATCAACAGACACGTAAATATGTTCTTTCTTGTGACATTTGTCAACAAATTAAGCCTTCTACAGTTGCAAGTCCACTTCACACTCAGCTTTACATCTCCGATCAGACATTTGGCTGCATTTATCTTGACCACTGCGGTCCTTTGACATCTGACACTGCATTTAAATACATCTTGGTTGCAGTGGATTCGTGCACTAGATTCCTTTGGGCTTGGCCGCAATGTAGTGCTGACGCTCGAACTGTCATTAAAGATTTGCTTGTCTTTGTCGGGACATTTACTTGTGGCACCTTCCATTCTGACCAAGGTCCTGCGTTTGCCCCTACGGCTTACCGGGATGCGATGAAGTCTCTGGGAGTGCAGGTGCAATTTTCGTCTCCATACCGGCCTGAGGGCAATTCTGTGGTGGAATGGATGAACCTTGACTTAAAGCAATCTTTGACAGCGAGAGTCTTAGGTACTGGCAGGGGTTGGCTGACATCTCTATGGAGTCCAATGTGCACTCAATAATATCCCTGGAAGATCTCTGGGTGGGCAGACCCCATACAAAATGCTCTTTGGCATTAAAATATTTGTGCCAGACCTTGATGGTCTAGACACTGTGGCGGCTGCTGCAACCTTTGACGTAGATAATCATTGTGCTGTGTTTCAGGCTCTACAAAAAGCTCGTGGTTCACAAGCGAAAGCCCAGTTGCCCTCTTCCACAGATCCAGCGGTGCCGATTCCTGTTCTGGTTGGCTCCCTCAAGTTGGAGATCTGGTCAGAGAAAAGGTGGAGAACAAAAAGGAATTTGGTCCATCCTACCGTGAACCGGTCAGAGTCCTTGGTTTGAAAGGCACCCGTACTGTGATCCTGCCTCCTTTACCTGGTCGTAAGGAGAACTGTTACATTTCAATAGAACATGTCAAGCAACACCATATGGCCGATACTGAATAGTATGCCTCCAAGCATTCCATGTCAGGATCTTTCAGTGAATTCGATGGCTTCTGTTTTTTCGACTACTCCCCAACAAATGGAGGGGGAGATGGAACTTCAATTGATTTACTACCTGTTTTTCCTTCTACATCCACATCAGCGGATATTGAGTATGCTTCTCCTCCAGTTGAGGTCATAATTGACATTCCTGAGAGTACCATACCTGAGCCATCCAATGCTTCACATCCCCTGTTGTTTCAGCTGGGGTCCAGTGGTTATTATATGGACCATACTAGCTTTTCCTCTGACACATCTTCCACGTCATCTTCTGTGGCAGAGCCCCCTACACATAACAGTCTTTTCATTTCATGGTTCAAGAAGACTTATCTATTTCCCGCCATGGACATACGTCTGGACGGTGCGGACGATGGTGTTCCTTTTCATGTGGATTAGGTTTGTGACTGTGTTTTTCCTCTTGATAAATGGCCATTATTTACCTGAACGCTATGCTGTGAACTTTGTTGACGGAGTTCTAGCCCCTCATACGTCGTCACATGTCATGAAAAGAGACCAAGCACTTGTCAATATTTTGGCATTCCCTGTTGCTGATGGCATTGTTTGGGATAAAGTATTATACGATATCCATGGCCCGACCGAAATTTTTTACATTTCGTACGTTTTCCGCGTTTTCTTAGGAGATGTGGTTTTGTCGGACATACACTCTGACTGGGATGTTCATGCTGTTCCCTCATTGTTCTCTGATTTAAAATATTATGCGGCTTTCGACACTGAAGACCTATATTTGAATTCTGCAAATTATGCTGATTTATTCTGTTATCAACATTATGGCCATCATTTTTTACAGAAGACCAATACTCTGAGGCTGTTTTTTTCATTATACCCAGTGGGAACATTGTCCGACACCTTTACAGGGAAGTTCAAAGACCCAACAAAGTAAATTTGTGTATTTTTCTGGTTACAATCTGTCAGACCCGCAGTGCTATTTTTGTAAATTAAAGATGCCACCCGAAAATAGATTTATGTTAACACATACTAAAATGGTTTACTCCATGTCCTTCAGGAATGATTTGTCCGTTAACGGTTATGATCACTGGAAGGACACAATTGATTTAATATCCAATTGGGGTACTAAAGATTGGCAAGTGAAAGGCACTGAAGCGTTGCATCGTGCTTGTCTGATACCGTCTCAAATGTTATTTTTAAATGACACGGTACAACAGACTACTTGTTTTGGTTTAGCCACGGCCAAAAATTTTAATATTCCCTCCATTCCATTATTTGCTACATATGATACATAGCAAACGCACACCAATTACACAAATGACGATTTGGCTGTCATGTTTCAAAATGTCACACTTAACTCTTCTAATATTGATCCCTTGGGGTGGTTAGTGTGGCCAACGAGCTCCAATGCATGCCAATTACGTTTTCTGAATACTACAAAAGGTTTTACACAAGGCAGACCTGATCCTCGTTTCTCACACTCCCATACAGTTAACACATATTCTGTGGGTAAATTATGTCAGCAATGGCTGGAACATTCCACACCATCGTCTGTGAAACAACACCTTTCTCTTCTGTCAGGTGACATCAATTTAGCTGATTTTCTTTTAGGTCCAAAGTCCCCTCGCACAAAACGTTTTATTTATTCAGTGTATAATGAATTTTGGAAACTGTCGCAGATGGACGCTGCGGTGCGTCTGCGCCAAATTGAACAAGCTAATTTAGAAAAGGTTCTTGCAGTTGTGAATGACAGCATTAATACACTGTCTTCCCGTATATATACTTTGGATAGTATTGTATCAACGACTCACTAACTTAACTCCGAGAGAGCAGGAGCGCTAATTACCTAAAATTATTGAGGAAACCTATTCAACAGTAGGTTGAGATAAATTGGGAGCCACACCTAGTAAACCACAAATTAAGAGTAATTCTGAAAAGGAAAATTCAATGCTGGCACCCGAATATTCTTAGAAGTGGGATAATAAGAAACATTAAGAAAAGACTAAGTCACAGGTCATATCTCCTCAACAGGAGGCCACCGAAAAGCACTATAATCTGCATAATCGTGACAATATTAAGTGCCTGACAGATATCAGGATACTGATACACGTTCATCTTGTTCCTTTCAGGAATCATCAGAAAAACGCTCGGAAGAGGATGGTCAGAGTGCAGATCAGAGGAGTACGTGAAACTGAAGGACTCACAACGCTCTTCTGATTACATCATAAAAAAGGAAGAAAAACCTAAACTGTCCAAATCTCAATTAAAAAAAGAAGAAAGTGGCTGGCATAAAAGAAGCATGCCACAGATATTGAGGACACTGCTACTGAGCGGGGAGTGGGCTAAGACCATGCTGGACAGAAGTCACTATAGCTCGCCGAAACCTGATCTATCGTCTTGTGGCAGTAGCAGTGAGTGACTATGTCCAGGTGAAACCACCGGACTCGAGAATAAGTGTCCCGCATTGATTATATGAGATGCAACTCCAATTGGAGGGGGACGTACCAAGATACATTAATGTTCTCTTTTGGGAGAACTTGTCATTTGGCTACCATATTCTCTTGGCCAAAAAAGAGTGGCCACCTGAATTTGTGATGGATCGCCCAGAGGGAGAAACTGTAATTTTACCTGTTTTTTTCGACCTCATCCCAGATGCAGTAAAACATTCATACACCATGGTGCAGGCTTTAAGGCTAGCTCCTGCAATATACCGCAACCATGTGGGGTGGGATGATGGTTCCCCTTATCCCATTATACCAGTGAGATCGACCCCACAACCTCAAAGACAACACCCCGTTAAACAAGTTAGAGAGATCCTCACACAACTTGAATTTCAAGGTGTAATAGAAAGTTTCAACTCCCCTATGAACAATCCTTTGTTTCCAGTTATGAAACCTGACCATTCATATCGTCAAATATTAGATTACAGACACCTAAACACAGCTACACGTACATTTGCTGTACAAAACATGCATAGCACGGCACTACAACATAATGCGAAACAAATACAAAACAACCCTAGACATCTCAAATGGTTTTTTTCAGCAAAAACATAGTGCCTGAAAGCAGGTATTTGACTGCATTTTGCGCGCTGAGTTCTCAAAAGCAGTTCTGTTGTTTGTCTCAAGGGTATAAGAACAGCCCGGGGCTGTTTTTAGCCCAGGTTACAGAACTTTTGCAAGAATTCGATGGCCAGGCATTGTCCAGTGTTGATGACATCCATCTGACGGATGACGACCTTTCAACACACTTTGTAAGAGCGGATTGCATAATATTGGGATTTGCTTACATGGGTTACAAATGTAATTAAAAAAAAACAAAATAGCCCATCACAATGTCCTATTTTTAGGATATGAGCTGTCAAGTAAAGGCAAAAGCCTAGCAACACATTTCCTCAAGAAGTGTGCGCTTCTACAACCACCAAACACCATAAAGAAATGCCTATCTATATTGGATTTCCTGAATTTTGGCAGAACTTACTTTCCAGATTAAACAGAGCGGGTAAAACCATTCTACGACTTGATATGACCAGACTTTTCAAGCACACATTGTACAACTGAACACACACAACTCTTACGTTCAGTACAAGCTGACATGCTAGCTTCAACACACTTACACACATGTAAACACAACAAACCTGGTGGACCGTATAATTGCGGGTGCATCAGGGCATACCTACGTTACATTCAACGAAGGTGACACTGTACCAATTGCATATAAGCACAAGTTACTTACTTGTTTAACGATATATCTGTAAGAGACATTAGTTAGTGATAGATTCCTTACCTTAGAATATCCCCAGGCGTCAGACTGGATCTGGAAAGTTTTCGTCAGCAGTACCCCTGCACGTCGGTAGGCGTCGTCGTGCGGCTCCGCGTATGTCGCTGGCGTCGTAGTCGCCGAGATGACGTCATCGGAGCTACTTAGACGCGCTGACGTCAGTTCTGTAAACGACTTTCCGCGCCAGGAACGCAGAGCCATGCCAGAGACCGACTACTGGTGCAATAGAACTAGGGCCCTGAAAGGGACTACCTGAACCCTAGAGAACAGTTCGCAGAATGGGGAGGATGGGTGGGCGGTAAGGAATCTATCACTAACTAATGTCTCTTACAGATATATCGTTACACAAGTAAGTAACTTGTGCATCTGAAAGAGACACGTTAGTGATAGATTCCTTACCTTAGAATACATACCCAAGCAATACCAACCCCGGTGGTGGGTCTGCGAAGTGAAATCACACCAGAAAGTCACGGAGAACCGACCGGCCAAAGAAGCCGTCTCTCCGGACTTGACTGGTCAAGGCAATAGTGCTTAGTGAAAGTATGCAGCGAGGCCCACGTGGCTGCCTGACAGATGTCTTGCAGGGGGATACCGCATCCCAATGCTGCAGTAGCCGCTGTCGCCCTGGTAGAATGGGCGCGCAGCCCTACCGGAGGTTCCTTTTTAGCCAGAGAGTAACAGGCTTTAATACACAAGACAACCCATCGGGAGATAGTCCGCTTGTGTACAGCTCGGCCTTTCTTGGCGCCCACGTAGCCAACAAAGAGCTGGTCGTCCACCCGGAACTGTTGTGTGCGGTTGAGATAGAATGAAAGCGCACGTTTTGGGTCCAGACGGTGGAGCCTCTCTTCCGCTCTTGAAGGATGCGGCGGCGGAAAGAAAGTGGGCAGAGTGACAGTTTGCCCGATATGAAAGGCAGTGACTACTTTTGGTAGAAAGGAGGGACGTGGTCGAAGCACAACCTTGTCCGGATGAATCGCCAGGAAAGGAGGTTTACATGAAAGAGCCTGAAGCTCACTCACACGCCTAGCGGAGGTGATGGCCACCAGGAAGACAGTTTTCAAAGTTAATAACCGTAAAGGACAGTTATGAAGAGGCTCAAAGGGAGCGCACATTAAGTATGTGGGAACCAGGTTCAAGTCCCACTGAGGCATCACAAAAGGAATAGGAGGGAAAAGGTGAGTAATGCCTTTGAGAAATCTATTGACCATAGGGGACTTGAAAAGAGAGGGCTGATCAGGCAGCCTGAGAAAGGCTGAAAGAGCAGAAAGGTAGCCCTTAATAGTGCCCAGAGCAGAGCCCTGTTGGGCCAAAGAGAGAAGGAACAACAGGACCTCAGAAAGAGGGGCAGAAAGGGGATCTACAGCTTTCGCTGTGCACCATGCCACAAATTTTTCCACCGGCAGGCGTATACAGTTTTAGTTGAGGGACGCCTGGCTGCCAGAATTACATTACAGACTTCAGGAGGCAAGTCAAATGGAATCAACTGTCGCCGCTCAATCTCCACGCAAGGGGGTGGAGGCTGGACAGGTTCGGGTGGAGGACCGTCCCCTGTTGCTGCGACAGAAGATCCTCCCGAAGAGGCAGTCGGATCGGGGGATCCACGCTCATACTGAGTAGCTCGGGATACCAAACTCTTCGAGCCCAGTCCGGCGCCACGAGAATGACTTGGGCCTGGTCGCATCTGATCTTCTTCAGCTCTCTGGGTAGAAGTGGTATAGGCGGAAAGGCGTACAACAGACAGCAACTCCACTCGCGTCTCCGAGCGAGTGCTGCCTTGGAAAATCCAACGCGCAGAACTGCTGACATTGCGCGTTCACTTCGGTGGCAAATAGATCTAACCAAGGTTCTCCCCACTGCTGAAAGAGACCTTGTGCCACCTCCGAGTGAAGACGCCATTCGTGATCCATCATGCACCGGCGGCTGAGTTCGTCCGCCCTGGCGTACAAAGAACCTGCCAAGTGTTGAACCACCAGGATAACGCCCTGGCGTTCCAGCCACGTCCAGAGGCGCAGAGCCTCCTGACATAGGGTCCACGACCCCACCCCGCCTTGCTTGTTGCAGTACCACATGGCGGTGGTGTGGCCTGTGAACACCTGCACTACCCTCCCCTTGACAGAGGGAAGGAATGCTTTCAGTGCAAGTAGGATCGCCCTGAGCTCCAAAAGATTGATATGGAGCTTGGACTCCGCCGGAGACCAGAGGCCTCTGATCTCCGCCTCTCCCATGTGGCCGCCCCATCCCAGGAGGGACGCATCCGTCACCACTGTGTGCTCCGGTTGGGTAAGGGAGAGGGATCTGCCGCTGACCCCACGCTGGTTCGTGAGCCACCACTGCAAGTCCTGTGCAGTGCCCTCCGAGATCTGGACGTAGTCGGACAGATTTCCCTGATGCTGCGTCCATTGGAACTTCAGGTCCCACTGCAGAGCCCGCATATGCCATCTGGCATGATTGATCAGCAAGATGCAGGAGACCATGAGGCCCAGCAGTCTCAGTGTCTTCCTGACCGAAACCCAGAACCAGGGCTGAAAGATCGGAATCATAGCCCGAATGTCCCGGACTCGCTGTTCGGGAGGATAAACACGAAATTGCGCCGTGTCCAGAACCACTCCGATGAAGAGGAGCTTCTGAGAGGGAATCAGATGCGACTTCGGCACGTTGATGGAGAACCCCAGCAAATGCAGGAGGTCGGCCGTAGTCTGGAGGTGGGAGACGACTGCTTGGGGCGATCCCGCCTTCAACAACCAGTCGTCGAGATAGGGGAAGACTGAGACCCCTGATCTGCGCAGATGAGCTGCGACGACCGCCATCACTTTCGTGAACACCCGAGGGGCGCTGGTAAGGCCGAAAGGGAGCACGGTGAACTGAAAGTGCTCGTGGCCAACCGTGAACCGCAGGTAACGCCGGTGGGCCGGCAGGATGGGGATATGAAAATAAGCATCCTGCAAGTCCAACGCTACCATCCAGTGTTGCGGGTCTAGGGCAGACAAGACCTGAGCAAGCGTGAGCATTTTGAACTTCTCCTTCCGGAGGAAGCGATTGACGTTCCGGAGGTCTAAGATAGGACGCAGGCCCTTGTCTTTCTTTGGAACCAGGAAGTAGTGGGAGTAACAACCACAACCTACTTCTGGCGTCGGAACGTGCTCGATGGCCCCCTTGGCCAAGAGGGCCGCAACTTCCTGCTGGAGAAGTGCCAAGTGATCCCCCGACATGCGGTGGTACTGAGGCGGCATGGCTGGAGGGGTAGTCTCGAAAGGGAGGGAGTAGCCCCTTCGGATTATCTGCAGAACCCACCTGTCCGAAGTGATGGTGCGCCAGTGGGGGAGGTGATGGCGAATCCTGCCGCCCACTGGCGTTTGGTGGGCCTGAAACACCGGACTAGGAAGGTTTTGAGGCAGTGGTGGCAGGGGCGGTGGTGGACTGACCCGCCCGCTGGCCCCGTGACCCAGTTCGGCGGGCCCACCGACCGCGGCTGCGCTGAGACTGTTGCTGCGCAGGCCGGCGGCTCTGAAAGGAACGCGTTTGTGCGCCTCGACCTTGACCTCGAAAGGAACGAAAGGCAGACCCCAAGGGAGTGCGCGTGGTGGCAAGACCCAAGGACTGGGCCGTAGCCCGGGAGTCTTTAAAGCGTTCCAATGTGCTGTCCGCTTTGTCACCAAAGAGGCGTGTGCCATCAAAAGGCATGTCCAACAAAGTGTTCTGGACATCCCCTGAGAAGCCAGTTGTTCTGAGCCAGGCGTAACGGCGCAGCGCCACTGTTGTGGAAATTGCTCTGCCGAGGGAGTCGGCGGTGTCAAGGCCACAGCGAATAGTGAATTTCGCAGCATCTCTCCCCTCGGTAATGGCTTGGGAGAGCACCGCCCGAGCTTCCACCGGACACTGAGGCAGCACCTGTGCCACTGTGTCCCACACAGAGTGGGAATAGCGGCCCAACATGCATGCAGTATTCACCGCTCGCAAACCGGAACTGGCAGAGGTGAAAATCTTTTTCCCAAACTGCTCAAGTTTCTTGGATTCCTTGTCCGGAGGTGCGGAAGGGAATGCGCTCGGAGAGGCAGAGGCCTGGACAACCAGACTCTCAGGCGTTGGGTGTTGCGTGAGAAAACTGGGGTCGCCCGGGGCCGGGCGATGGCGTCGTGCCACACTCCTATCCACAGGAACCCCCGTGTTAGGCTTGGTCCAGGTGCTTAACAGAATGTCTGTAAGCGCGTCATTAAAGGGCAGTAGCGGCTCCGCCGAGGAGGCCGCCGGCTGCAGCACTTCAGTCAGGAGATTGGTCCTGATAGGCACGGATGGGAGCTCGAGGTTAAGAGCCTCAGCCGCCCTACGCAACGCCACAGAAAAGGACCCCACCTCCTCCTGAGCTACGGAAGAAGGGGACAGTGTACCAGGGTGCGGAGGGAAATCCAGTTCGCCTGGACCCTCCACATCGCCCTCCCATTCCAGCTCATCCTCACACTGAGCTGCGAGGGGGTCCTCAGACCCCTCCCAGTACTCCCCTTCGCCCACCGTCTGTTTAAGAGGCTGGTAAGGACGAGGGGCCCGGGGAAAGGGAATAAATTCCCCTCCTGGAATAGGAATTGGGGGATAATAGACCAATCCAGGCTTGACGTAGTCCGGGCCCATAGGCAACAGCGTCGTGTCCGGTGTCGGCGCCGGAGGCGGCGTCGGCCCGGATGTCAGAGGTGGCGCCGGTCTCGGCGCCGAGGCTGGAGCCAACGGCGCCGCAGGGTATCTTGCCGGCGTAGCCGGGGCCAAAGGCGGCGGCACGGGGGCAGAACCACCCAACGGGTCCACGGGGCCCGAAGGCGCTCTGGAGGGACCCGATGGGGCAAATAAGAGGCCCATGGCCGACAGGAATACCTGTATTTCTTCCGTAGTCGCGTACGCCCCCGGGAAAGGCGGGTAGGCCGCAGGCAACAACGGAGGCTCCACTGGAGCCGCTGGGGAGTGACCGCCCGCCCCCTCCACCGCGTCCCGCGACCGGTGAGGGGTAGACGAAGAGCGACGTTGCTTCTTCGACTTCTTATGGCGCTCTGACTTACCTGTCCCCGATTCCGACGAACGATGGTGTCGGCTCCGCGACCTGTCCCTCGACCTCCCACGGGAATGGGACCTTGAGTGGCACGGAACCGATTGCCGGGCCTCCAACAACTTTCGGGAACGCTCCCGCAAAGCCTTCGGCGCCATGGCCCGACAATCGGTGCACGCCTCGGGGTCATGGGCGTGCCCCAAGCAGAAGAGACACACGTCATGAGGGTCCGCCACCGACATGGTCCGACGGCAGTCCCTACAGCACTTAAACCTGGGCATCCCTACTGCACCAGAAGTCGAGTACTCGACAAAACAAGAGAAACAAGTCTCAGAAACCAAGTTAAAATATTAACTAGGAGTACCACTCTCTCTCGGATCTGCGCTTGCTGGCGCGGAAAAAGAAAGAACTGACGTCAGCGCGCGTGGGTGCGTCTAAGTAGCTCCGACGACGTCATCTCGGCGACTACGACACCAGCGACGTACGCGGAGCCACACGACGATGCCTACCGACGCGCAGGGGTACTGCTGACGAAAACTTTCCGGATCCAGTCTGACGCCTGGGGATATTCTAAGGTAAGGAATCTATCACTAACGTGTCTCTTTCAGATATCGCATTTACACACCAATGCGGAGATGCGTTTTGCACCGACAGAAAATATTCTGAAGGCGGTACAGCCTGCTGTAGTGAGAGAAAGATCATTGGCTCAGGGGAAACAAATTATTGTTGGGAATCAGGTTCCAGCCCTGGAGGCTGTCACCAAGGCCATCTTTCCTAACGCTAAGGCTTCACATCTGCGATGGATACAGACTCACTGCAACAGATGTAGAGTACAGATTTGACTCTACACTACAAACCTGCAATACGCAAATGAATATCCTCTGCCTAATGAAGTCAGGCCTCTTGATCAATATGATTACATCATCTATACTGACAATTCTGCACAGCCTGCCGTAGGGACAAAACACCAATACTCTGCAGTGTGCCCCGCTGTTACAGGTGGAATTGAGGATGGCGAATTCCCCCCCTCACAAGACCTACATGCAGTATCTAGGTGATTGCACAGTGCAGATGGCAGAATTCAGGGCTCTAATTTTGGCACTGAAGAGTACGGAACCCGGATTCCCCACACTTATAGTGTGTGATTTGTATTATTGTGTCCAGTCTTACAACGAGTACTTACATTACTGGAGCCAGAATGTATTCCGAGATATCAAAGGGTATACTACAAAGCACAAAACGCTTTGAGCACAGGTGGCGAAACTCAAACAGTCTTTGGCTCAGACTCATGTAATACACACACTGAGTCATCAGCGTGTAGGAATACACTTTGTAGGGAATTGCATGGCTGACAAAGCTGCAAAAGCAACAGTGCAAACTGCTGCAGTCACTGCAATTACTCGTTCAAGTATGAGGATAGATCGAGACATTATGGTGGCTGTCAACGCTGTGCGTGACGGCACACACCTGCCAAAAGGCTTTCCTGCAAAATACACCTACCAGTTAGGTGCGCAAAACATTCCGTTTGCTCAGATCCCCAGGTTGGGGGATCGAGTGATACCAAATTCAGATTGCAAGTTAGGATTGATCCTTGCACCACGAGGGCCTAGCATCTGCACATGCAGGAGTGGCAGCTTCAATTTCATTATTACAGCAACGCTATTTGTGGCCATGTCTCTACAAACAGACCAAGGACTTCGTCCTCAAATGTGACATCTGCCAGCAGATGAAGGGTTCCACTGTGGCACGCCCACCACTGACACCTCCATTGATCTCAGACAGGCCTCTGACTTGTGTTTATCTGGACCACTGGGGCCCCTTACAATCAGATGGGGATTACAAATACGTCTTGGTTGCAGTGGATTCCTGCTCTAGAACCCTATGGGTTTGGCCACAGCGATCGGCTGACACCTGAACTGTTATAAAAGATTTGCACGTCTTTATCAGGACATACGCAGTTGCCACATTCCATTCAGACCAGGGTCCGACGTTCGCCTCAAAGGCTTACAGAGACACCATGGGAAAATTCGGTGAGACTGTGCGGTATTCTTCCCCCTATCATCCAGAGGGAAATGTGGTAGTGGAGAGGAAGAACAGGGACTTAAAGCAGTCTTTTATTAGTGCTGTAATTTTTTATTGCAACAACTTTTAATAACAATTGCACAGTGTGGTATACCAGTTTGAGAGCATCAGACAGTATAATGCAATTTAAGAGCATACAGCAATATAATACAATGCAAGTCAATCAGGGAGAGGGGGAAGGGGGAGGAAGAGGGAACGGAGGGGAGGTATGGGCCTGTGGTACATAGCTAGCCCCCCTCCGGACATTCTGATGCGTCCCTCTAGGTGTGAACGGTCGATGTGTCATCGGCCTGGGCCTGCTAGGAAGGGGTGACAATGGGAGCCGAGGTTCCCAGTCTCGGTAGGGGTAGAGGGATGTGCTCCCAGTATTTGAATGAGGGGGCCATAGAGGGTCTGGTGGGGGGGTTATGCGCTAGCAAGGGGGGTAGGGGAGGGTGGGCCAAGTTGGCCAGACCGGCAGGGTCCCCTGCTGTCTGACGGGAGAGATATGATAGACTCTGATTCGCACGGTAGAGCAGAGGGTGACGAGCGTTGTAATGGTGGTTCTCCCCCAGAAGGAGTGGTTTGCGTATATGTATCTGCGTGCCCCATAGATTATAGAGAATGAGGGCGGGGGTATGCAAGGGGAGGGAGGGCCATGATGAGGAGGAAAGGTACAGGGGGAGAAGACAGAAGCAGGGGAGGGGACCGACAAGACGCGGACTGGTGGGCAGCGGCCAGGGGGGGATGGGCCTCCCATGGGATCGTCAAGGATTGACTGCTCGGTGTCCGAGGATGCCTATCGTGGGGCATTGGGGGGATACAGAAAAGGGGGAGAAGAAGGGAGGAGGTGATATCCTATGCTTCAGGGTTCATCTCGCAAGAAAGGAGCCCATGTCTGCGTGAACACCTCCGCCTGGTCTTGTAGGTTGTAGATAACTCCTTTGTGTGACGCTGTTTGTATCATTGCCACTATCAAGTCCTCCGGGGATGGGGGCACTGACGACCTCCATTGGCAGAGGATACATATCTTGGCTGTGACCAAGGCCATGTGGAGGAGGCGAGGCTGCGGGCGGGATAGGTCTGAGGATGTCACGGTGTCATGGAAGCGGATGACAGTAGAGGAGAGGGGGAGTCGTAGTGGCATGGATGCTCCCAGGGTATCCCCGACACATGACCAAAAGGAGCGGATTGAGGGACACTCGCAAAGGATATGAGCGATATCGCAGCGAGTATCCTCTCATCTCCAGCTGCACGCATGGGGGAGGAGTCCTGCCCTGTTCAGTTTTGTCGGTGTCCAGTGCCAGTCATGGAGTGTTTTGAAGAGTCAGAATTTCAAGCGCGTCTCCCGGGTGCCCCTGTCTAAGGCGCTTAGGATGTCCGGACAATCCTCCTCCTCCAGAGTGATCTGGAGTCGGGCTTGCCATTTGATGCGGAGGCTGCGTAGAAGAGGTTGGGAGAAGAGGTGTCCCGAGAGTATGCCGTATAGCCCCAACATCACCCCCCCGTTGTCGGCCCCAGGTAGTCAGGTAGGCCACCATAAGCGATGGTTGTAGGGACCAAGGGTGTGGGCCCAAGCAGCGCCGCAGGTAGTGCTGCTACTGCAGGTAGTGCCATGCCTGCCGCGGTTGGAGATCGAATTCCTCCCTCAGGCGGTAGAAGGCTTTCATATCCCCGTTGGGCAGAATTTGGTCCAGGGTGTGAATGCCCGCTTCCATCCAAGATGTCCAATGCAGAGGCTGCCCGTCTATACGTAGACCCCGATTGTCCTACAACTGTGCCTTAGCATGCAAATGGGGGTCCACGCCGAAGAGGCGGTGGGCACATAGCCAGGCCTTTTGCGTAGCTTGCATTACAGGGTGTAGGGGCGCAGCTGAGGGGTTTGACCCCCGTAGAGTGGGCTTTGTCCCTCACCGCCAGAGAGGAGCGATCTCTCCGGAAGGGTCCAAAGTGGGGGATCTGAGGTGCCAGGAAGCAAGTATGCAAGTTGTGATAGTTGTGTTGGGCTACAGCGTAGTGCTCTACGGACAGCAGACCCAAGCCTCTGCATGAGTGGCGTGCCATGAGCTTGGACGCAGCTAGCTGGGGCCGCCAGGAGCCCCACACGAAGGACCGAATCAGTGAGTTGATGGTGCGGAGGGAAGCTAGAGGCACCAACATGGGGAGCATCCCTAGTGTGTAAGTGAAGCGCGGTAGAGTGACCATTCTCACCACTTGTACCCTGCCCCACATGGAAAACCCCACCAGATACAATTTCTCAAAGTCCAGTTTCATCTGGGCTATCAGGGGGTACTTGCTGTCCAACACCATCCCGGCTAGCCCTTTATTGACCAGGATCCCTAGGTATTTGAGGCGTGAGGACTGGCAGCAGAAAGGGTAGCCGTGGATCGCCGCTTTCATGGTGCCGGAGGAGAGCGGCAGGGCCTCGCTCTTATCCCAGTTTACTTTGTAACCAGACAGAGCTGCGAAGCCGTCGATGACCTCCAGCAGGGCCGGCAGGGAGTGTTGCAGGTCTGTGAGGGTGAGCAGTACATCGTCAGCATATAGGTAGATTTTGGACAGGCTGCCCCAAAGGGGGATTCCTGTACTAAGAGGCGATTGGCGAATGGCAGAGGCAAGGGGTTCCATGGCCAGAAGGAACAGGAGGGGGGAGAGTGGGCAGCCCTGGCGAGTACCCCTTTGGATCGGGAAAGGTTCTGAGAGGAAACCCCCGCAGTTGACTTGGGCGGTTGGGCAGTCATACAGCAGTCGTACTTTGGCAATAAAGTTGTCCTCCAATCCAAAGCCCTCAATGGCGGTGAAAAGGTATCCCCATTCTCCCCCCTTCTCGGCATCCAGGGAGAGGGCCACCGCGTTGTGCGGGAGATCCTAGGCCACCCAGAGGGTATGGGCCAGGGTGCCGAGGTGGTTCCTAGAGGAGCGGCCCGGTGCAAAGCCAACCTGCATGTGGTGGATCAGGGAAGGTATGACTTTGCAAAGGCGCGACGGCCAAAGACGCTGGCAAGTATTTTAATATCGCCATTCAACAGGGAGATGGGCCTGTAGCTGCCACATAATAACTGGTCCCTCCCTGGTTTGGGCAAGACTGCGATCATCGCTCTGTTGGAGAGGGGTCCCCATGAGGCTGTCTGTTCTGCCTCCTGGAATGCAGCGTGCAGGGAGTCGACTACCTCTTCGCCCGAATATCTATAGAATTCCACAACGAAGCAGCCTTCACCCGGGGCCTTGTGGTTGGGCAGTTTGGAGATGGCTAGCACTATCTCTCCTTTGCTAATCTCCCCCGTCAGTAGTTCCCAACCCTTGTCCGATAAGCAAGGGAGGTTCACGCCTTCAAAGAAGGCGGCCACGCGATCCGCAGTCGCCAGTGCCTCTGGGGAGTATAGTGTCTTGTAGAACAAGGTGAATTCGTTGACGATGTCCTGTGGTCGGTTGAGGCTGTCTCCATTCTTCTAGCGCATGTCAGGTATGGCCATGGCGGTCTCCCTTTGTCTCAGTTGGGCTGCAGTAGGCGACCCGCCTTCTCACCCTGCTCGTAGTGTCGCCCTTTCAGGCACTGAAGAGCGTATTCAGCCATGGAGGTGAAAAGGCTATTGAGGGTCATGCGCGCTTGTTCCAGGCGTCGGTGGTTGGCAGGGTGAGGTGGAAGGAGTAGAAGCGGGTAAGTGAAGATATCTGCCCCTCCAATTCGGTCCGACGGAGAGTCACTTGCTTATTGGATTCGGCAGCATCTTTCATAAGTTGGCCATGTATCGTTGCCTTCGCTGCAGCCCAAAGGATTCTGTGGGAGTCCACCAAGCCCCTGTTGTCTGACCTGTAGATGAGACATGGGCTTTCAATTGAGACTTGCACTGGGGGGTGCGATAGCGCTGTATGTTCAGGCGCTATGGTTTGCGGCCGGTGAGGCTAGGCCCACATCAAGGGATAGGAGGACCGGGGAGTGATCAGACAGCGCAGCTTCTAATATTCGGGACTCTCCAACGAGAGCCACCGTTCTTTGGGAGACAAGGAAGTAGTCCAGCCTAGATTGTGTGCCATGGACCGGTTAGAGGAAGGTGTACTCCTCGTCATCCAGGTGACAGACGCCAGTGGTTCACCAAGTCATGGTCCAAGGTCACGCCTCCCAGGAGGGCTCTGACCGGGTCATTGTTTCTGTCCAGGGTCCAGTCCTGTCCAGGTAAGCGTCTCGGGCGAGGATCCAGTCCCCTCCAATGGCATACTGCGAGACCCCGATCTCCACGGGCAGGCGGTTTTGTTGGAGAAGGAAGGGGTGTTTTGCCCCCGTCTGGGCGTACACCGATCCTACACAGAGGGACCTGTCCCCAAATCGCAATTTGGCGAATGCATATCTGCCAGCTTGATCCGACCATGTTTTCACAGCTGTGACAGGTAGGGACTTCCTAAAGAGGATCGCTACCCCGAACTTACGAGGTGTACCACCCTCAGTGGGTGACGCTGCTGTAACGCTGCTGTGTATCGCCCTACCTACCCAATCACGCTTCAGTTTATCTGATTCCAGGCTGTCTAAGTGGGTCTCCTGGAGGAGAGCCACATCCGCCCTCTTCGCAAGGAGATAAGAGAGCACTTTTTTCAGTTTGATCTAGTGGGCGAGGCCGTTGACATTCACCAGGAGACATTGAAGGAAGCACCAGCAACTCCTGGTTGGATCTCCAAGATTGGTGAACTAGTCTGGGAGAAGATAGTGGACAAGAAAGAATTTGGGGCATCTTACAGAGCGCCTGTACCTGTCCTGGCCGTTGAAGGTACGAGAAATGTACTTCTACCATCCCTTGCTGGTTTGAAACAAAAAGAAAGAGGTTTGTGTCAATAGATCTTGTCAAACCACACTATGTGGCTGGTTCTACACAGTAGGCCAAGAGGGCTCCTAGGAAGTTACATACCTCCACTCACTACCCTACAGGAAGTCCCGATGGAAGCTTGGATCAATGATGAAGGCTCTTCTCCCCTGCAGGGGACAGCTAACACTGAAGTATCACTTATTTCTGTTACATCAACAAACTCCTTGCAAACATCATGCACAGAAACACAGATTTCAATTCGACAAACAGACAAAGAAGGTGTCTACCGCAATGTACCACCACAAGTCTACTCCTAGTTCTCCAAAAATACCGAGCTGCCAAAAATAAATCGAACAGCCTCTAGCTACTTCTTCGACTTCGATGACTTCTCTTCTGATTCATCTGACCCACCACCACTACTGCCAGAGGTAGATTACGTGAATTATACATTTGGCTGGAAAAGACATCCCTTATCCCTCCTTGGGTATACATTTGGATTACAATTTCGTTACTTTTCCTTTGGATTGGGTTTCTGACAGTCTTTTTCTTGATTCTGAACGAACACTATCTCCCAGAACGCTCTGCTGTTGAACTGGTGAACTTGGTTTTCAAACCTCAGTCTTCATCAGAGAAAGTGCAAAGAGACCTTTCCCTGGTAAACATTCTGCTGTTCCAGTTCCTGATGGAATTGTTTGGGATAAGGTATCCTATGATATATTTGGTCCCACTGAATTGATTCAAGTTCCATATGTATTTAACACTTCTCTGCATGATTTCATCACCCCTAGCTCGATCTCGGATGATTGGGACATTGATACTGTGCATGAAATACTAGATGATCTGCAGCATCCAACTGTTTTTAATGATAACGAGATGTATGAGGACACGGCTAATTATGATGAAGTGTTCTGTTTTCACCATTATGGTCACCATTTTCTGCATAAAGCAGGTACTCCACATGGAGTATTTAATTATACACAATGGGAACACTGCCCTACACCACCGAAGGGTAACTCAAAAGCATTTGCACAGAAGTTTGCATATTTTTTAGGTCATAATGCAGCTGACCCAGAGTCTTATTTTTACAAATTAACACCCCCACGGGCTCAGAAAACTATGCTCACTAGCACCAAGCTGATATAGTCTACAACCTTCATTTCCCAGCTGTCTGTACAAGGGTTCGACTTTTGGAAAGACAATGTTGATTTAAAATCCATTTGGGGAAGTAAAGGCTGGCAGGTTCAGGGAACCAAGGCTTTATTTAGAGCATGCCTTATACCACAACAAATGATTTTCTTGAACAAAACTGTGCAGCAAACATCCTGTCTTGGCTTGGCTAAGATAAAAGATTTGAATACACCAAACATTCCCACATTTGCGCAGTGTGCGAGCTGGCAACAATTCACAAATTACACAGAGGAAACATTTGACATCATGCTGCAAAATGGCTCATACAATTCTTCAGACACCAATCAAAGGGGATGGTTAGTGTGGCCATTAGCTACTAACGGAAGTCAGACTCATTTTCTGGGTGAGATCCCCAGGTTTAAGATCTGTATGCCTGACCTAAGATACACGCAGACACAACACTTGGAGGTGGTAACAACTTATAGTGTTGGGAAGTTATGCCTTGGATGGCTAAAAACCTCAACATTGTCTCAGGTGAAACAACACTTGTCCCATCTTTCTGATGACATGGGATTATAGGACTTTTTACTAGGTCCTTGAAGACCAGGAGAAAAGCACTCTCTGTATGCAATATACAATGAAGTATGAAACATTTCACAGCAGAAAGCTGCTGAGAGATTGCGCGAAATTGACAGGGAAAATTTAGAAAGGACTCTGGCAGTAGTAGATAATGGTATGACTACTCTATCCACCAGAATATACTCTCTGGGTAACATAGTGTCACCTGCAATTGACATCATTCAGAGTGACATGTCTTCTTTACAACATGGACAGCGGCAGCTTAGAGCTATGATGTTACTGAGTTGGACTCTGCAGACACTTTGGGTACCTTTAGGTTTTAGCACTGCACAAATATTATACTACATCATGTATACTGCACGATACTAGTCAGGCAAACAGTACCAATGATCCAGGCCTACTCATATCACCACCCTAGATTTGTGAGAAAAGAGAAGGCTCCTCTCACACGAGGCAAGGAACAATAAGGGAGGGTAAAGGGGAGAAAATAGAAAAAGACTGTCCATGAAAGAAAGTCAATCACATATCAAATTAATAAAATTAACCTTGACTCCAGGAACCCTCACAGATACAGAAGAAAAAAGAAAAATCCCTGATGAGTGGTAAAACAAGAACCAAACAGAAGAAAACCAAAAGAGGAGGTGAGGATCCTCTCAATGTACTTCTTTCAGAATGGGCGAGTACCATCCCCATGTCCAGACAATGACGTGACCAGTACTTGGTATAAGTGGATTATATAATCATGGGATGCAGTCTTTTTGCCTGCACCTCAGGCTGTGGAGACTGCCTACTGGTCCTCCTAAGTAAATCAGTGTAGTTTGTTATACCTTGAATCCCCTCAAAACTTTCAGAGTGCGAGGTGTGTGTGCGTATGTGGGGTAGAGGTGGGTGTGGTAGGTAGGTAGGTCTGTGTGTTTTGTAGTGGGTACCCCAGGCTTGGGGTTCCACATTTTAAGTGTATCTCTAGTAGACGGCTTGCCATGATAAACAGTGCAGATATCAATGTGACTTTGTATCTTCTTCCCTTGCACCTTCCTGCACTGCTCATCCATCTCCCTCCCCAGGCCACAAGTAGCATGTTATTGAAGGACTGTATCGATCTGAATCTACAATACCCATATTACAATTGGTCTCACATCACCATAGGAACAGAACAGTCATAACATTATGGGCTCTTCGTTTTCAAGAGATTAAAGGGCTGCACCAATTCTGAGGGGGTGGTTGGGCCACCTACCCGAGAATATAATCTGACCCTGCATGCCAGAGAAATGTGGTTACCATGACTTCCAGTGGAAACCACACCAAGTCAGCCAGGAAAAGACTGAATTAGTGACAGCAAACTTGGCTGTCCTCCTCTCAAGCCTTTACCCTTCACCAGATGTGATCAGACTTGAAAGACTGAAGCTAAAGCTTATATCTCTATGAAATAGAGGCAAGAAATTAGTTGGCCGCTGTGAGTGCTAGGCACCTACCTGCTAGCTCAAAGAAGCAAAGCTTGGCTGCTGGTGTGCTAGAGTGAGGAGCATTGTGGCCATGGAGTGTCGAACATACCATGACTTTGTACTGCTACCGAAGAACTCAGTGCATGATGCCTACTGCTAGGAGATCTCTGACAAGGCACCCAAACTCATGCAACTGACAAAGCTGGTGTGTGTCAACCGAAGACAGAAAACCTCTTACTCGCCAACTAAGTAGAACTCTTTTCTGACACCTGTGGGACACTGCCATTACCCCTAAGCTTGTAATTATAGGAAGATCATCCATTAGGAGTACCTTGGCGAACAGGAGGTAGTAATTACACTCTTTAAATACCAATACACTGGGGTTCGAAATTTAACAGGTAAGATAAACTGCACCTATTAACCCACTGTGTCCCTAATAAAAGACATTTTTACTGCATTCTTGTATGTTGTATCAGTCACAGCAGTGCCTAGACATTATATTTATTGAAGGCCTTTCTGGTGCTACCTGTATCTCAACGTTCTACTTTACGCCCTGCTGAAACGTAAGCTTTGTCTTCTCGCCATTGCCAACACCTTGGAATCAAACTGAGATGGAGGTCTCAGTATTTGGTTAATGCCTCCTGTATTACTTTTCCTGTGGTTCCAGGCACAGGAGGCAATACTAGTTAAAATTTCTGCTCAGTTAGTCCAGAGTTCCCTGTGCCTCAAACTGGTCCGAAAGTCACAAAGACAAATTATTTAAAAAAATGTACCAGAAGAAATTGTTTGAAATACTCATTTAGTTGCATTTTTGGGAAATATATATCAGAGCATCCAGGCTGCATAATGTCCTCTACTGACAAAGACATCAGAGAGTAAGACCACTTAGATGCCCATGGGTTGAACCCTAGACAAAGAAGGGAGCAACAGCCCAGCATCAAATGTATACTGGTAGATATTGTAGACCACATATCTGGGAACCTGAATGTTACTCAAGGAAGATGGAAGTGGCTAAAAGGGAGGTGGTTCTTGCTATAAAAATGTTGTACTGCTACACAAATGAGGAGAGCTCACATGATCTGGTCAAAATCGGAGACAGGGAGGACAATCTGAACTGCTCTTCTCTCTCTGGAGAACAAAAGAACTGATCTCACGGTACTGCATAGTATCTGGGCTTAAAGTTCTTTTGTGGGAAATTTTACTCTAAGAGCTAAATGCTTGCTGCTAACATCTAGAGTGGCCTGCAGGTCTTTAACTCAATTCTGCCTTACACAACTAAGCCTTTCCTCCTTACAAGGTCGATAAGTAGAGCACTGTTAGGCTGAAAAATGCAGAAATATCAGGTAATTACAGCTTTTCAAAATAACAACAAATGAAGTAAGAAGAGCTATAGAAAAATACATTTCATGCACTTTTGAATGTCGGGCATCACCACATAACGGAGACCAAAACATACAAGAGTCATGCTGAAGGGAACTGTAAACTTATGTTTTTCTGCACTTTCAGCCTGCCAGTCTGGCAAGTGAAGTCCGCCACCCACTGATAGATGGTTTAATGCATACAGATGCGTAAAATAGATTATTTTTGCAAGTGGCTGCCTGACCCACGCAAGTTTAGCATCTGTGTGTGCCCCAAACCCACTGACAACCTAAAACTGCTTGGTAATTCAACAACAGAGAGCACCAAGGAAATATGTGGCAGCCTTCCACACTAACCTGCTCGCACAAGGAAGTCAGAAATGGTAAAAACACAAAAATGTATAAAAATGTACCCTACTCAAGCTCCCCAGAAAAATCAGTCATGACAAGAGACGTGTGTCTTCCGCCAATAGATTGTACTAAATTGTGCATTTATAAACAACTCCTAAAGAACGTCATTAAAAAATACTTGCATATTTTAATTTTGCCATGCTCTGAGTCTGAACAGCCCTTTAATTGGTCCAAAATGTGTTTGTCTGCTTTAGAATTAACAGAAGGTAACAAGTAACGCTATTAGAATGTTTTTTTAAAACAATCTTTCCTGAATGTGGCACAATGGAACTGCACAACCTAATAAAAACGTCTTGGGAAGCTGGACACTGGAGTAGACAAACCTTAGGGCAGTGATGAGGTTATATATGAGAACCCTTTGAAATTGATCTATAATGTCAATATAGAATACCCCTGTCTCACCTTTTCTTGATGTAAATTGATAAAAGGTGCTGACTGTATCTACTTGTTAGGGTATTGTGGTATTGTTCCTGCCTGAACTCTTAGTTACTGTTCATTTTAAAACTAAAATCACGTCTCACCAGCATGCTTCTTGAGAGTTTGTATTTTCTCAAAGTTTGACTTGCTTCAGATTGAGTCTGCAGCTCTTTCGTTCCTGTTTAAGTAACTTCTGGATGTGAGTGGTGATTTTCATCTTGGGTTTCAGGCGCACGGTATGGTTACCAGGAACAAGACTCTCGAAGCAAAACGGGCAATTCCCTTCATCTGTGGTTTTACCTTTCAGTTCTGCAAGGGGAAGTCAAGAATAAAAATACTGTACAGATTTCAGTAAACAAGCATTAGCTTAAAAATTAAAATAATCAGAAACAGAGCACTTTGCATGGACAGTGACTGAAGTTATTGATAAATATCAAAATAAAAGATGACATAAGAACAGTTTAGCTCGATACAAAAATACAACCTAAACTTGAAAAAATTTCAATTGTCAAGTTATGTTATTGCAAAAAATTTGATGAAAACAAATTTGAATACCTCAAAAGCTATAAGATGTATAACAATTAAATTTTATAATTAATACAAAAATTGGTACATCAATATGGGTACCAAGTGATCCCACGTCAAGGATGGTGCTGTCAGCTAATATTAGACTTTTAGCCCACATTACGTTGCATGGCTTTGTAAGTCCTCATTTTAATGATAAATGAGAGGCTGAAAGCATCACACATGACCACCTAACAATATTAAAAGTGAGACTGCATGGTTTCTCTTCTGTCCGACATAACAGGTACTTGGTCAGAGACAGAAGGTTGGACTCCAAAGCAATCCAGGGTAGCTTGATCAAGCCCTCAAATTCTAGCTCAAATTAGGCAGTGTGACAGTTCATACTAGATACTGATAATTTTTATGTGGGCCAACATTCATCGTATCAGGTGCAGCTGCTGTACTCAAAAACTCTAAAATATGCTGCTACCAGCCAAGCCCTAAGGTAAGAGGTCAAGTAGGTAGAACCCTTATCAGACTATGGCCTCACCTACAAGTTCCCTGGTGTAGGATGCAATATCTATTGCACCCAATAAAATATGACACTGCAGGGTTTGACATTTTTTGGGCGTAATAAACAGCACATTTTTAGAGTTTTGCCAAATATGGGGCTTTATTGGGTCTCTCAATTCTTGTAAATTTCAGTAGGATTAACCTAAATAAATGTATCATGGGTATGCAGGCTTTATAACTTTGAACAACCAGCAATTGTTATCCCTGCACATACTGTAAACATCCAGGGCCCATGTAATCAAGGCCTTTGATTTATGAATACTACCATGAGACGAACGACAAAAACTTAAATCCTCAATTATGAAAGTGTTGAGCCCCATTCATTGATGAACCATTCATTGTAGTTGTAGCTGTTCCTGGAAATTCACCTGCGCCTCCCTTTCCTTTAATTTAGTAAGTGTTTGTATTTTGCATCATTTTACAACAAGCATTGGCAAAGCCAATAGGTCTCGCCTTTGCGATAGGTTCTATTTTTGTTTTCTCTATTATACAGTAGTTGTATGGATAGTAAGTGTAGATTGTTTGTGTTTGTGTTAATGGAATAGTTTTTAATATTTTGCTGATTAAGTGATGTATGTTGGATGTTTTGTCTGCCACAGTAGACCTACTGGCTTTGCAAGTCCTTTTTGTTGATGTTAACCAACTGAAGTTTTAATGCACTGCACTACCTCAATGGCATTGGAAGCCATTACTGCAGATTCCATAAGCTCCCTTTGGCATGTGTTCAGTGTCCACTGGTCAATGTTTTTTTTGTGGTGCCTCAACATGGAAGTAACACCACCGGGAATGGTGGGCACTTGCCTCCACATGTGCTTTCCTTCAGTGGTGGCTGCTGCCGATACGAAGGGGGGGGGGCAGCACTGGGGCAGCATGGGGGGAAACAATAAAAACAATTATTAAAGTACACTTGCCTTCCTGCTGCTGTCCTCCGCCTCTGTGATCCTCTGCTCCCGCTCCTTGCCTCGGTGCTCTTCTGCTTCAGGAGCTGCAGTTCCCGGGAGCACAGGCTCCCAGACTCCCCTACAGCCAATCCCAGCGCTTCTCAAGAAGCACTGGGATTGTCATGAGCAGGCTTGTTTTCTGCTCCAAAGGGGACTGGAAGCCTGAGCCTGCTGTTCCCTCCACTTGGCAATGCAGCTCGGGTTGGGGAGATGTCAGTGCGCATGTCGGTTTGGCCGGCCTGAGGTGGCCGGTCAAACAGACATGCACACTGACAGCACTCCTTGCTTGAGCCTCTGCGCTTGACTCCGGCTCCTCTGCGGCCCTCCACCCACACTACGGGTCGCACCCTGGCACGTTGCGCTCCCTGCTAGCTCCATGGCTCGCACCCCTTGCTTGAGCCCTAGCGCTGGACCCCGGCTCTGCTGCGGTTCTCCACCCGCACTGGGGGTTGCACCTGCCCAGACCGTTCGTCTACCATTGACGAGGCGGCAGCATCATTTTTGAAGTCCGGCCCAGCGGCCGCTCGCAGCGCCCATCCGCCACCAGCTTGATTCCCATAGCGGCTTGTTCCCTTGTGGGGTCTTAGTCACACTGGCGGGCCACGACCCTCTTCGTGGCCCGCTGCGGCCGTTACCTCCAGACCACCTTCTTGGCCCTTATACGGCTTTGGAACCCAGTTATACTCCTGGGTCCCCGTATTGTCTTGGGGCTTTTTACTTAGTGCGGCTTCACTTACCCACATAGAGGGACCCCAGCAACCTCCCCCTGCACTACGCCGCCTACAGTACCCCCAGTTGCGACCTACTCCTCTCCCCAGCCACACCATGTGTCCCTGGCAGAGCAGGCCCCACAGGCCTTTGGAAGCACCACTACGGCACTTCCATACCACCTCCTTGGCCACCATTTGGCTATGGACCCCAGTTACACTCCTGGGTCCCCGGCTTGTCTAGGGTCACATCTCTTAGCGCGGAATTATCTTACCCATTCAGAGGGACCCCAGCAGCTTCCCCCGCGATACGCCGCCTGCAGCACTCCCAGGCCACCAGTGGCGCATTTCTGTAAGCAGCGCCCTCTTACTTTTCCCTCCAACCGATAACCTTGTTAGATACAGGGCTATCGGCCCCTCCTGTCCCCCACAACTGTAGTATCCTGACTCATGGTGCCCGCACTTTTCCAGGTGGGTCCTTCTCGCAACTTCTAGCGAGCATCCCCGTACCGTTCCTACTGAGGCATCACTATCCCCCCACTTAGGTGAGTACTGAAGGGCAATATGAGGGGGGCTGCTTGTGACATGCTACGACATACTACCGCGGTTGATGAATAGCCACCGCATGACTCATGTTTACCACAGCATCTCCATGTTATTGAACACCACCGCGCATTGATGATGCATGTATGTGATTGTACTCACTTGACTTTGTGTGAACTGCCTAGAACTTATAGGTTAATGAGACTCTTCTTCCTCACTGGACTATGTGTACACTGCCAAGTATTACCATCACAAGGTGACACAGCGCCATTTTTGCCACATAACTATACCACCTTGTCCACCGTGAAGCATGAGTGGATGATACCACCACGCCTTGTTGTGTATCATCCTATTTATGATTCTCATTGTAAACTAACTTGCTGTATACCATGACCATAATTGTCTCCTATCTCTTCTCAGGTTGCGACTTGCTTACTGTAACAACTGCTTGTCCATAGGTGCTAATGTACCTATTCTCTCCTTTACCGTTGTTCCGATGGCCTCACTTTCCAGTGTGAGCACGGCCATTTCCTACCCTGCATTAACCTCTCTTCTTCTTTTACCCTTTTTTCTCTAGGTGCATTACTTTCCAGAAGGTATACTTATACCTCCGGTAACACTTTTTTTCACCTTTTTACACTTTCAGAATTACTACCGAATCCATACTTAAGGGGACGTGACACATGGTTCCTACTGGCGGAACAACACTCGCCGCCCCCTTCGAGTAGATGAGGATTTTAAAGGACCTGAAGAATTGCCTAGATCCCTTTGGACATTTAGAGGCAAGAAACATGTTGACCCCCTGCACAACTCACTAGGACTGACACGGGTTTAATCTTCCCTTCCCAGTCCGTGACTCTTTAGTCTGTTTTTAGCCATGGCCCAGGTACTCCTTGAATAAAAGGTTTGGAGAATCCAGGAGCCATTTTTACTGCACACACACTATCCCACGTCTACTCACTACACAAAGGCACCCTCACACAGATACCATCTAGCTTCATATTCACCATCTAGATTCACGATGGCAAACCGAGAAGACCTCCGGCAAAGAGCCCCCCTGCGGGGCCCGTTGGGCATTGCAGCGCCGGCCCAACGATGAGCTGCACTATGATGAAGCATGACACCCCTCTGGGTGTGTGAGGGCTCTTGCTCCTTATAGGAGCTATCCCTGGACGAGTAACCTTATCGTCGCTCGGCCTGGCACCTTACGGAAACCAGCCATCACTGACGTGGCCCGCCCCCTTTTCTTCTCCCACCCCCTCTTCGTCACCCCTAGGAACAGCATATCTTTCTCTTTAGCAGTGCTCTGTACCCATCACTCCTGCTGCTGAGGCCCCGCCCCCAAGGCTCAGCTGACTGCCCCGCTCATACTGGTTGTTAAGACCTGGCACCATTGGCGTGGGTCTCCCTTCCATTTTTTGTTGTTGCCTCCTGTATTTTTGCTATGTTTTTGCTGGTCTAGATGCTTTGGGCACTTTGCCACTGCTATTCAGTGCCAAAGTGCAAGTGCTCTCTATTGTAAATTATTGTAATGGATTAGTGACTCCATGATTGGCTTATTTGATTTACTTGTCAGTCCCTAGTACCGTGCACCATGTGTGCCCAGGGCATGTAAATCAAATGCTGCTGGTGGGCTTGCAGCACTGATTGTGCCACCCCAGAAGCAGCTTGTAAAGTATGGCTCAGGCCTGCCATTGCAGAGCCTGTGTGCAGTCTGGGACTGCCATGTCGACTTGGCAAGTGCACCCACTTGCCAGTCCCTAAACCTTCCCTTTTCTACATATTAGTCACCCCTAAGGTAGGCCCAAGGGCAGGGTGCATTGTATGTGAAAGGTAACACATGCCCGGATGTGTGTGGCATGTCCTGATAGTGAATTACAGCCAATTTCGTTTTTCCCTATTGCAAGGCTATCTGTTCCCATAGGCCAGAATGGGCAGTTTGATTATAACATCTTATAATCCTAACTGACCCTAGGAATAAGATGGGAAAATAAAGTTTAGTATGCCTGAACTCAGAATGTTAAAATACATCTTTTAGTGTGGGTGATTTTTACATTCTGTGTTTGAAAATACCACTTTTAGAAAGTAGGTATTTTCTTGCCTAACCATCCAGCATGCCTCTGCTAGGTTTGTGTATTCCATGTCTGGTTTGTGAGTGACAGGGGGCTGGAGAGGGCCTTGGCTCCAGCAGTCTGATGAGTCCGGGCTGGGCTGAATAGAGCCCACATAGAATAGAGAGTAGGGGGAGGAGATTTCCTTTCACTTGCCTGAGCCTTCATAGAATAGAGAGTAGGGGGCGGAGTTTTCCTTTCAGCTACCTGGGCCAGGTCTGCTTTCAACAATGCTGTCTCCACCTCCTGCCAGGAAGCTGCACCAAGGAGGACAGAACTGGTTTGGGCTAGGTACAGACACTCTCTGCCTTAAGAGAACAAAGGATTTACTAGTATAAATATTGGGGCCCAGACCCCAGAACTTTAGATCACTTCTGGGAATCAAGACGGACCTTTGTCAAGGAGAGAAACCAAGGAAGCTGAAGGAGGAGGCTGCCCCAGTGCTGGTTGCTGTCTGGGGTTGGCCTGCAGTGGTTACTCATTTCCAAGGAAGGGGAAAAAGGAACTTTGTGTACTTTATCATCTTGAGGAAGATCTCCAAGGGCTTGAAGCGGAGCTTACCTCCTGTCTGAAGTCACAGGGACACCAAGACTTCACCACCAGCTCCCCCTGAATTTCCTTGCTGGGAATTCTACCTGCAGAGAGGTGCCTGCTGTTGTTCTGGGTACCTCTAGTGTCTGCATGTCGCTGGGAGCTGGAAGCGCGACGCAACGAAGAAGAAGCGCGTCGCAGCTGCAGCTGTTGCCGTCGCATCGCCGAAGAAGCGTGCCGCCGCCGCAGCTGTTTGCCGTCGCATCACCGACGAAGAGTATCACATCACCGGAGAAGCGGGCCGCCGCCGAAGAGGTCGACGTCGCATCACCGGAGAAGCGCATCGCAGGGCCTGTCGCGGCTCAAGAAACCATTGCTTCCGCCGCACGGCCGTCGGGTGTGCACGCATCGCATCTACGTTGTCGCACCGCATCAAAGACGCCATCTTGTCACATCGCATCAAGGCGCCATCTTCTCGCATCGTCACCGGGCCGCTGTAAGAAACAACGCATCAACTCCCCACACAGTAAGGAAGCGACGCATCACCTCCCCTGCGCTGCAGTAAGGAACCGACGCATCCACTCCCCCGAGTGTAAGGAACGGCGCATCAACTTCCCTGCGACCCTTTTGTTTGCATTGCGTGACGCATCCCAGGTACTTTGAGAACCAAGTGACGCATTTACCATCTAATTTGAACTAAGCTATTTCTACCATCTGAAAGTCATATTTTTGAGTATTGTATTGTGGATTTTTGTCGTTTGGTCTTGGGTGAAATCTAGATAAAGATTACTTATTTTTCTAAACTGGTGTGGTGTCCATTTGTAGTGTTTTCACTGTATTACTGTATGTGTTCACAAATGCTTTACACACTGCCTCTGAGATAAGTCTGCCTGCTTGTGCCAAGCTACCAAGGGGGTGAGAGCAGGGGTTATTTAGGAGTGTAGCCCCCTTACCCTGACTAGAAGCAAGGGTCCCTACTTGGTCAAAGGCACCTACCTCTGCCGACTAGAGACCCCCATTTCTAACATTGGTGGTCAGCGGTGAGGATTCTGGACTTGCATTTGTGATTCATATACAGTGATTGGTGTACACTACTAGTGAGTGCAGACCAATACACGACCACATACATTTTTGGTAGAACTTTTTTCTTGGGACTTCTATTTTTATTGAGAACTGCGAATTTCCTTTCACCATGAGTAAAGCAGCATCCATTGCACCTGAAGATTTTGAGAAAGAAAAGGTTGATGTTTACACTGTGCCACAGCTGAAGACCATCTGTAAAAAGTTTAATATCTCTATGAAAGGCCTCTCCAGAAAGGAGGAATTCCAAAAGGAGCGGAGGGCCTGGTTGGAAGCTAGAAAAGCCACTGAGCATACTGAAGAGCCTGGAGAAGAGGCAGAGAATACAGATGGGCAGCTAGATGGGCCATTGGCCTGACCGGGGAGAAAGTACCTTCCAGGCCAGGTAGCAGTGTTTCTTCCAAGGGCCTGTCCCCAAGAGAGCTGGACGACAGGGAAAGACATAGGGTGCATCAGATGGAGCTAGCCAAGCTCAAACTGGGTGGGCAAATGGAGTTAGAAAATAAGAAGTTAGCCCTGGAGGAAAAAAGGATGCATTTAGAGCATGAGAGAATATTGAGGAAATTGGAGCTCAAGGCTAAGAGCTTAGAAATTACTCCCTCTGGTGGCAGCGCACCATCCGTGCCTGTAGAAACAAGAGTGTTTGTTCCCAAGGATGTGATTAAGGAGTTCCATAAGCATGAAGATATTGGGCAATGGTTTAAGGCCTATGAAGTGGCTATGACCTCCCACCGGGTCCCTGAGAAGGATTGGGGAGCGGGGTTGTGGGGGCGGTTCCTCAGTGATGGGCGGGATGATAGACTTGCCCTCTGAAGACCAGAATTCCTATGCCCACATGAAGGAAGCCTTAATGTCCAGGTATGGGTTGACCCCAGAGCTTTATAGACAAAGGTTTAGGAATTGTAAGAAACTGGAGTCAAGCACATGGGTAGAATATGTTTCTCTCTTTGGCAGAGCAGTGGATGGTTGGGTGAAGGGTAGTAAAGTGAATGATTTTGAAGCGCTCTATAATTTGATTGCATGGGAGCACTTGTCCAATAATTGTTTTTGAGAGCTACGCCAGCACCTTATTGATAGCAAGCTGACTAACCCTAGGAAGCTTGCTGAGGAGAAGGACCGCTGGGTTAGCACCCGGGTCCACAAGGGTCATGTGGGACACTTCGCCAAAGGTGGGCAGGGTCCCCAGCAGAAGAGTGGGGGGGGGGGGCAAGGGTAAACAGAGGGAGTTCCAGAAAGGGCCCCAAAGTAATCCCCAAGGGAACCAAGGGAAGGGATCCCAGCCTCCCCCTGAGAAGAAGTCAGGGGCCCGACAGATAAGCCTGTTCACAAGGGACCCCCAAAATGTTTTAGGTGTGGTCAGGTGGGCCACTGCTTTTGGGATCCTAAGTGTCCCCTGAAAGCGAATGCCGCACCCACGAGTGCACCGCCCCGGCAGATGGCTAGTGTAGCCCTGGGGGAGGAGTTGGGTGCCCAAGGAGGGTGGGGTCCCGCAGAGATGTCCCTAGTCTCTTTAGGAGACAGTGAGATGGTCCCAGGACCCAGCTGCCTGATAACACTAAGAAGTAGAGGCAGTGGGTGACCATCAATGGTCATAGGGTGGAGGCTCTGAGAGACACTGGAGCCAGTATGACAGCTGTCAGTTGTCGGCTAGTGTCTGAAGAGCAGGTGATCCCCTATGCATTTTACCCTGTAGTTGACGCTGACAACTCGGAGAGCCACTGTAAGGTGGCCCAGGTTCCCTTTGAGTGGGGTGGGGGGGGGTCTCAGGTACCTTTCAAGTAGCTGTGACGCCAGCCATGCCTGTTGATTGTCTGTTAGGCAATGATCTAGAAAGCTCCCCTTGGGCTAAGGTGGAGCGAAGAGCTCATTTGGAGATGTTGGGTCTGCCTGAGTGGGCGTGTGTGACCACCCGGTCCATGGCAGCCAGTAAGGGTGTTCAAGAGGACCTGGAGACTGAAAAAGTGGCCCAGGTGCCTGCCTTAAAGAGAAGAGGCAGGGGGCGCGGGAAACCGGCCCCCGAAGTTCCCACGGTCCAGGAGGAGGCAGACCTTGAGGGGGATGCCCTGGAACCTACAGGGGAACAAGTAGCTGAACTGGGGGACCTGCCTGAGCTGACCCATTGGCAGCAGGAAGGAGGCCCCTCCAGGGAAGAGTTCTGTGAGGAGCAGAAAAAGTGCCCTTCTCTTGTGGGTTTGCGGCAACAGGCCACAAACCAGGCAGCAGGTGATCAGTCTGGATCACATTGGATCTACTGGGAGAATGGTCTCCTGTATAGTGAGCCTAAGGTTGCTGAGCCTGGGTCAGCCCGTGTGCTGGTGGTACCCCAGCGCTTCAGAGCCTTCCTACTGGGTCTGGCTCATGATGTGCCTTTAGCAGGACATTTGGGGCAGAACAAGACCTTTGAACGGCTTGTCATCCACTTTTATTGGCCCCAAATGCGCAAGAGTTCAGATACTCATTGCAGGACCTGTCAGACTTGCCTGGCAAGTGGTAGGAGTGGGAGGAAGCACAAGGCTCCTCTCCAGCCTTTCCCTGTGGTCAGTACCCCCTTTGAACGGGTGGGCATTGACATTGTGGGGCCTCTGGATCCCAAGACAGCCATGGGCAACAGGTTCATCCTGGTCTTGGTGGACCATGCCACCCGGTACCCGGAAGCCATCCCTCTCCGGACTGTGACGGCCCCCGTGGTGGGACGTGCATTGATGGGGATTTTCTCTTGTGTGGGGCTTCCCCGAGAGGTGGTGTCAGACCGTGGTACCAACTTCATATCCAAGTATATGAAGTCCCTGTGGCAGGAGTGTGGTGTATCCTACAAGTTCACCACTCCTTACCACCCCCAAGGTAATGGGCTGGTTGAGAGATTCAACCAGACCCTGAAGGGCATGATTATGGGTCTTGAAGAACCCATGAGGCGTAAGTGGGACGTCCTCTTGCCATGCCTTCTGTTTGCTTACAGTGAGGAGCCACAGAAGTCCTTAGGGTTCAGTCCCTTTCAACTGCTGTATGGTCACACTGTAAGAGGACCTCTGAGTTTGGTAAAAGAAGGCTGGGAGAAAGCTCCCAGTAAACCTCCCCAAGATGTATATAGCTACAGGCTGGCCTTCAGAAACCATACCCGGCGTTTCAGACAACTCGCTCAAGCGAATCTGGAAGCCAGCCAGGAAGAGATGAAACGGTGGTATGATCAGAATGCCACTCTGATCGAGTTTCAGCCTGGACAGAAAGTGTGGGTCATGGCCCCCGTGGAGCCTTGTGCGCTCCAGGATAAGTGGACCGGACCATTTGAGGTGGTGGAGCGCAAGAGTAATGTCACCTACTTGGTGGACTTGCGGTCTCCTAGGAACCCTTGAGGGTCCTGCATGTCAACCGCCTGAAGCCCCACTTGGAGAGGTCCGAAGTGGGCATGCTCCTAGCAACAGATGATGGGATGGAGGAGGAGACGGAGCCTCTTCCTGACCTCCTGTCTGCGACAGAGCAAGATGGGCCAGTGGATGGTGTGAACCGCTCTTCCACCCTGACCCCTGAGCAGCAGGATGACTGTCGCCAACTGTTGGGACAGTTTCCTGATCTGTTCTCCCTGACTCCCGGTGTCACTGAGTGGTGCGTCCATGATGTGGACACTGGGGACAGTCCTCCTGTTAAGCACAAAACTTACAGAGTGACTGACAGGGTGAGAGCTTGCATCAAGGAGGAGGTCTCCAAGATGTTTGCGATAGAGGTGATTGAGTCCTCTAACAGCCCTTGGGCCAGCCCAGTGGTTTTGGTCCCAAAGGCTGCCGCGCCTGGTGCCACACTCGAACTCCGGTTCTGTGTGGACTACCGAGGACTCAATTCAGTCACCAGGACTGACACGCACCCCATCCCCAGAGCTGATGAGCTCATTGATCGGTTAGGGGCTGCCCGGTACCTCAGTACGTTTGATTTAACATCTGGGTACTGGCAGATCGCCTTAACTGATGGGGCAAAAGAGAGGTCAGCATTCTCCACACCAGATGGGCACTACCAATTCCGGGTTATGCCCTTTGGGAAGAAGAATGCCCCTGCCACCTTTCAGAGGTTGGTCAACCAGGTGTTGGCTGGACTGGAGGATTTCAGTGCCGCCTACCTGGACGACATTGCAGTGTTCAGCGCCAGTTGGGAAGAACATCTGCGCCACCTCTGGGAAGTGTTGATGGCGCTGCGGAGGGCAGGCCTCACGATCAAGGCGAGTAAGTGCCAGATCGGGCAGGGTTCTGTGGTGTACTTGGGACACCAGGTTGGGAGTGGCCAGGTGGCGCCCCTACAGCCCAAGATTGATACCATCCTGGCTCGGGAACCCCCCAAGACCCAGACAGGTGAGAGCCTTTTTAGGACTCACTGGGTACTACAGGAGGTTTGTCAAGGGGTATGGCAGCATTGTTGCACCCTTGACAGAGCTGACTTCCAGGAAGCAGCCCAAGAAGGTGAACTGGACTGACACCTGTCAGAAAGCTTTTGATGCCCTGAAGACTGCCATGTGCACGGCGCCCGTGCTTCAGGCGCCCAACTTCTCAAAAGAATTCATTGTGCAGACAGACGCTTCAGAGCATGGTGTGGGGGCTGTACTTTCAGAGATGAATGAGGAGGGCCTAGACCAACCTGTAGCCTTCATCAGTAGGAAGTTACTTCCACGGGAACAGAGGTGGAGTGCAATTGAGCGTGAGGCATTTGCTGTGGTCTGGGCACTGAAGAAGTTGAGACCATACTTGTTTGGGACTCACTTCCGGGTTCAGACAGACCACAGGACCCTCAAATGGTTGATGCAAATGAGGGGTGAGAATCCAAAGCTGTTGAGGTGGTCCATTTCCCTACAGGGGATGGACTTCACGGTGGAACACCGCCCTGGTACAGAACACGCCAATGCTGATGGTCTGTCAAGATTTTTCCGCCTTAGTGAAGAGAACTCCCAAGAGGGTGGGTAGTTCTCCCCACATTTCAGCTGGAGGGGACACGTGTTAGACCTGGCACCGTTGGCGTGGGTCTCCCTTCCATTTTTTGCTGTAGCCTCCTGTATTTTTGCTATGTTTTTGCTGGTCTAGATGCTTTGGGCACTTTGCCACTGCTATTCAGTGCCAAAGTGCAAGTGTTCCCTATTGTAAATTATTGTAATGGATTAGTGACTCCATGATTGGCTTATTTGATTTACTTGTCAGTCCCTAGTACCGTGCACCATGTGTGCCCAGGGCATGTAAATCAAATGCTGCTGGTGGGCTTGCAGCACTGATTGTGCCACCCCCAGAAGCAGCTTGTAAAGTATGGCTCAGGCCTGGCATTGCAGAGCCTGTGTGCAGTCTGGGACTGCCATGTCGACTTGGCAAGTGCACAAACTTGCCAGTCCCTCAACCTTCCCTTTTCTACATATTAGTCACCCCTAAGGTAGGCCCAGGGGCAGGGTGGATTGTATGTGAAAGGTAGGACATGCCCTGATGTGTGTGGCATGTCCTGATAGTGAATTACAGCCAATTTCGTTTTTCACTATTGCAAGGATATCTGTTCCCATAGGCCAGAATGGGCAGTTTGATTACAACATCTTATAATCCTAACTGACCCTAGGAACAAGATAGGAAAATAAAGTTCAGTATGCCTGAACTCAGAATGTTAAAATACATCTTTTAGTGTGGGTGATTTTTACATTCTGTGTTTGAAAATACCACTTTTAGAAAGTAGGTATTTTCTTGCCTAACCATCCAGCATGCCTCTGCTAGGTTTGTGTATTCCATGTCTGGTTTGTGAGTGACAGGGGGCTGGAGAGGGCCTTGGCTCCAGCAGTCTGATGAGTCAGGGCTGGGCTGAATAGAGCCCACATAGAATAGAGAGTAGGGGGAGGAGATTTCCTTTCACTTGCCTGAGCCTTCATAGAATAGAGAGTAGGGGGCGGAGATTTCCTTTCAGCTACCTGGGCCAGGTCTGCTTTTAACAATGCTGTCTCCACCTCCTGCCAGGAAGCTGCACCAAGGAGGACAGAACTGGTTTGGGCTAGGTACAGACACTCTCTGCCTTAAGAGAACAAAGGATTTACTAGTATAAATATTAGGGCCCAGAACTTTAGATCACTTCTGGGAATCAAGACGGACCTTTGTCAAGGAGAGAAACCAAGCAAGCTGAAGGAGGAGACTGCCCCAGTGCTGGTTGCTGTCTGGGGTTGGCCTGCAGTGTTTACTCATTTCCAAGGAAAGGGAAAAAGGAACTTTGTTTACTTTATCATCTTGAGGAAGATCTCCAAGGGCTTGAAGCTGAGCTTGCCTCCTGTCTGAAGTCACAGGGACACCAAGACTTCACCACCAGCTCCCCCTGAATTTCCTTGCTGGGAATTCTACCTGCAGAGAGGTGCCTGCTGTTGTTCTGGGTACCTCTAGTGTCTGCGTGTCGCTGGGAGCTGGAAGCGCGACGCAACGAAGAAGAAGCATGTCGCCGCCGCAGCTGTTGCCGTCGCATCGCTGAAGAAGCGTGCCGCCACCGCAGCTGTTTGCCGTCGCATCACCAACGAAGAGTATTGCATCCCCGGAGAAGCATGCCGCCGCCGCCGAAGAGGTCGACGTCGCATCACCGGAGAAGCGCATCGCAGGGCCTGTCGCGGCTCAAGAAACCATCGCTTCCGCCACACGGCCGTCGGGCGTGCACGCATCGCATCTACGTTGTCGCATCGCATCAAAGACGCCATCTTGTCGCATCGTCACCGGGCCGCAGTAAGAAACGACGCATCAACTCCCCACACAGTAAGGAAGTGACGCATCACCTCCCCTGCGCTGCAGTAAGGAACCGACGCATCCACTCCCCTGAGTGTAAGGAACGGCGCATCAACTTCCCTGTGACCCTTTTGTTTGCATTGCGTGACGCATCCCAGGTACTTTGAGAACCAAGTGACGCATTTACCATCTAATTTGAACTAAGCTATTTCCACCATCTGAAAGTCATATTTTTGAGTATTGTATTGTGGATTTTTGTCGTTTGGTCTTGGGTTAAATCTAGATAAAGATTACTTATTTTTCTAAACTGGTGTGGTGTCCATTTGTAGTGTTTTCACTGTATTACTGTATGTGTTCACAAATGCTTTACACACTGCCTCTGAGATAAGCCTGCCTGCTCGTGCCAAGCTACCAAGGGTGTGAGCAGGGGTTATTTAGGAGTGTAGCCCCCTTACCCTGACTAGAAGCAAGGGTCCCTACTTGGTCAAAGGTACCTACCTCTGCCAACTAGAGACCCCCATTTCTAACACTGGTAAAATAAAATAATAATAAAGCAGTTTTATTAATTGCTTTATTATCATTTTATTTTACATTTTGATCTGCTGCTTCCAGCAGTGGAGCGATGCTCCTCCGCCATAACGAAGGAGCTGCCCCTACTTACCTTGTGCCTTTAAAGGTATAAAACAAAAGTTAACTTTTGCCTTGTGTCATGGGGCTAATTAGAAAATAGGTAGGAGCATCTTCTGGGTTCTAAATTCCTACCCTAACTTCGTAAGAAGGAAAGGCAGAGGGGATTATGGTGATTTCGATTGCAGTAAATATGGCGAACAGGAAAAGGATGTTAAATTAGATGAGACACATCCTACTTAACACAAACGGACATATCCTAAACCTAAAGGGGGAGAAGATGTTACTGTAAGTAAATTAAAATTTAAGTCCTGTTCTTTCCTCTACCTTAAACATAGAGCCTACAGCTAGCTGGACAAATGATTACACAAACTGTGAGGGTGACAGCATCCATTTTTAAAAGTAAGTTCTCTCAGCAGAATTAAATTATTAGGGGAAAAAAAAGTCTAAAATTACACTGTTACAAATTTTCTTTCAAGTCAAAGTCACAAGGTAGAAGCATGGATCAGGACATTCAGAATTTGACACAGGGAAACCGCCTTTGAATTTGCTTCACCCATAAAACAAGTTTAGTAATCTCAAGTGCATAGATGAATGGTGGCTTCTGGTATACTTGTCTATCAGAAAATCTCTCAAATTCAAATCTTTCATTGTTCGTGGAGGAACAGAGATGATTTTTTCTTTACCAGAAGCAAATAAAACTGAACTTCCTTTTTTTAGCAGACTGGAGTTTTTAGGGCAAAGACATCAATCTAAGTTAACAAGATGGGTAGGGATTGTGTCAGAACAAAGATGGAGTGAGATATGCTCCTGGGCGGCTATGACGCCGGCTGAACTTCTTTCACCAATTCCCTCAAATAAATGTTAAGCTCTTCTCCTGGTAAATTCTCTGGCTTGTGCCACTGCCTGCAGAGGCGAGCAGCATCCTGACACACCAAAGATTGAGCAGTGGGGAGAGCGTTGCTGAGAGAGGGGTGGTGGAGCCAAGAAATGAAAGATGAAAGTAGCAAAAACCTTATGAACTGGAGCTGATAGTAGGTTATCTGACGGCCATGGAGATGGCTGCACTGCCTCAACTTTCTGGTATCCAGAATCAAGCACTCCTTCTTAGGAGTGCGGGGTGCTGGTTTCACCTAACACGGATCCAGTGAGGAGCAGTCCATGCCTATATCAAAAGACGAAGGAGGCCCATAGCAAAGCTACGGAGCAATCATCTGTAATGACACAAATGCAACTAAAAGTGAAGAGGGCCCAAGTCCTTCACCTTGAGATCGGCTCATGGTGCCAAAGCATTAGCTGTCTTTATATAGGGAACCGTGTGGAATAAAAAACTGATTTATCTTTGTGCTAAAATGTGTCCTGGATACATGAGGCAAGGACTGCCTCATCCTGCTGGTTGACGCACTGTTTACATGCCCTCATATCCTTAGTCAGAGAAGGCCCCGACATCTCTGACCTTTTAGAGCGTGACACCACATATTGTTGACATATACAATTAGAACTGGTAGGGGGGAAGCCTAAGCAATTAAAAGGCACACACCAGACCACACAGCTCTCAACTACAGCAGAAAGCATAGCATTGCATGTGGCCTCTTGAAAGGGTCCTTGGACACTCCCCAGACAAGCTTGACTCGATCTTATCAGCCACACAAGATTCCAGGTCTGCATGTATCAGAAAATTGATGCAGTTGCAATAGATCTTAGCCTCCTGCGTGCAGACAAACAGAAACTAGCAAACAGAGTGACCAGCACTTAATTTCAGTTAGATACACCTTAGCCTGATGTCAAAGAACCGTGAGCCTATGTCTCTAACATACATGAACAAATTAGGTTTCTCGAATATCATATGAAGGACTCCGAATGGTGGGTTGTGGGCTTGCCTGAGCAGACTGAAGGGCAGAGCATGGAACTCTTACTTGAAACAGGTTAAGCACTGTAGTTGCTTCAATGGGTCTTTCTTCAATTTTTTATTGTAGATCGGGTACACAGAGCACTGGTGGATCCTCCCACACAGGTGGTAGACATACTATTCAATTACAGTTTCCTAACTCTACAATTAGTTGCAAAGAGCATGTAGCAGAGGCCCTTTTGAAGAAGACACTAGTAAGGTGTGACTATTTCCTGACTTCACTGTGGCGGTCCAACAGCAGTGTAACTCTTTCCGAGAAGTGAAGATGAGACTCAGCAAATACAGGCTTACATGACATTCTACTGTTCTCGCCCATGCTGAAAATTCTACTTGATAATAAAGCCATCTTCTTCACAGATCCCAAAGAAGCCCATGGATGGGTGAAAAGAAGGATGGAAGAACAAGGTGTGCAGTGCAACATACACACTGGGCCGTGCCGCCACAGAATGTGAATCAGAAAGCAGTGTATGAAGCCAGACAAGTCCACCAAAGACAGCAGCATATGAAGCAAGACAAACTCACCAAAAACAGCATTGTGGAAGGACAGCGGTGGGCAGTGGCAGCCACTTACAGTTTCAATCCCACATCTCCTCCACAAAGTGTATGGACTGGGACACCACAGCGCAGGACTCTGCCTCAGGCCGGGCCACGTAGGACATGAACAAGAAATGCCACAACGGACACCCAGAGCGACGAATGATATCTTCTGATGTACAGATTCACAGTATATAATTGCACCACAGAGCACCACCCTGGGCAGCATGGATTAATTCGGAGACAGGTCTAATACTGTATGATATCTTACATCTTGGCTCAGAAACCCTCATGATTGGGTTCAGCAAGCGGGGCGGTGGCTGGAGCGCTCAATGGGCTTCCCTCCACGTTCCTACCTCTTTGGTCCTGAAAACTGATAGTTGGTTCCAGATGCTTATAAAGAGACAACTTTGCCTAGTTGGGCTGAGAAATGTTCCAGAAAAGCCCAGGGTTGGGGTTTTGTTTGGTTTTATAGTTCTTGAGTCACTAGTGAAACCAGAAATAGGCATCAATTTTGCAGGGAACAGCACTACTTGAGGCACATTGCGTAGCAGACACAGGTAGTAGGCAGTACTCCTTAGACATACAGACATGGGTTGAGAGGGGAATGCAATGCTTTAAGAGGTCTCTCTTTCTTGTACAGTAATAAACCAATCACAAGAGAACACATTTCTCAAATGGAATGTGAGAGGGATGAGATGGATGTCTAAACCACATAACACATACACTTACCTCAGAAGATGTGGGGTGTATTCTGCTTAGTAAGAGACGCACCTCACTAAAACGGAGAGTGAAAGACTGAGACATAGATGGAGAGGACAGTTATAATGTAGTTCCTACCTACCTGCTATATCTTGGTGTACAACAGCTGCCTAACAAGGAGCATCCATTAAAGATTGGAATCGGACCAAGATGTGGACAGCCACACACCCTTTAAATAAGGAATATTTATATTATTCCTCCATACATGATTTACACACTAGAATTGATCTGATGTTCGCACCTAAAACAGGTGTTCTCTGCACTCTGTATACCGAGCGAAAATCGAGAACGCAACTGTTTACTGTACACAATAAGATGTGTGAAGACCTCTCACAGGTATTTCTGGCTGCAGACTACAACCTATGGTGCTCAGGGATATGACCGTGCAGGCAGACAAATTAGAGAAAAGATTGCCTTCTTTTTCGGGGAAAACTGAGCCAGTCGATGGCTCAACATCTGAAAGGGAAGCATTTAAACTGTACAACCGAGAGGTCTGTATTAAGACGTCCTCAGTGGCCCAAGAGGTACTGCAAAGAGACATGAAAAGATTAGAAGACAAAATAAAAACATACTGAAATAGAAATAATCAAATCAACTACACTTGACAGTGAGGCTGCTGCAAAATCTGGAACAACATACCAAAACATCAAACAAGCTAGGTTTAAAACACTAATTTGGTTCAATTTGCATTCAATGACATATGTACTAGGGAATACCTACAAGCTCTAGATTTGAAACCTCTAGCTCAAGAGCAAAGGGGGGCTCTGGACAATACAATCATGATTTCAGAAATGAAACTGGCGCTGTCCCAATTGACACCAAACAAAACTCACCCTAGCTCGTACAACCGTTACTGAATATGTGCAAATCTGGCAAAGAGGTCAGCATACCACCTAATACTACTGTTGAGACTCTTATTGTGGTTCTGCCAAAATGGCTTAGATCAGTCCTCCTATTGGCTCCTCTCCACGATCAACCTACATTGCAAAATACTTTAAAAAATCCTGGCCACAATGCTCTTGCCTGTTCTGCTGTAGTTAATTCATCCAGCCTAGACTGATTGGTGCCTGGGAGAACCACCTTCTCAAATGTGACAAGACTGTTCCACGTCATAGACAGAATGACAGAGAACTCACTATAATCAGTGGTAGCATCCAAAGACATGGAAAAGGCATCTGATATGCTAGACTGGAGATAACTTTTCCCCCTCCTACATCACATAGGATTCAGTGAAGGTATACTTGGCTTGTTAAGAATACTATACTCTTCTCCAGCAGCGCACGTTGATGGGTGGGATACTCGTAGACCAATTGGTGATGCAGTGAGGTACGCTGAAGGGATGTCCTTTATGCCCATTGCTATTCGCCCTGGCTGTCCAGGTGCTGGCAAACTCAGTTAGACAAACAAGGCAGACTCAGGGAACCAACATCAGGAGAGGCCTTTATGCCGTCCCCATATATGCGGACATTGTCCGCCTTTACTTACTAAACTTTAATGAAGAGAACTGGAGTCAAAAATGGAACAGAAAGTGATTGAAGGAAGGTCTGCAAATAGGCTAAACCACTGGCAATCACTCTGTGTAGCATTCCAGCCCACTTATTTTTGCTCGGTGTGCGACTCTAGAAAGAGACCTGCCATGAGTAAATCACTACCGAATCTGCTCCTCTTGGGACAGGCCCATCTTAAACTATTTGTCTTTTTCCCCTCAATCATCACAGTGACACAAACCTGGCCACCACATTGACTGCTAACCTTAACTGGAAACTACATACATTTGAATTCATGAGTGTACAGGTTTACAGTGGATTAGAGGAAGTTATATCCATAAACATTATAAAGGCTGTGACCTTAGGGAAACAGCTCTCTTGTGCACACCAGGGAAGACGGCCTTGTCCAAAATGATGGTTCTTCCTCAGTTATTGTATTAGTTGACCTCTATCACCATGTCTCTTGAGCACTAGTTGTGTTATGAATTTGACTCCATGCTAATTGACATGAAAAGCGGAACAGGTAGATGCAGGTTATTACTAAGTACATTATGCTTGCCCATTGAGGAGGGCATCCTATGGATGCCTGACCTTCAGGCTTATTACTTAGCGGAAAAGCTTCAGCAAGCAACACAATGGTTGCAGCCTGGGGTCCAGGTTGAAGGAGGCTACATAAGGAGGATATTAGTAACAATCTCAAAAGAGGTGGTCCTGTATGATCGTTGCAAACTTGTCACTGTCATATCCTGTCAAAAGTAAATAGATGCTGCTGGGTTGGTATTTAGAAAGCCCCCAATATCCCTCTCTGATGCCGTCCCAGGCTCCAATGGGCTGCTATGCATGCATATTTGAAGCTGTGGGAAGACGCTAAACTGACCTATGTAGGCGATTTGTAGGAATCGGGGAAGAGACTATATTTTACGCAACTCCGGACTATAGCTGGTCTGTCGTCATACAGTGTAACAGGCATTACTGACACACTGTGCTTCCAGAAGACAGGTGTCATGCATCTACTACGCTATAAGAGGCTCAATTAAAACCAGGCTCCCAGAACTAAAGATGAAGTGGGAGGTAGTTTAGGTCAAAAACATAATGACCAGGATTGGGCAACAACTCTGAAATGTACTGCAAATGTATCGAGAAATGCAAATTTCAAACTACTCCAGTTCAACTGCATTCACAGAACACATATGACTCCCAAAAAACTGCACTACATTAATCCAAGAGAACTGTATTCCTGCCCTAGGTGCAAAGAAGAGGAGGCAGCATTCTATCACAAAGTGTTGACTTGCCATTTCTGCAAAGATCTTGGACAAAAGTGGTGGATACGGTCAAGCAACACTGCCTCATTAAAATAGTAGGGATGGTCAATTTTGTCCTGGAAACTAAAACAGGCTTTTAATAGAGCGGTTTTGTCGATTTTTCAACAATTATTTTTGGAGTGGCACAAGAATGACAGAATTTTTCATTCACAGTTATTACACTGGTCTACTTTTCTTTCAATGTAATTAGATGACAGGGTAATAATGCCTGTTAGAGATTGAGCATGAACATTTCAATGGAGTATGGCTCTGAACGCCCCCTTCTCTGAAAACTGAAGTGAAGTGTTTTCTGCCATGCATGAGAGCAAGTAAAGTATAGCTGTAAAAGTGAAAGAACATCAAAAAACTGTTTTTTGAAACGATATGAATGAGGGTAGCATGCAGAAGTCAAAGCAAAGCAAACCTAAAAAACACATCCTTAAACGTTTGTGACAGAAAGAGAAAGAGGACCACTGACGGGAGCAGATAAGGCTGAAAGGGATCTATTTTCGTTCCCAAGTACAATTTGAAAATCACAAAACCTTTTTAAAGAATATTTAAAAATATATATATTTTTGGGTTGAGTGGAGAAGGATTTGTTTTGCTTTCATTGCCTTCCCTATCCAACCTTCTTTCGCTAACTGCAATTTTTAACACTAATTCTTCGTTTTTGGGGGTGTGGCCAAGAAGGCGGAGTGAGCGGACGCCTATTCTGGTCCCTCCGCTCCGACCTGTTGAAACACTGTGAATTCTCGGTGCCCCCGCTGTCGGGGGTGGGGGGGGGGGAATCTCACCACTCTATAGCTCCCAGAACCCGAGGCCTCCTTGGTTCCCAGGACAGTGCGGCTGGCCGAGCAGGGCAGCTGGGCGAGCAGTGCGGAAGTCAGCAAGAGCGTGGGCAGGCTCGGACAGCAGCAGAGACCTAACTCTGGCAGCCGGAGAGCTGAGAAGGACGGCTGGGCTCTGCAGTGCAGCAAGAGAAGGCCGTGCCGGATGCCCCGGCAGGAGGAGGTGAGAGCGGATGGAGGGGGACACGGAGGTCCCTAGCGCTCCAGACAGCGAGGGACGATCTCCACGGCACACGAGGGCCTGCGGCCTGAGCTGGGGTAGCAGGAGGAATCCGGTGGGCCGTGGCGTTCACCTAGGCCCTCCGACCCCCGACAGCGACACCACCTGGCCACCAGGGACACACCGGACTCCTGGTGGAAGGCCGAAGGCCGGACCACAGGAGCAGTCACGACACTGAGGCCTGGAGGCAGACGCACCCGGGCAGCCCTTAGAACACAAACAAGCAAAGAGACTAGACCGCGACTGGGCCTGTTGGGCTGAGAGGCAGGGAGGAGAGACAGACGCCGGGTCATATCTTGAGTGCGTATGAGCCCCCTGAAAAGGCGCTGGCCCAAGATTCCGAATCTACAGCCAGGGCCCAGCAGGCCAACAAGAGGCCCTGGGCAGTAGGCAGGGGATGCCCTCCCCTAGGAGAGACCGGGGAAGCCAGTATTCAGCTACATGGACCACGCCCGGGAGGGCGAGCCACGAAGTCCCCTACAGCAGTATCCTGAGTGCGCCCAGCGAGTGAGGGACAGAGTGGGGTGAGGGAGATGGGCTGATCCGAACCTGCCTCCCCCGGACATCCTGGCCTGTGTTCACAGGTTCCCCCTAAAGGAGCGTATCCTTTGCAAAGCTAGAGACACCAAACTGATACACCTCTGTGAGCACCTGCTACAACTCTCCAGGACCTCTCTGCGATCACGCTGCAGAAACGGAGGGAATTTCGCCCGGTGACTGCCTACCTCCGAGAGCACAACACCCCAGACACATGGGGTCACCCCTTTCGCCTAATTTTCACCTGGGAAGGGAAAACCCACCAACTACGCTCCATCAGGGCGGCCTGTGATCTCCTCTGGATCGAGCTACCAGAGGAGCCCATGGGAGGCACGGCGAGAACAGGAGCTGGGACTGGCCGATGGTCATGGCGGGGAGGCGGAGGTCTCTCAAAACCAGACCCAGACCTGATGGCACAGGAAAGAAAAGTGGTCTTGGAGAGCCTTGCGGGAGACCGGATGCAGGGAAACACTGACTGAAATGCTGGAGTCCGCCCCAGCCAGAGAGGGGGTGCACATCAGACGCTATCCGGGGCCGAGGGGGGAGGGACCACCCATAAAGACGTATGGCCACCGTGGACCCATCTTTTGCTCTTCTCGCCGGAAGGCCTGGGTCATTCAGACCGGCCTATCCACTCCCGAGACATTGTTCCGGTTTCTTGTTTATATATGTTCGTTTGATATGTACCAAATCACTGCACTAACGAGGGTCTCAATACCAGGGATGACAGGGCTTCAGCTGCAGCAACTCTCACACTCTGGGCACTCACGCTACACCACAGTACAGCCTGAGGGGCAGGGGGACAGAGTGATGGCTCTTAGCGGGACTGCACGAACGCATCATGATGCCAGGTGACACCTTAAAGGTGATCTCCCTAAATGTAAAGGGGCTAAACAACCCAGTCAAACAAAGGGCCGTTCTCTCATACTTAGAGCACAACGGAATGGATCTCTGTCTCCTCCAGGAGACCCACCTCCTTGTGAGCGACTTTCACAGGCTCAAATCCAAGGCCTTCCCGCACCAACTTCTCTTCTCACACGGGCGCAAAACAGCTAGGGTGGCGATCCTATTCTCCCGTAAATTCCAGGGTTCGATAGGCCCTAAGCTGATCGAACTCAAAGGCCGCCTCCTGGTCTACCAAATACAACTAGGCACCCAGACACTAACTCTAGGCTCCTTGTACGGACCTAACGAAGGGCATGAGCACTTTATCCGTGAGGACCTCACATCTCAAGACAGACTTGCCCTAGTGGGGGGGGTGACTTCAATATAGTTTTCGATAAGAATATGGATCGCTCGGTCCTTAGGGAGGGAGGAGCTGGGACACTGTCAATGGAGGGCCTTGCCTGGATGAGGGAGGTGGGTCTGACAGATCTATAGAGGGCATCCCATCCCCACATTGACTACACCTTCTATTCACACGCTCACAAATCATACGCCCGACTGGATTACTTCCTAGGAACTCGTGACCTCCAGCAATCACTCCGCTCAGTGGAGATAGAACCGAGAGCCCTGTCCGACCACTCAGCACTCATTCTCGAGATCCACAATCTTCAAAGGAGGGACACGCGGCGGCACTGGAGGCTTCAGGAAACACTACTGCAGCGACCAGAGGTGGTCAAGCAGATCAAGAAAGCCATAAGCGACTATCTAGATATCAATGACAACCCTGGTACGCCCACCTCCATCCTTTTGGATGCGTTGGCAGTCATCAGGGGAGAGCTAATGGCTCTCTCAGCAGCCGAAATTCATCAGCGCAAGATCAAAAAGGCAGAGCTCCAGAAACAAATTTGAGAATTGGAGCTCATCCATCACCGCACCGGAGCCCCCAGGGTATGGCGCAAGCTGGAGACTGCACGAAAGCAGTTGGCAAGCCTAGATCGGGACAGAGAGGAATATACACTCTTACGCCTGAAACATTCCTTCTACGTGAATGGGAATAAAAGTGGTAGGCTCCTCACCACCAAGCTCCGAGCCCAGCAACAGGCCAACGGAGTGAACTCCCTCCTGTCAGAAGAAGGGGACCTACTAGAAGGCGATGCTCAGATGGCAGCCCGCTTTAGAGAATTCTACTTGGCCCTGTACTCGGACCAACCTGTTCTCTCTGAGGCCATAACGTGCTACCTCCACAATGCTGCTACGGCCCGCTTAACTGATACCCAGGCTGTCTCCCTCGACGACCCTATCCAGATCGAAGAGGTCATCTCCGCCATTTCTAGGCAGAAACCGTTGAAATCTCTGGGCCCGGATGGGTTATCTTTGGGCTTTTACAAAGCCTTCTGCTGAGAGCTAGCCCCAGTTCTTACTCGGCTCTTTAATACAGTAAAAAAAACTCGGCCACTCTCCCAGCCTCGATGCTTGAGGAGACTATAGTTGTCATCCCTAAGCTCGGGAAAGACAAATGCTTGTGCGCTAATTTTTGTCTTATCTTACTTCTGAATGTGGATGCGAAATTGTTCACAGGAATCCTAGCATCCCGCCTTAACCCCCTCTTGCAGGGCCTCATAAGCCCCGATCAAGTAGGATTTGTCCCGCAGAGACAATGCGTGGGCAATACCAAAAGGCTCCTACATATCATAGACAAAGCTGACCTTAGGGAGGGGTCCAGTATGCTGCTATCAGTGGATGCGGAGAAGGCTTTTGACCGGGTCCACTGGCCCTTCCTGAAAGCGACACTGATGCACTTTGGGTTTGAGGAGAGATTCCGATCCTGGGTCCTCAGCGGTTACGGGTCTCTGGTGGCTTTGGTGCGGGTGAATGGACAGGGCTCGGAGTACTTCCCAATACGCCAGGGCACACAACAGGGCTGCCCTCTCTCCCCTCTCCTATTCGCTCTCTACATGGAGCCTTTCGCGAAGCGAGTGAGAGATTACCACAGGATCCAGGGGATTCCTCTATGCGGGGAGGAGCACCGGAATACTCTTTACACAGACGATATAATGGTCATGCTAGACAACCCCTGTGAGAGTCTGCCCCACTTTCTAAAAGAGCTCATGGAGTTCAGGAGGTATCTGGGTTTTGAATGAACCTCCATAAGTCCCAGGCGCTCAACCTCACAGTCCCCCCTCCTGCAGTAGAGGTCTTGAAACTGACCTACACAATCTTCTGGGCGACTGAGTCCATCCCATACCTAGGAGTCCAGCTTTGCCCGACACTGGAGAGAACGAACATTCTAAATTACCGAGCACTAATGAAAAGAGTAAACACCGAACTGGATCATTGGCGGCATTACCCGCTGTCCTTGCTGGGCCGCGTTGTGGCCTCAAAGATGACCATCCTGCCCAAGATTCTTTTCTTATTCCAGGCACTACCCTTGACCCCACCGGCAGGCACGATTTCAGCCCTACAGGCTGCACTTCATCACATTATCTGGGTGGGCAAATGGCCCAGAATGAGCAAAGAACGAAGCTGGCTTCCATCAGCAGAGGGAGGACTCGGAATACCTTGCCTGCCCTGGTATTACCAAGCCGCCCAGCTTGGATACCTAGTGGAATGGTCCAGAGCGGAGTCACAGAAACACTGGCTGTTCATGGACAGAGCCATAGCAGGGACCTCGTTGGAGAAAGTTCCATTCCTCCTGTGAGTGCACCGAGCTCCCATCCTCTACATCTCACCAGTCACGAATTCCTTACTGAAGGTGTAGGACGGGTGCACTCACCGGAGAAGACTGACCACCCTTCCTTGTCCCCTATCACCGGTCATTGACATCCCGGACTTTACACCCGGCACCAGGTCATCCTTCCAGGCATTGCGGGAAGCAATCTGCAAAGCAGCAGGGCACTTTTTCGACCGAGATGGCCCTATTCCCTTTGACACCCTAAAGAAAGACCACGCCGTTACCGAAGAAGAACGTTTTTGATACCTCCAGATTATACACTGGCTAATGCACCCATCAGTCTGGCAGGGAGCGGAGCGATTATTGACACCTTATGAGAAGTGGCTCTTAGGCAAACAATCAGACAAACTCCTTATTTTGGAACTATACGCTCTTCTCCGGCCCGCGCCGACCGAAGACAAATCCCCGGCTCAGAAGCAATGGGAAACAGATTTTGGGCGCCAACTCTACCCGAAAGAGTGACACGACATATTCCATAAAGCGAGGCACACCACCTATAACATGTCGAGCAATGAAACCGCCATAAAATATCCCCTCTTACTGGTACCTAACTCCGGCGCGGCTTCTCCGGGGGAACCCATCCCGCGGTGACAACTGCTGGTGCCAGTGTAGGGCGAAGGGCATGCTCACCCACATACTCTGGGACTGCCCAAAGATTATAGCATTCTGGACCTCGGTACTGGATGATATTGATACCCACTTCTCCACTCAGATCCCTAGATTCCCATCGTATACCCTGCTCGGCCTCCCAAACCCTCTCACCTACCCTCTCTCCTCACCCAGGGGGCGCCAGATGGGTATAGCGCTGGGGGCCGCCCATCATAGCGTTATAGCACTTTGGGGGTCTGCCACCCCTCCGACCCACACGGCATGGTTACAACGCCTCTAGGGCATACTAGGGATGGAGAAACTCACCCTTACGCTCACATCTCAAAGCGACACATTTAGAACTACATGGCGTCCCTTCATAGCCCTGCTAACTCAGGAATTCAGAGAGCTGTCCTAGTCCCGGCTACTTGCAACTACTAAGACTCACTGATCTAGACCCAGATGGTAGTGAGGAGAGCATCTGAAAGCAACCCACAGCCAGAACCCTTGACACCACACACTACTGAGACTTTGGTACTGGGGAACGGGGGGAGGGTGTTTTGAGGGACTGGGGGGGTTCTTTTCTTCTTCTATTTCCTTTTCCTTTAATTGGGTTGAAAAGTCGCACTATTTACCCATGATGCAGAGGGGTTACCTCTAGCACCAAGAATTGTTAACATGTTGTGCAAGCTGTGACAATAAACAGATTTAAACCATAATTCTTCCTTTTTCTTTACATCCTTAGGAGGAACGAAGGTTTGTTTGTTGTTAGACTTGGCATCTTTTGGCGTGTTTCCCCTGACTTTTTGCTTTCTGACCTCCCGGTTTTGACTCTGTTTTTGCTGGTGTAATGATTCTGCGCACTTTCCTCACTGCTGTCCAGTGGGAAAGTGCAAGTGCTCCTGTATAAAATGCATTATGGATTGGTGTTTCCATGATTGGCCTATTTGGTTTATGTGTCAGTCCCTTGTAAAGTGCACTGCGAGTGCCAGGGCCTATAGACCAAATGCTGTTGGTGGGCTGCAGCACTGGATTGTGCCACCCACGCAAACAGCCCGTAAAGTGTAACTCGGGCCTGCCAACGCAGAGCCTGTGCGCAGCCTGGGGCTGCCATGTCGACTTGGCAAGTGCACACACTTGCAAGTCCCTCAACCCTCCCTTTGCTACATGTTAGTCACCCCTAAGGTAGGCCCAAGGTACCCCTGTGGGCAGGGTGCGGTGTATGCGAAAGGTAGGACATGCCCGGGTGTGTGCGGCATGTCCTGATAGTGAATTACAGCCTAGTTCGTTTTTCACTATTGCAAGGCTACCTGTTCCCCCTAGGCCAGAACGGGCAGTTTCGATTATTACAGTTTATAATCCTAACTGACCCCGGGAACATGGTAGAAATTCGAGTTTAGTATGCCTGGACTCAGAATGATAAAATGCATCTTTTAGTGAAGTTGGTTTTAACATTCTGTGTTTGAAAATACCACTTTTAGAAAGTGGGTATTTTCTTGTCTAACCATCCAAGCCTGCCTCTGCGAGGTTGTGTATTCCTTGTCTGGAGTGTGAGTGACAGGGGCTGGGGGATGCCAGGAGACAGGGTGAGTCAGCACAGAGCTGAATAGCAAGATCTACATGTAGATGGGTGGGAGGGTCGCACCTGGGCCCTGAATAGGACAGTGCCTTCCCTCCACAATGCTGGCTCCACCTCCTGTGGTGCGTCTGATGTCCCTGGCCTACTCACTGAAAGAAGGGACGGAGACTTGTCAACAAAGTGCTCCAGAACTGGTTTGGACTAGGCAAAGGCCTCTCTGCCTTCAGAGAACAAAGGAATTTGGGATATAAATATTGGGGCCCTGACCCCATGAATTTAGATCTCGCTGGAATCAAGGAACCTGCCAAGACGAAGAGCTGGAAGAGCTGCCAGGAGGAGTACTGCCCCTTTGCTGTGTTGTTGCTTTGTTGGGTTGGCCTGCAGCTGCTGCTTCTGCCTTGGGCAGTGAAAGGACTGGACTGAACTTTCTACAAACTTGTGCTGAGTATCTCCAAGGGCCTGGAACTGAGCTGGCCTCCTGTTAAGAAGTCTCAGGGACTACAAAGACTTCACAAGCCTCTGGGTACCGCTTCTGGAACGCTGTTTCAGTTGCCACAGAGGAAGGGAACTGCAACCGACTCCGTCACCGAATCCATCCCTGGCCGGTGACCTGTTTGCACCGCAGACCGCATCGCCCCGCTTCGCATCGCAACCCTGGTCTCACCGTGGGCGACGTCCGACGCCGCCAACATCGAGCCGCTGCTTGCACCGTGACCTGTGGACACCGCAGTTCGCATCGCATCGCTTCACTGAACCAGCCGGACCCGACCGACGCGGTCGCTGCAACTGGCTCAAGAGTCGGGACCGCACCGCATTTGGGGCACCGCTCGCACGTCTGCGACGCACCGCTCCGACTCGCACCGCTGTCCGACGCCAGCTCCCGCACTCCGGCTTGGTCCCCTGCATCGCAACCTGTCAGCACCGCATCGAGCATCGTCTCACCCTGCATCGCACGCCTTGGACTCACCGACTCCGTCTGCACGACGCTCATCGAGCCGCTGCCTGCACCGCATCGAGGGACACCGCACCTTGCATCGCTCCGTCTTGCACCGCAACCGCGACGAACGCCGACCGGCTCGTACACTCCGTACCAGCCACAACGAGAAAGGTACTGTAACCGAGTCTGTTCATGACTCTGCTGGCCCGTATCGACGCGGTCGGCTGGAACTGTTAGACTCTGTGGTTTTCAGCATCGCGGTAGGCTCGGACGGAGCTACCGACTCGTACGAACTTTGCTTTTGTGCTATTCCTGCAAAGAAGAAGTTACCGTATCAAGCATTCATTTTTAAAGTACAGTATTGTGGATTTTTGTCGTAATTGGTCTTGTCTTGAGTATATAAAATATTGGTTATTTTTCTAAACTGGTGTGGTGTCCGTTTGTAGTGCTTACACTGTATTACTGTTGGTTATGTGCAAATGCTTTACACACTGCCTCTGAATTAAGCCTGACTGCTCGTGCCAAGCTACCACGAGGGTGAGCAGGGGTTACTTCACGAGTGTAACACCCTTACCCTGACTAGGAAGAAGGGTCCCTACTTGGACAAAGGTGCAAGCCCTTGCCAACTAGAGATCCCATTTCTAACGTTGGTTGTCAGCGGTGAGGATAGGACTTGTGTTTGCACTTGACTTACAGTGATTGGTGTGCACTACTACCATATCGCAGACCATTACGTACCACATACTGGTTCTTTTTCTTTTGGCCTATTTTTGATCTTGCCAGTTTTCAACTCACTACTTTTGTCATGCCTGAATCAATTGCATCATCCGTTGCATCTCTGGAAGTTATCTTTGAGGAGGATAGGTTGGAATCCTACGCCCGTAAAGGAGTTACGAGCGATTTGTAAAAACCTGAAAGTCCAAATTAAAGGCCTCACAAGGAAGGAGGAGCTACAGAAGGCGCTGAGGGCCTGGGTAGCAGCCAGACATGCCAATGGGCAGCCTGGTAATCTCAGTGAGGAGGCGGAGGAGCCTATTTCCAGGGTGGATGTGCTTTTGGGTAGGGGGAACCCGCCAGGTCAGGCAGCAGCAGTCTGTCCCCAGAGGAGCTGGAGGACAGGCGGGAGGCAAGGCAGTTTGAGCTGCAGAAGCTCAGGCTGGAGAGTGAGCGGGAGGAGAAGAGATTGGCCATAGAGGAGAGGAAGATGCTCTTAGAGCATGAGAGAGAACTGAAGGAGCTAGAACTTAGAAGTAAGTCGGGCTCAGATGGTGGCAGCAATTCGTCCAGAAAGGCAGACAGGATTGTGCACATTCCCAAGAATGTAGGCAAGGAGTTCAAGAAGGGGGATGACATACAAAGGTGGTTTCAGGGTTATGAGGCAGCCATACACATGAATGGGGTCCCTGAGGAGAATTGGGGAGCAGGATTGTGGCCACTTTTCCCGGAAGAAGCAAGGGATGCTCTGATAGCTTTGGGTAAGGGGTATCACCTCACCTATGCTGACATGAAGGATGCCCTTCTCACGAAGTATGGTCTTACTCCTGAAAAGTACAGGGATCAGTTCAGGTCCAGTAAGAAGTCTGATGCCAACACTTGGTTGGAATGTGTGGATGTGTTCTGCAGGTCTCTGGATGGTTGGGTGAAGGGCAGTAGTGTGACAGATTTTCAGGGGCTCTACAACTTGATTGCATGGGAGCACTTGTCTAGTCTATGTTTTGCAGATCTGCGCCAGCACCTAGTTGATAGTAAGCTAACTGACCCCAGGAAGCTTGCTATGGAAGCGGACCGCTGGGTGAGTACCAGGGTCCACAAGAAAGCGTTTGGGGGAGACTCAGCCAAAGGTGGGCAGGGTCCCCAGCAGAAAGGTGGGGGGACAAGGGTAAAACACAGGAGTTCTCTAAAGGGCCCCAAACTAGTACCCAGGGTAAAGGTTCCCAGCCCCCGGTGATAAGAAGAAAGGGGTCTCTACAGGGAAGCCTGTTGAGACCGGCCCCCGCAAGTGTTATGCATGTGACCAGGTAGGTCACTTTAAGGGGGACCCCAAGTGCCCGAAGGGGACACAGCCGCCCACCGGTGGACAGTCCAAAGTGTTGGCTAGTGTAGCGCTCGGGGAGGAGGGGTGCCCACAGGAGGGTGGGGATCCCGCAGAAATGACCCTTGTCTCACTAGGGGACAGTGAGATGGTCCCAGGAAACCAGGTGCCCCCTAACACAAAGAAATATAGCACCTGGGTGACCATTAATGGGAACAGGGTAGAGGCTCTCAGAGATACTGGAGCCAGTGTGACCTCAGTCCGGTGTCACCTGGTGTCTGAGAAGCAAGTAGTCCCAGGAGCATTCCACCAAGTAGTTGCTGTAGACAACTCAGAGCGCCAATGTATGGTGGCGCAGGGTCCCTTTGAATGGGGGGGGGGTCGCAGGTCCCTTGAGGGTGGTTGTGAGCCCTACCATGCCTGTAGATTGTCTGCTAGGAAACGACCTGGAGCAATCCTTATGGAAGGAGGTGGAGCTCAGGTCTCACTTGAAGATGCTTGGGTTGCCAGAGTGGGCATGCGTGTCTACTCGGTCAATGGCAGCCAGAAAGGGTGATCAAAAGGACTTGGAGCCTGAAACAGTGGCCCAAGTCCCTGCCAAGAGAAAGGGCAGGGGGCGCGGGAAACCGGCCCCCGAGGTTCCCACGGACCGGGAGGAGGCGGACCTCGAGGGGGACGCCCGGTGCCTACAGGGGAGCAGGTAGCCGAGCTGGGAGACATCTCTGAGCTGACCCATTGGCAGCAAGAAGGGGGTCCCACCAGGGAGGAGTTCTGCAGGGAGCAGAACGAGTGCCCTACTCTGGAGGGTCTGCGGCGGCAGGCTGCAGACCAGGCAGCTGGTAATCAGTCCGGGTCACATCTGATCTACTGGGAGAGTGGTCTCCTATACAGTGAGCCTAAGGTTGCTGAGCCTGGGTCAGCCCGTGTGCTGGTGGTACCCCAGCGCTTCAGGACCTTCCTACTGGGTCTGGCTCATGACGTGCCTTTGGCAGGACATTTGGGGCAGGACAAGACCTTTGACAGGCTTGTCACCCACTTCTTTGGCCCCAAATGCGAAGGCAGTCAGATGCACACTGTAGGTCTTGCCAAACTTGCCAGGCAAGTGGTAAGAGTGGGAGGAAGGTCAAAGCTCCTCTCCAACCTTTTCCTGTTGTTGGAACACCCTTTGAAAGGGTAGGGATGGATATTGTGGGGCCACTGGATCCCAAGACAGCCATGGGCAACAGGTACATCCTGGTCTTGGTGGACCATGCCACCCGGTACCCGGAGGCAATCCCTCTCAGGACAACGACGGCGCCAGTGGTGGGCCGGGCGTTAATGGGGATCTTTTCCCGTGTGGGATTCCCCAGAGAGGTGGTTTCTGATAGGGGGACCAATTTCATATCGAAGTATATGACATCCCTGTGGAAGGAGTGTGGTGTAACCTACAAGTTCACCACTCCTTACCACCCACAAGGAAACGGTCTGGTGGAGAGATTCAACCAGACCTTGAAAGGCATGATCAAGGGTCTAACAGAACCCATGAGGCGTAAGTGGGACGTCCTCTTGCCATGCCTACTCTTTGCATACAGGGAGGTGCCTCAGAAGTCTCTTGGGTACAGCCCCTTTGAGCTCCTGTATGGCCACCCTGTCAGAGGACCTCTGAGTTTGGTAAAGGAAGGCTGGGAGGCGGCTCCCAGGAAAACTCCCCAGGATGTATTTAGCTACATGCTGGCCTTTAGAAACCAAACTGCCCGCTTCAGGAAACTCGCTCAGGCGAACCTAGAAGCAAGCCAGGAAGAAATGAAGAGATGGTATGACCAGAATGCCACTCTGGTCGAATTTCAACCTGGGCAAAAAGTGTGGGTCATGGCCCCAGTGGCACCTTGTGCCTTGCAGGACAAGTGGACTGGGCCATATGAGGTAAAGGAGCGCAAAAGTGACGTCACCTACCTGGTGGATTTGCAGGCTCCAAGGAACCCTTTGACGGTCCTTCACGTGAACCGCCTCAAACCCCACTTCGAGAGGTCCGAGTGAGTATGCTCTTGGCGACAGATGATGGGGTGGAAGAGGAGAGTGAGCCTCTCCCTGACCTCCTGTCTACCAAGGAGCATGATGGGTCAGTAGAGGGTGTGATCCTCTCCCCTACTCTGACTCAAGAGCAGCAGGGGACTGTCGCCAGTTGTTGGGACAGTTCGCCCCACTGTTCTCTCTGACCCCGGTGTTACTCACTGGTGTACCCATGACGTGGACACCGGTGACAGCCCTCCTGTGAAGCACAAGATTTACAGGTTGACTGACCGGGTCAGAGCCAGCATCAAGGAGGAGGTCTCTAAGATGTTGGCGTTAGGGGTGATTGAGCCCTCCCACAGTCCTTGGGCCAGCCCAGTGGTCTTGGTCCCAAAGGCTGCTGCGCCCGGTGCCACTCCAGAACTCCGGTTTTGTGTGGACTACCGTGGGCTCAATGCCGTCACCAGGACTGACGCGCACCCCATCCCCAGAGCGGATGAGCTCATTGATCGGTTGGGAGCTGCCCGGTTCCTCAGCACGTTTGATTTGACGTCTGGGTACTGGCAGATTGCCCTAACCGATGGGGCCAAGGAGAGATCAGCATTCTCAACCCCAGAAGGTCATTACCAATTCTGGGTGATGCCCTTTGGGTTGAAGAATGCCCCTGCCACCTTTCAGAGGTTGGTCAATCAGGTGTTGGCTGGGCTGGAGGATTTCAGTGCCGCCTACCTGGATGACATTGCTGTGTTCAGTTCCAGCTGGGAAGAACATTTACAGCACCTTGAGAAAGTGTTGAGGGCTCTGCAAGGTGCAGGCCTCACGGTCAAGGCCAGTAAGTGCCAGATCGGGCAGGGTTCTGTGGTGTACTTGGGACACCAGGTAGGAGCGGCCAGGTGGCGCCCCTACAACCCAAGATTGACACCATTCTGGCTTGGGAGCCCCCAAGACCCAGACAGAGGTGAGAGCCTTCTTAGGTCTCACCGGCTACTATAGGAGATTTGTTAAGGGCTATGGCACCATTGTTGCCCCCTTAACAGAGCTGACCTCTAAGAGGCAGCCCAGGAAAGTGATCTGGACTGAGTCCTGCCAGAAAGCTTTTGATGCCCTGAAGGCAGCCATGTGCACGGCGCCCGTGCTCAAGGCACCTGACTTCTCCAAAGAATTTGTCGTGCAGACTGACGCTTCAGAGCATGGTGTGGGAGCGGTGCTCTCACAACTGAACGAAGAGGGCCTGGATCAGCCTGTAGTCTTCCTTAGCAGGAGACTACTTCCCAGGGAACAGAGGTGGAGTGCCATAGAAAGGGAAGCTTTTGCTGTGGTCTGGGCACTGAAGAAGTTGAGACCATACCTGTTTGGGACTCACTTCCGGGTTCAGACAGACCACAGGCCCCTCAGATGGTTGATGCAAATGAGGGGTGAGAATCCAAAACTGCTGAGGTGGTCCATCTCCCTACAGGGAATGGACTTTACGGTGGAACACCGTCCTGGTACAGAACACGCCAACGCAGATGGTCTGTCCAGGTTCTTCCGCCTTAGTGAAGAGAACTCCAATGGGGTTGGGTAGTTCTCCCTACTTTCAGCTGGAGGGGACATGTGTTAGACTTGGCATCTTTTGGCGTGTTTCCCCTGACTTTTTGCTTTCTGACCTCCCGGTTTTGACTCTGTTTTTGCTGGTGTAATGATTCTGCGCACTTTCCTCACTGCTGTCCAGTGGGAAAGTGCAAGTGCTCCTGTATAAAATGCGTTATGGATTGGTGTTTCCATGATTGGCCTATTTGGTATATGTATCAGTCCCTTGTAAAGTGCACTGCGAGTGCCAGGGCCTATAGACCAAATGCTGTTGGTGGGCTGCAGCACTGGATTGTGCCACCCACGCAAACAGCCCGTAAAGTGTAACTCGGGCCTGCCAACGCAGAGCCTGTGCGCAGCCTGGGGCTGCCATGTCGACTTGGCAAGTGCACACACTTGCAAGTCCCTCAACCTTCCCTTTGCTACATGTTAGTCACCCCTAAGGTAGGCCCAAGGTACCCCTGTGGGCAGGGTGCGGTGTATGCGAAAGGTAGGACATGCCCGGGTGTGTGCAGCATGTCCTGATAGTGAATTACAGCCTAGTTCGTTTTTCACTATTGCAAGGCTACCTGTTCCCCTAGGCCAGAACGGGCAGTTTCGATTATTACAGTTTATAATCCTAACTGACCCGGGAACATGGTAGAAATTCGAGTTTAGTATGCCTGGACTCAGAATGATAAAATGCATCTTTTAGTGAAGTTGGTTTTAACATTCTGTGTTTGAAAATACCACTTTTAGAAAGTGGGTATTTTCTTGTCTAACCATCCAAGCCTGCCTCTGCGAGGTTGTGTATTCCTTGTCTGGAGTGTGAGTGACAGGGGCTGGGGGATGCCAGGAGACAGGGTGAGTCAGCACAGGGCTGAATAGCAAGATCTACATGTAGATGGGTGGGAGGGGTCGCACCTGGGACCTGAATAGGACAGTGCCTTCCCTCCACAATGCTGGCTCCACCTCCTGTGGTGCGTCTGATGTCCCTGGCCTACTCACTGAAAGAAGGGACGGAGACTTGTCAACAAAGTGCTCCAGAACTGGTTTGGACTAGGCAAAGGCCTCTCTGCCTTCAGAGAACAAAGGAATTTGGGATATAAATATTGGGGCCCTGACCCCATGAATTTAGATCTCGCTGGAATCAAGGAACCTGCCAAGACGAAGAGCTGGAAGAGCTGCCAGGAGGAGTACTGCCCCTTTGCTGTGTTGTTGCTTTGTTGGGTTGGCCTGCAGCTGCTGCTTCTGCCTTGGGCAGTGAAAGGACTGGACTGAACTTTCTACAAACTTGTGCTGAGTATCTCCAAGGGCCTGGAACTGAGCTGGCCTCCTGTTAAGAAGTCTCAGGGACTACAAAGACTTCACAAGCCTCTGGGTACCGCTTCTGGAACGCTGTTTCAGTTGCCACAGAGGAAGGGAACTGCAACCGACTCCGTCAACCGAATCCATCCCTGGCCGGTGACCTGTTTGCACCGCAGACCGCATCGCCCCGCTTCGCATCGCAACCCTGGTCTCACCGTGGGCGACGTCCGACGCCGCCAACATCGAGCCGCTGCTTGCATTGTGACCTGTGGACACCGCAGTTCGCATCGCATCGCTTCACTGAACCAGCCGGACCCGACCGACGCGGTCGCTGCAACTGGCTCAAGAGTCGGGACCGCACCGCATTTGGGGCACCGCTCGCACGTCTGCGACGCACCGCTCCGACTCGCACCGCTGTCCGACGCCAGCTCCCGCACTCCGGCTTGGTCGCCTGCATCGCAACCTGTCAGCACCGCATCGAGCATCGTCTCACCCTGCATCGCACGCCTTGGACTCACCGACTCCGTCTGCACGACGCTCATCGAGCCGCTGCCTGCACCGCATCGAGGGACACCGCACCTTGCATCGCTCCGTCTTGCACCGCAACCGCGACGAACGCCGACCGGCTCGTACACTCCGTACCAGCCACAACGAGAAAGGTACTGTAACCGAGTCTGTTCATTACTCTGCTGGCCCGTATCGACGCGGTCGGCTGGAACGGTTAGACTCTGTGGTTTTCAGCATCGCGATAGGCTCGGACGGAGCTACCGACTCGTACGAACTTTGCTTTTGTGCTATTCCTGCAAAGAAGAAGTTACCGTATCAAGCATTCATTTTTAAAGTACAGTATTGTGGATTTTTGTCGTAATTGGTCTTGTCTTGAGTATATAAAATATTGGTTATTTTTCTAAACTGGTGTGGTGTCCGTTTGTAGTGCTTACACTGTATTACTGTTGGTTAAGTGCAAATGCTTTACACACTGCCTCTGAATTAAGCCTGACTGCTCGTGCCAAGCTACCACGAGGGTGAGCAGGGGTTACTTCACGAGTGTAACACCCTTACCCTGACTAGGAAGAAGGGTCCCTACTTGGACAAAGGTGCAAGCCCTTGCCAACTAGAGATCCCATTTCTAACATTTGTTTTGACTTGTCTCTTAGCAGAGGCTCCTCTTCGTTTTGCTCCACGTATGCAATCAACAATACAATATAATAATATGTCAATGCATTTAGAATGAAAAAGAAACAATGACATACAACATAAAATTATTAGAAAGCCTTGAAGTACGCTTGTGGAAGGCATTCCATATTTTCCCTTCACGAACCCTGAACAAAAATGTGTTGCTGCTTTCATTAAGGCGCCTGAAACAACAGACCCTAAAATATGTGAGCAACACAGAGTAAAAGAAATTTCAAACACTTAGAGACACTAATATTGCCATTATTGACTAAAATAACTCTCCGCACTGTTTCCGCTTATTTTTAGGTTGAGCCTGGGCAGTGCATGCGCTGCTCTGCGGCATGCTGTATTGGAAAATGCACTTGAAGCCCCGCCCACTCTCCGCCCATATTTGTCATTGGCTTACGTCATTGCCCTTCGTAAATGCTGGCTTCTGATGCGTACATAGGCTTGTTAGTCCCTCCTTAGTACCGCCTTGTCTTCATTTGTAACCTCCCATGAGGACTGGTCCTTTTACTTCGGTTACACGGTCTGCTTTATAAGTTGGTGAGCACTATTGTCTTTAATGCCCTTCCCCCATTCCACCCACGACATCGCAGCACCCGCCCGCTTTTATTTTAATAGTAATGTATTTTTATTCAAATTACAGCGCGGTCCGCTTTATAGCGGCTGCGCTTATTTAATTAATTAATATACAGCGCGGTCTGCTTTCACTTTAGAGGCTGTGCCTATTTACTTATTTAATTACCAGCCCGGGCCGGTTTCACTTTAGCAGCCGTGCTTACTTAATTATTTAATTACCAGTGCGGGCTGCTTTCACATTAGCGGCCGCGCTACAGAACCTTTTGAAATGACTTTTTTTTTTTACTTTGGGTGAAAGCGCCATTAGCGTTTTCACTTTAATGTTGGCAGCGCCCCTTTGTTTAGACGCTGCTCACGGTAACCTGAGTGTGCGAGCTGCGTCTAAAAAAAGGGGCGTGGCCACCATTATAGTGGTCTCACATTTGCGAGAGTTTGAGCTCTTGGCATTAAAAACAACAAAGCCTTTTATATATGTGTTCCTTTTAAAAACACATAAATAAAAGGCATTGTCAATTTCAATAGTATAAATGCTCACAAATGCGAGACCTATTGCAATGAAAATGCTTGTTATTACAAGCAACGACTTCCAGACTACATCTGTCCATCTGTTCAACATTTGCAAAGAACGCATGATGTGAAACAGTAGAGCAAGGTGCAAATTTAATTTTTTAACATTCAGAGTTAAAATTTCATGAAGATATGTTTTTGCATGAAAAAAAGAATTGTTTATAAGCACTATAAATAGATTACAGGACAAAACCGATAAAAATCATTGAGATCTAAATGGAATACAGAAAATATAGATTTACAATTCACTCACTTTGCATGGAGCTGCGTGTGCACCTGAAAAAAAGAAAATAAAAGCGATAAATGGCAAAAAGAGATAAATTACGTCAATTTTTTTCATTAATATCCGAAGATTACAGAAATTTCTATATTTTTATTATAAGGATGTGCAAAGAAAATCTTGGTTACCCAAAATAAAATGTAAGTCGCCATTATACAGCTCCAATCTGTTATGTTCCACTCAGTCTGTTATTCACAATTTCATAGTGCACAATCTGCCATAGGTATGGCATTGTGACACTTCTGATAGTCCAGTAGTCACATTTTAGATGGTTCAGACTTTTCTATTTCAAATCACAGTGTGAATTTTGTTGTGAAGATATGCTGTCATCAATGTGAATGAAAAAAAGGAAACCCAGTATTTCTACAACTTCCGCAATTTCTTTACTGCACACAATCAGAATAAGAGAATCTTTATCTGATTCGTTTTTTTATTAAACCCGCAATATTTTCACATTATAAATGTATATACATTTTTTAGAAAAATGTGGATATGACCCACTTTTAGTCCATCAACACAACCACATATCAACATTACATATATTTACATACATTTACAACATTTGACACAACCACATGTAATGATTTCTAATGCCAATATTTTTCACTAATGATTTCTTTTAGTGATTCAAAACACAAGAATTGTGACTAGAACATCCAAACTCATTAAGATGCCAAATAGTGCAACTGCCGACGCGTTTCAAGCCCCCCAAGACTTTGGGGCTCTCATCAGGGCTTCTTAATTATATAAACATTGGAGTGATCTGATGGTGAGTATTTCTTTCCATCAGTCTGACTGCTGTTTAAATCATAAATGGGACGGAGGAGGCCCTTATCACGAAAGACACAGTGAGTTTGTAATATTTTATGAAGGTGACTCTCCAAATAAACCGAATCCTAGCTGCATCTGGCTTTGGGATCCTAACGTTTACGGCATCGGTGCTCGTAAATTTAACAGCACTCCAAACTTGTTTAAAGCGTGCTCAAACGGTACTTCTTTCTGACGCGTTCCTCTCTGTCAGGAATTCGAAGCTAGAAAACTTTCTGAACCTTCCTCGGCGCCACACGGTCATTCAGCAAACAGCTTCATAAAATATTACAAAGCCACTGTGTCTTTCGTGATAAGGGCCTCCTCCGTCCCATTTATGATTTAAACAGCAGTCAGACTGATGGAAAGAAATACTCACCATCAGATCACTCCAATGTTTATATAATTAAGAAGCCCTGATGAGAGCCCCAAAGTCTTGGGGGCTTGAAACGCGTCGGCAGTTGCACTATTTGGCATCTTAATGAGTTTGGATGTTCTAGTCACAATTCTTGTGTTTTGAATCACTAAAAGAAATCATTAGTGAAAAATATTGGCATTAGAAATTATTACATGTGGTTGTGTCAAATGTTGCAAATGTTGTAAATGTATGTAAATATATGTAATGTTGATATGTGGTTGTGTTGATGGACTAAAAGTGGGTCATATCCACATTTTCTAAAAAATGTATATACATTTATAATGTGAAAATATTGCGGGTTTAATAAAAAACCGAATCAGATAAAGATGCTCTTATTCTGATTGTGTGCAGTAAAGAAATTGCGGAAGTTGTAGAAATACTGGGTTTCCTTTTTAGGTCGAGCCTCGAGTAGCGCGCAAGCGCTGCTAGGCGAAGACTTTATGTAAGGGGGTTTGAAAAGCTGACCAGACGCTCGTGCGTCGTGGCCTTTTTCGGGCGGTTACGCGCACCGCAGACATGTGTTTCCCATTATCGTGCCCAGACGCGGGCGCGATAATTGGAAACACATGCCGGGAAAAGGCCATGACGCACGAGCGTCTGGTCAGCTGAGCAGGCTGCCGCGCTCGCTCGCCCTCGCCCCCGCTCCTCTCGTCCCCGCTCCTCTCTTGTTACATTGGCTGCACCCCTTTGACCAAAGTGCAAAGAGATTGTTAATTCCTTTACTGAGGTGCTCTGAAGAGTCTAGCTGCTTGCTGGAGGAAGAGAGCAGTCAGTCGTCCGAATTGTAGGACTGCTGGTAAGTTGTCTCGTCACAAAGGGTTGCCCAGCCTGCATGTCTCCGGTATAACGACGTTGCAGCGTCTGTGGCGCACCCCGCTGCTGGGAGCCTCCAGGGCTTTACCTTTCACACTCAGTGCGTCACCCCTTGCGCCCCTCTGTCCCCATCTACGCGTGTACCTGTCCTGTTCAGCTGTCAACGCTTCACAGCACAGCGCGATAACGTCAGGGCCCTATGCCCCCCGTCACTTCCCAACCTCTTGTATTCGTCCAGGAATAAGCAACGTAATTAAAGCATCCTACACAAGTAATCAAAAGTGGTATTGATAAAAATAAAATGACGCTTGGCTCTTAATACAGCTGCTTTTGTTGCGCAACGTGATGGTACTATGATTGGCCTTGCAATGATGAAGTACAAAGCCCTGCCGAGATTCCGTCCCTTGACACTGTGGCAAGACAAAATGCACGTGCTTAACTCAGATCCATATTTTCTGTGACCCTACACAATGTAACTGGTGCTCATGTAAAGCTCTCCAGTACTTCTGGGTTGGGTTCGCGATATATATATATCTTATCCACACAAAAACCAGCAGGGTGGGTCTTTTTTTCGGTTTTACGCAGACGCTTGTTTTCTCAGGGGATGATCAACTCTCTCGAGCCATCTTTTGGGCATTTTACATGCGGGAGAAGGTGGTGGTAACTCTGAAGTGGGCTGAGCCAAAAGGGGTGGTGGGCAGCAGTCTTCTAAGAATAGATTTCGGCACCTGCACCTTTTAAAAAATATATATAATAAGCACTGACTATGGGTATTAACACCACTGAAGTCAGATAAAGAAATGTTGCTTTTCCTATTGACCCAGAGTTGGCCTATGGCTTACCTCCTTAACAGTTTCAGATACGGGTGACGGGCCGTAGTGAGTTATATGATTCTAGACAAAGAAGTGACCAACTTCTTATAGACAGCCAAGAGACACCACCTTAAGACTAAAACAGGAATAAACACACATGGGATGAGTGCAATGGAACTTACTGCATTTTGACTTCAGGAAATGTGGATTAAAGTCATTTAACTGATCGAGTTTGGGTTAGGTTTCTGGAACTAGTTTTACACTTTTGATTTTAGCTTTAGTGGCTCAGTTTGGGGTATTAGGGGCCAGAGCATGACGGCTTAATATTTAAGGAGACTGTATATTATATAGTAGGTTTACTTGGTCAGTCTTTTCTACTTGCAGGATTTCACAAAGGGACACAATTACTAAGTAATAACAAGCATTGGCATAGCCAATAGGTCTCGCCTTTGGGACCTTATAAGTGTTTAGCCATGCAACAGTTGTTGTTGCACCACGGATATTGTGCTGCATAACTAAATACTTATAAGGTCCCAAAAGCGAGACCTATTGGCTATGCCAATGCTTGTTTTCATTTTAGTATTACGGCCCTACCCGGTGTTTGTCCCTCTGGGCCCAACCCCCTTTTTGTGTCAGTCATCAATGTGAATAACATATTTAAGTTGGTCTACTGTATGATAGTACACAGTGTGTCCTGGGGGAGAGTGTTGATGATATCACAGTGATATACAACTATAAGATATATCTGCGCTGAGTAAGATGTGTATATAGTGAGCTACAAAGCACAGTATTAAAACCAATATACCGTTAACTTTGAGTCAACATGAAGCTTATATTGGTTACATAAAACAATCTAGATATCCAAAATACAGACTAATTTACTACATTTAAAAAATGTACATTGCAAAAATGTCAATAGCTATAAAACAATCTAAAATCCAAGTGGAAATAGCATTTTCAATGGATGTTTGAAGTACTGCATAAAAAGTGAGATAAAACCTGCCCGTCCCAAACTGTTATTTGCACCAGATGGCCTATAAATATTTGTGCATTAACAAGTGTTCTACCATGAAATCATTCATAAAACAGTTTGACCAGGGAAAATAATTCAAGGGTTATCTAGAACAAAAGAATACATCAAACGCTTTAAATACAGTCAAGGGAACACGTACAATGAAGGATGCCGATTTTTCAGAATTGTAATTTGAAGTGTTAATGAAAAGAGACTGATCATCAAGCTGTAATCATATTATAGGTGCGCCAAGAGACGGCGCAGTGAGAAGTGAAAATCAGTAAGTCTTATCAAAACATAGAAAAATAGTACAAGTATAGATAAGTATTTAAAGTATGTACATTGGGCCCATACCCATGGAGTTTTTGATCAAACCAAAAACAAGGAAAATGAGCATTTGAATTTGTGTATGCAGCAAAAAAGATTTCATTTGTATGTCGAGGAGACGTGCATGCTCACAGATGGTGTTATTTAGCACGTAGTGATCATTCAGCCATTTTGTTCCTACAGGACACTTTTGAAGGAATCCACTGAGAAAACTCTGTATTTTTAACTATGTCCCTGATTTATCGGGTGAGGTGACTACCTTATGTTTGTCCTGATGAACACCCCGGGCGATTAACCTTAATAGGGGTCAAAAAGTCGACACTATATGGGCCTACTTTTTTTTACAAGTATTTTATTAGCATTTTCATATTTTTATCGTATCATATATCAGTACATGTAAATTGAATTTGTTTCATACAACTCGTACATTCTTCCTATCAGTCGTTTACAATCACGCATCTGGGATGGTATCCATGTTGTACATAATATAATTATGCATAAGTATATAGTTGCGTTGTTATATGTTCGTTTACATATGGAAATGTATCTCCTTCCCATTGATTACCGGTCTAATAACTACAGGTGTAGGTTCTCAACTGTGAACCAGGGGTTTAACTGGGATAGTTTTCGTGAGATCTAACGATTTTGATCAGGCGGAGCACCATAAAAACGTGACATCATGTCAATAGTTACCTTTAGTTTCTTATGCTCAGGGTGGCTATGTCGGTCTTTGCGCTTCCGTCTCGCTAACTTCTCGTGCTGCTAACTTATCGCGAAACCTTATGCGTTTATGGCGCCTTGGGGATTTACATTCGTATCTGCGGTCGGGATCTGAGTCTGTGAGGCTGGTGGGGGTGGGGGGGCTTGAGATGATGCATTCGAGTCATTTTGTGTTGTCTGCTGTTTGAAGTGGTATAAGAGTAGAGTCCATTCCATGGATATGTGGTGTTTGCGCAGTCCCCTCAATTCCTCACCCCTGATTGCCTCCTCTTCTGCCGCTCCCCATTTATTCACCGCTCCCACCCATGCTGCTATACTATATGGGCCTACTTATATGGGCCTACCTACAGCATTGATTGCTGGATACCCAAATTCAAATGCTCATTTTCATTGTATTTGTTTTGATCAAAACCTCAGTGGGTATGGGCCCAATGTACACAGTGTAAATACTTGTCTATACTTTTCATACTTCGTTATGTTTTGCTATGGCTCACTGATTTTCACTTCTCACTGTGCAGTCACTTGGAGCACTTTTAATATGATTACAACTTGATGATCAGTCTCTTGAAATTAACACGTCAAATTACAATCCTGAAACATCGGCATCCTTCGTTGTACGTGTTTCCTTAACTGTGTTTAATTCGCTTTATGTATTCTTCGTTCTAGATTACCCTGGGCTTATTTTTTCTTGTCAAAATGTTTATCAATGATTTCCTGGTAGAACACTTGTTTATGCGCAAATACATTACCCTTGTTCTAGGGATTACAGGGCGGCCCTTTCTTTTACTATATGATGTTTTGCATCAGGCATTCTGTTGTGTGCAAATAAAAGGGGAATTATATGAGATGATGTATTTACGCCCATTTTGTGGATTCTACATTTGCATTTTTCATATTTTTCTCTAACAGTTACCATCAACTTGAGTGAGTGTAACCTGTGCTCATCTCTAAATCTGCAGTAGTGCGAAAAAGCTGAAAATATTTTGCATTCATTTTGTACGATCTGAAGGGTCAAAATAAAACCTTTGTTGCCCACTGAGTCAAGTTCTTATTCATGTCCTGACTTAGTCAATTAGAATACAAATACTTAATGGGGAATGAATGACTACATGTTAATATTTCTACTAGTCCTTCAGTCCATCACTGTGCGTGCTCCAGCTGTGTACACTGACCTCTTCGCTCTGACCTCAGCCCTAACGCTCTCCTTCAAACACAATCAAAGCTTAGTACACTGTGCAGCATATATAATCTGAGGCTTCAAGTTGTAATCAACCACACAGGTAACCGAGGATCTAGACAGAATCAGACAGTTATCTGCTTGCCCTCCATCTCGATGATATAAGGGTATGAATAACCAGAGTATTCAAGGCCGAAGGCAGGTTTTCCAAAAGGTGAAACTGGGTGGAAAACTAGCCAAATAGTGTAACAGTGGTATCGCAGTTAGGAGGTATGGTATTACCTCTGTATATAGGGTTTTCTCCATATATATAGGGAGAAATTGGTTTAATAAACATTGGCAAGGGTTTAGCATTCAAGGACATGGAGTTTTACCATAATTAATTACGGAGTATTAACCTCTTGAGTGCTCATGATGGCTCCCGGCCGTCATGAGTCACGGTAGACGTGTGCTCATGACGGCCGGGAGCCGTCCGAACGTTGCCGCTCCGCCCACGCGGTATTAATTCCCCGCCTGTGCGGGGAAATTAATCAGTGGGCGGGTTTCGGACGGCTGCCGGCCGTCATGAGCACACGCCCACTGTGACTCATGACGGCCGGGAGCCGTCCTGAGTACCCGAGCGCCACGCCCAACCCCGCCCCCTCTCGCACCGCGGGGGAATTTGCCCCGCAGCGAAGGGGTTAAGCATTTCTTAAACTGACCCATGTGTCTGTGTGTATCATCATTTTACAAGACAGTCTATATAATGTTGCTTTACAAAGCTTTAGGCGGGAGTTATACATGCGTGGAGTAAAGCTAACTGCAACTGGTCTAAATGTAGTAGTAGTAATAACTTTATTCAGTAGCCAAGTACCATCAAAGTATACAAACACATAACATTACAATAAATATATCAAAGTGCATTTTAAAATATCTTCCATCACAGTTCAATTTCCCTTTAAAAAAAAAAAAAAGAGATGGAGGCTATTCAAAATTCCTTCCCTTCCATTGTTACTAGCACGTAAGAGCAGAAGCTGTGGACAGGCTAGGCTATGTGCAAATAGGGCAAACACTTTAAGACATGTAAAATTTACCTTTCTACTTAGTACATAAAATACATAAAGTTGGCACAGTTAAAATCAAACAATGATTAAAAAAGAGTTGATCTAAGCACTAGAAATCCAATTCAACAATCCGCTACGTTTATGACAAACTGCCTGTAGAAGTTTGCTCACAGCAACAACAATAACAGGAGTAGTATCACTTTTTAAAATTCTAAAAGCCACTAAATATTTCTTCACCTTCAAATTATGACACAAGGGAATAATCCATTTCCGGCGTGGGCCATGGTAATGAGGGCAGAAAAATAGTATATGTACCTCATTCTCATCTCCCAGGCCACACGCTGGGCAGATACTCAGACTTTGAACCTTATGCCATTTATTAGTTAAAGATCTTAAGGGTGGAGTACCAAATCGGAAGCGAATATAAAGGCTTTTAGCTAAGGGAGAGGAAACAAAATCTAAGAATTCCTCAAAACGGGAAAAAGGTTTAATGTCTAAAAATCTGTTCGTCAGTGTGCCTACTTGTTGGTTATTAAGATGAAAATGAAATTCGTACTTGTAAAGCGCACTTATACCCCCAAAGAGGTGTCCTGGCGCTGTACGCATACCGCTGTGGAACCCTTCCTGGCTTTTCCCTGTGAAATGTCCACTCCTGGGCACCCCCAGGGTGAAGCCAGGCATCCCAGCGCTGTTGGGGCCGTTGTGGAGATTAAGCAAGCTATTGCCCAGAGTTGCAGAGTGGGACCCATGATTAGAATAGGCACCGAGGCGAGAATTATCAGGTCCGAGGAAATTGAGCCCAAGACCCGCCGAGGCGGGAATTGAACCCTGGTCCCGGGCCAGATCTCTGCATCAGGGTCTGCCGCTCTAACCATTGAGCCACACTTCTCCAAGATAACTGTCTTGGATATAAACCCAGTAGCTGGATTTCATAATATTAAGATCGATGTTGCTCATATTTTCCAGGTTAGTCCATAATCTTGTTAAGCCCAGTTTATTGAGCCAATTGGAAACATGTTCGACCCAGGATAGCGACTTGGCACCCCTGATAGAGAGCACTTCAACGAGGCAATCTCTAAATTCCTTTAGTTCAGGGGTGACCCAAAGCCGAATCCAGTAAACAAGTGGTCTTAGAGCGGCTAGATCTGCCATTCTTTTGAGTCCTAGGTCCAAGAACAGGGGAGATAGCGGTGTACTGTTGGGAACAGAAACCAGCCGTCTTACAAATCTATTTTCTGCAGCAGTGAGTAAACAAACATCAGCACATCCCCATATCTCGGCTCCATATAGAGCAGCCCCTTGTGCCTTGCCGCGGTAAACTTCTATAGCCGGCGAGACAGCACAAGAGCTTGTTTGTCTATGCAATTTACTAATAGCATTTGCTCTATGCTCGAGTAGTAACATGCTTTTCCTGAGCTGATCGTTCCACTTCAAGCTCTCCATTACCTTGACTCCTAAATAATCAAAGCTCCTCACCCTCTCCAGTGTTTCCTCCCCAGCTCGTACGACTAAGTTTTTGGCCACTCCCTTCCCAAACACCATTGAACTTGGTTTTGCTAGCATTGAGCTCCAGACCCCTTGACACAGAAATCTGTGAATTTGTCAACAAGGAGCTGGAGTCCCATTGGAGTCTTGGAGATCAGAAGGGAGTCGTCGGCAAACAAAAGGATCGGTACCTTACTGCCGTTCTGTGTAGGGGAATCATTTCTCCAATCCTTCAGGATATCAGCCACTTCGTTTATATAGAGAGTAAAGAGCGTAGGAGCAAGGACACACCCTTGGCGCACCTCCCGCTGTATAGGGATGCGTTCGGTTAGCTCTCCTGCGTGCCCACACCGCACCTGAGCAAAGTTATTACTGTGCAGTTTGGACATGAGATGGATCAGGTTCCCAAGAACTCCCATCCTATTCAAGGTAAGCCACAGGTTGAAGTGGGGGATAAGATCAAAGGCAGCCCTAAGATCAAACGCCACATAGAGCTTCTGTTGTTGAAGTAAAACATATTTCCAGTATAATGTGGCAGATCTGGAAACTTGATCTATGGTGCTCTTCTTAGGGCGAAATCCTGCTTGAAGGGCTGACATGATGTTATTTGTGTCTACCCAATGTAACAACTTGTCCAGGATTTGCCTTGCAAAGATCTTCTGGGCATTGTCAATTAGGCTAATTGGCCTGTAATTAGAGGGCTCGCAAGCGTTGCCCTTCTTAAATATTGTAACGATCTCTGCCCCTCTCCAGGAATCAGGTATCTCTTCCCCTCGTGCTATAGCATTAGCAAGTAAATTAAAATAGAATGTCCAAATCTCAGGTTCCGATTTATATAAATCCCCAGGGATCTTATCAGGTCCCGGTGCCTTGGCAGTTTTTAGCGGGGAGATAGCATTAGCAGTGTCTTCTAAGCTAAAAGTAATAGCTGAGCCATTAGATTCTGAGGTATCACAGCAAGACAAATCCATAAAAGATCCTATGTTACCACATCGGCTTAGAGGGGCGTCAGTCGGTAGCTCATACAGATTAGAAAAAAAATGAGATAACCACTTGTCAGCCGATATATGATGTTGGTGACTCTTTGCGTTGTTGTCCGCTCTAGTTTGGGTCACTGTACGCCAGAACAGACTGTTATCATTTATTTTAACTGCGAGCAACATGTCCTCCCAGATTCTATCGTCCCAGCTCTTTTTAGCCTGTTTTAATGAGACTTTATAAGCATGCCTGGCTTGGGCTATCTGACTCCTTTCCCCTCCTAGAACAGCAGTCCTTAGGAAACATTTGGCTTGTTTGCAAGAAAGATCATACCATTTGATATTTTTCCCCAGAGCTGACTTTATTGTGGGCCACGTCTTTATAGAACACCTGTTGCAGCTCTTCAAAGAGTAAGTTGTGTATATTCAATATTGGGATTTCCAATTTATCCATCCCTTCATAGTTTTTAAAATGATTGATATAAAGCACATATATCTGGGCTAGCAAAAGTGGGTTTGCCATAACTTTGGGCCAGGAGACATAGCATCTACAGTTGGATAAAACAGGTTCGGCAACCCTGAGTGGCATGTGTTTATTACCCTAGCTAATGGGGCTCCGACCAGTGACACTACCAAAGGATCGTGATCACTGTCAGTTCGCCTATCTACTCTCATGTCGGCTAAGAGTGGCCATAGCCTCACGTCTAGGATAGCGAAGTCAATGACACTCGCATGGTTACCTCTTCTAAAAGTGGGTGCTCGATCGGGATCAGAGGTAGTGCGACCACTGCATGCCCTCAGTCCTCTGCCCACTGTTATGGAGCCTAGCTTACGTCCTGTTGCTGTAAAGTTTGTTCGTGGTTTCCCAGTTAGTGCTCTAATAACCCATTGTTCATCCTCCTCTTCTGTTACCGCGCTAATATAAGATGATGGCTCATAGGATGTGTTAAAATCTCCTGCTAATATTATTTTTGAATACGGGTGAAGTGAATCTAATATTTCTTCAAGAATAGAAAGAGTAGGGGATTCAATATTAGCCGCAGTTGTTCTTACATAGATGTTTAAAAGGACCAATGCCAGTCCAGACTGTAACAAAGCAACAACCCCCATTAGGTCTAAGCATTCTAATTGTAATTGAGTGCATGACTTAAATACATTATTTTTTATGGAGGATCAAGAGGCCCCCTGAAGCCCTCCCGAAATGTTCTGGTGGTTTGGCTTCTACACTATAGGTCATAAAACCATCAACAATTTTTTTTTCTGTTTCCCAGGTCTCCTGAAACATACAGACGTCATGCTTACTTATATACAGTAGCCAATCAGGGTCACCCAATTTAAGTGGAATCCCCGCCACATTCCAAGATATTAAGCTAATATCTGTTTGTGTTTGAATGACCTCATGATCAGCTATTTGTGAAAGACTTGAGCCAGGAGCCACAGGTATAATGGTTGGAATACCATCCATTCTTGCCCCACCAGGACAAAGTCTATCAGGGTTCTTGCTAATCCTACTCGGGCCTAAGGTGTCATCCAGGGGTATTTCATCCCAGCCTCTAGCCCCATTCACATTTGGAATCGCACAATTTGTGATTTCCACCACCCCTGTATTTCTCCTCCTGCCACTGGGGAGATCTAAATCACCACCAATAGGGGTGGCAACCCCACATGCTAACACTATGGTAGGATTTATACAAATATTCCATACATGCTCATTACTCAGCCAAATGTGTTTTGTTTAGTTGAGCAGCACCGAAGGCAGTGCTAGCAACATGTCCAGGCCAATCGGATGTCACACATTTTACTTTTACACTAAAGCAAATGATAATACTAAACTAATAACTGTGTAAATCCTTAACTGCTTACTTAAAAGTGATTAAACAGAGACATAAGAAACATGGTTATTCCGTTACAAACTTGTCTGGAGTCACATATTGCTTCCATCCATCAGAAAGTGCTGTATAAAACAAGCATTGGCATAGCAAAAGGTCTCGTCTTTGGGACCTTTTAAGTGTTTAGCCATGCAGCACATGCATACACAGGAGGAAGGACACTGAAAAAACCATGCAAATATGCTAAAAAAAAAAAAAATTTTAAAAACACAAGGATATGCCATATTTAGAATGTTGAGTGGCTTTTGCGTTGTGCAGAGCCAGTGGGGCTGGTGCTTTGCATCTCTGACAAAAGGCACTGACTGCCCAATATCATACTACCACAGCCAGAGCACATCTTTTATATTGCCTTCTGGGAATTGTAGTGCCTCATTCGAAAGTAAAACTACCACTATCAAAATGCAAATTATCTAAGTAAGGCTAGCTGAACTCCCCGGGCCTGCAATGTTGGCTGTTGCAGTGGAAGAGATTATCTCTTCAGATTCATACGGGCCTGCTATTACAACGTAGTACCTACAAACCACATAGTCAAATAATAATTAAAAAAAATATTCAACAAATGTATACATTTTATACAATTATCACCCATCTCTTCAAATATGAATTTCTCAGATGTGTATAGTGTGTCATTCATAGCCATCACTTCATGCGTGGCATACCATAGCTCATTATAAGGATGCACGGTTGTTAGAATAGATGCCCAGTGCAGTAGAAGGCATGGCGCTTGGAGAACAGATTTAGTGAGCTATAAATCTTGATATACTCTGTTCAAGTAATCGCTTTTCTTAAACAACACACGATGCACAGCCGATCCTTCTTGAAAGCCTGCATTTAAAAATGGCATATGAAAACATAAAAAGTGAATCTCACTGTAAGAATTAAATATTGCGCTACCGCGCCAATAGTTTGAGCTTAAAGTAATTTTAGATACCAAGAAAAAACATCCCCCTCCCTCCCGCCACCCCTCTACTAGGTGTGCACGCGAATATGCATTTGCAGCGGGTATGTGCTGTAGCCACCAAGTGGACCCACGTGGCACATTTAGACAGTCATGGGTTTTTAGCCACTGCCCCTGCATTCTGGGACGTGTAGTTCCACGTTTAACAATGTTGTGATAAAGCTATAAAAACAAAGTATGAAAAGAGATGCTGGTTGAAAAGCCAGTACTTGCTCACGGTGTCACGCCTGACATGGGGCCATCTGGCAGCTAGTGTTGTATTCATCCTATGACATGGTTTAGGCCCGTGCTAAGACGGAATCAGTAAATCTACCAGTCTCCATCGGGTCTATGGAGATCAAAGGCACGTGAGATTTGTGTATAAGAATTAATACACACCTAGAGTTTAAAAAAAGATGCAAAATAGCTCGTGCATTCAGATGGGCTCCTCGGCTGCAGTCCCCGTACTCACACACAGCTGAAGAGCACGTGGAAAATGACAAGCACTTTCACCTGAGTAAAAGGCGCGTCTGCCTGTGCTCAGTTCACGTGGGTGTGTACTCATGCTGCAGAAACATTGGACTGAAGTGCGGCTCCTGCACGAGGCAGTAAACGTAAAGCACCCAGTGTCCTGCCAGTTGGCACCGGTCCGTCTGCTGAATAATGTTTACCTTCTCTCTCCCCCCGCCCCCTCCTTGAAAGTAAAGCCCCTACGTGTTCTCTGCGCATGTGGTCCAGGACAGACCTTAACGCCACTCAGTGCTCGGGCAGAAAACTCCAGCGACGCCAGCAAACTCCCCACGGATTGAAAATACACTCACAAAACGCCCGGAAGCCGCTCTACTTCACAACGTTGCTTTGTGCAACAAAACGCTACTGTATTCTTGGACCCCACACAAATAAAGAGGATAATGGGAAAAAAACGACAGAGCAGAGCAAAAACTGAGAATTATGACCCAAAATAAAGTGGCATTTGAAAGGGTGGCGAAAGCTGACACGTCCCTTTGTCCAGGAATGCCCTGGAATGTTTTTTGTCCAGAGGACGGCGCTGCCACGCTGTAAGGAATGCAGCTGCTAATTAGAATCCTGATCCAGAACAGATGGCACCCTGCGCGCTCCCGAGACCCCTAGGCCCTGGAGTGAAAGTTTTGAGGGAAGGCGGGACATGCACCCGTCTTTGGCCATTTGCGTGCTTTCAATTATTGAAAGCCACACGCAAAGTTCAATGGGATGTGTGGGAGGAGGCACACCCACACGGAGAAGGCTCTTGGAAGTCTGAAGTGATTCCAAGAGCCCTCTCCTAGAGCAACGCATGCGCGCTGCGCTAGGCGAGACCTAAAAACAGTTAAGAATCAGACTGTGGTGCGTAATAAACTTTTACATAGGATATGAAACGCAAAGTACACTAGTAAGAGGCCCAAGTTTGAGAGGACAAGAAACCACTGCCACCACCGATTTACCAGTGGCCGTGAAATGAGTAAATCTAGGGGTGGATTACACCTGATTGAAGGATAATGGGTAATGTGGAAAAAAAGCGGGAATCAATGTTTCCGCGCTGATTCCAGAATGTTTTCCCCAATTTTGTGCAGAGTTCTAACTGGACACTTCGCCTGCTGCGAGCAGAAGCAGTCTTCAGGTTAAAAAAAAAAACTGCTGTGCCACAGTATTCCTGCAATTGTATTCCAAATGAGGCTGGAAATCGTGTAATTGGCCCCATCAAGATTACCGGGGCACTCACGAGGCCCTTAGTGTACATCATGAACGTCACAGGTTATGCAGCTATCACTAGAATAAGGCTGTAATTATAGTAATTATGAGTGTGCACCTCGATTGCTCCCCAAACTCACATTTTGTGGGAAATATGAAACAAAAAATAGTATCAAGAAAAAAAAAAAAAGAAAAAAGGAGTACACGTGTTATGATATAATTTTAAGAAGACATACAATCAGTCAAAAGTTTGAATCAAATTGTGAAAAAGAACTTTGAAAAACCAACAGCTTGACAGGAGAGGCTACACTAGAGCAGCACATCCATTCAACTGTACTGTATACTTAGTAAATTGTACTCAGCTGCTATCCCACCTCGGACACTTGACTACTTTCAAAATGACTCTCCTTCTGCAAGCCCAGTTTCTGATACACCAAAGAGACAGTGAGGAGTGAAAAGAAGGGAGGAGTTCCTAAGAGGCTGACTGGTGAACGTCTGAATGGCCTTACAGACAGAGAACCCCTGACAGCGGCCCAATGGTGGTATGAGTGTTGTGTGCTAAGAGAATTGCCATTGTGTCCTTTGACCAGTGAGAGGAAGGGCCTGAACCCCTGAGCTGGAGTGGCGTACATTGTTTCAATGGTAGAGCTTTATTTATGCTTTTTTTATATAGGCATATAAAGGCCTGGCTAGGTTTCAATGAAAGACACAGGCTCTCAAGTAGAGAGAAAAAGTAGCACTTTGAACAAGCAACTTAATACAGCTCAAAGTGACAGATTAAGGAGTATAGCTGCTTTTTATCATCCAATAAGTAGTCCATGTAAGGAGAATGGACAGGACATTATCCATGAAGCTGTCAACATAGTAACCCCAACACACCCCTAACTACAAGTTGAACTAACCCAAGAAAGTTCCTACAGCGGCAACTCCGTGGCAAAGAATGAATATATCATACCAAAAACTAAGGATTATAGAGGTCAATTTGTCTACTATGGTCCTAAGGGAAAGTGATACTGATTGTAATTCATGAGGATTGCGGTCGTTGGATGGTTCCACATGAACGGTGTCTGTAATTCAGAATTTATGTGGTACCCTGAACTACACCACAAATGCTTTGAGCTGGCATTCTGAAAAAAGTCTTCACTCTGCAAGTGGAATTGCTCTAAACGTTGCCAAATATCGTTGCAACTACAGATAACAAATTAAGCTTGTTAATGGAAAAATGGGGTGTCTCGGTAGTCAGAGGGTTAGCATGGGGACAAGCTGTTCATGCTCCCCAGTCCTTGGACAACTGTTGTCACTCCCAGAAAAGTTGTCATCAGAATTTAACAAACTAAAAGCCTTGAAGAGAACAGATACTGAGAGTGGATTATTACAGGCTGGATCAAAACAATTCTTGGCAAAGCAGAGGTACACAGCAATGTTACTGAGAATCGTGACCCGAGAGGGTGCTGCTTAAAGTAAGAGGTGCATTTTAAGACTATTTGCCCTCCACCCCCCACCCCCACTAGGCATGCTTTGGGGGACCCCCTGTTCTGAACAACTGAATGTATTACCCATTTTCAGCTAACTCAAGCCTTAGTGATGCCAAACATAGAGCAATATGTTAACGTTCAGAACGGGAGCATGATATGTTAAGCTGCCAGGTGTCTGTCAGCCCCATAGTGCCAATTGGAAGCTTGAACAAGCATTGATAAAGCTATTTCATTTTTCCATTTGGATGTAAAAAAGTCTGTAGTCTTGCAACAACACTTTAAGAGAAATTCAGCCTCCAACCAGCCTGTTCTTTTCGTTGTAGCACAGATACAGTAGGGATGACGCAGTGAACGTTTAGTAGACTAATGCTTTAATTGTCAAATATTTGTAATTACCAATAAATCCCCTTTTACCTCTTGCATGCTCTCTGCAATACTGAAAATCAAATCGATGCTAATAGAAGTTTCACCGAACCATCAGCCGAAATCTGGTAATTTTCTCCTTAATTCTCTTCCTCTGTATGCCCCCCTTCTCCACCTTTTGTGTGTACACATCTCTAGCTAGCCAGTCACCTCTGATTCTGCTGAGAGACATGTGATTGGCGAGAAGGGAGAAAAGGTAAGGATAACAAGAGAAGTGAAGTAGAAAAAGTAGGAAGTTATAGATCGAGAGGAGGTAGAAGGGAAGGTAAGCTAGTGAGAGATGTAAGGTAAAGAGAGAATGGTGAAGTAGCCAGAAAGACACTTAGATGTAGGAAGAGGTACATACAGAAAGAGGTAGTAAGATAAGTAGGGTTTAGAGTGAGGTAGCGAGAGCCGGAGATAAATATGGAGAATGAAATGTAGAGACAGTGAGACAGTAAACCGAGGAGAGAGACATAAGGTAGACAAGAGTTCAGTTAGAGCAAGGAAGAGCCAGAGGTTGACATAAGGAGAGGTAAAGTAGAGAGTGATATAGAGAGTGATGTACAGACAAAGATGTGAGGTAAAGAGGGTGAAGAGGTTGAGAGAGCGGTCAAGTAGATAAAGGGAGGTGGGATGGAAAAAGCAGTGAGGTGCAGAAAAAGGTGCGAGGTACAGCTGAGGGAGACACAAAGGGTGGTAGAGGGAAAGGCAAGAGAGGGTGAGTCCATAGAGATGCAGATATAGACAGAGATAGATGCAAAGCGAGGGGTGGGGAAGAAGAGGTGAGGTGAATTAAGTAAAGAGACACCAGACAAAAAGTTTATTTTTAGTTTAAATACCACCATCTGCCTGAAAGTGGAAGGGTGAAGACTGGACAGGCCGGACATGCACACCGAGCTCTGTGATGTGTTCATGCCTGACTATCAAATTAAAACAAGCATTGGAAATGCAATTGGTCCCGCATTTGTTGGTGTTGGAGCTTTTGGCATTACATTTTTTACCTATGCAATAGATATGCCCTCCCAACCTTAATAAAATAAAGAGCTGGCAAGGGTCATGGGTGGAAGAGCTACTCAATGTGGTATGTGCTTCTAGGAAGATTGGCACAGTGTGTATTGTACTTCATGTGATGGAAATCTGGACAATGTGTAAATTCGTCACGAATGACTACGATGGAGGGAGAAATGTTGCCTGTTATGTAATAGCACCTGGTGAAAATTAATAAATACAATTAAAAAAAAATAAAGAACTCCATTGTGTTTATTTTTATGTAGTAAACCTGCAATGGTGCCGTAGCGCTGGGAGTGAAAATAGCAGTTCCGACTCCACTTAAAACAAGCAGTGTTGTGAGGGTGCAGTACCATAGGCTGTCACTAGGTGTCTCTTGGCACCTCTTTTGGCCACATATGGTACTGCACCCTGCAACATGACTAGGCAAAGGATATGGCACAGCAGTGAGAGCTGCTGACTTGTGAGCTGGGGATCCCGGTTCGAGTCTGCGGACAGGCTCAACATCCGGTGATAATGGGATAATAGCTTAATTTCCCCAAGCCCATGGCTATGTGCTATATAAATAAAATATGTTTGTAAAGTTAAAAAAAAAAAAAAAAAAGAGCAAAACAGCAGTGGCCTCGGAGGGGTGGTGGGGGCCTGCGAGCAGTGTTGTGGGAGGGGTGAGGGGAAAAACAAGCAACACAGCAGTGGCCTTGGAGGGGTGGTGGGGGCCTGCGAGCAGTGTTGTGGGAGGGGTGAGGGGAAAAACATGCAAAACAGCAGTGGCCTCGGAGGGGTGGTGGGGGCCTGTCAGCAGTGTTGTGGGAGGGGGAGGCAGGGGAGATAAAGCGAGGACCAGCAAATGACAGACGTTTCACTGCACAAGTAAACAGAACTGTTAACGAGCAAAGAGGCAGGCCAACTAAAAAAAGAGTTCTCTCTAAGTATAAATAACCTGAACAGTAAGAACACATGTAAGAGGGGCAGTCCCCATGAGAGGATACAAAATTACAAAAGGAGGGACTACTAAGTGTATGCACCAATGAAAGGTCAGCATTTCTAAAGAACAGGAATCAGTGAAAAAGACGGGCGTTTTTTTAAGCCCATATCCTAGATACAGCATGTCTCGAAGAGACAGCGCAAGCGCTGCCTAGTCGAGACCTAAAAAGGAATCTATTTTTATAGGGCCCCTTGGTAGGCGGTACCCTGGATAATTGTCCACATTGCTCATGCCTTAAAATGTCTCCGGGACATAGAATGATTTGATTGTGAGCTGTCCACCATCTACTGTAGACTTTACTTAGAACATCTTGAAATGAGTCCAAAAGCACCTTTCCAAATGCCAGTGTCAAACTAATCATGATGAGCATAATTCTATCATCATGCAAAATAAAGCTCCGCGAAGTTGACCACAATGCGATCATACTTTCTCCTTTCACTTAAAGAACAATAATCTATTGGTGAAGACAATGGATGATTTTGAAAACAGAGATCAATTAGAAGGTTCAACCCATTCCGACCACTCATTTAAAAGCATAGCATAAAAGCATATAACAAAGGATAGGAGATCTACTCCAGATTAATGGGTGGGTGCGAAGCAGAAAAATGCACAGATGGAAAGGCAAACTAAAAGGCTGTTACCTGAGGTTTTGTACAGCAAATCAAAACGAGGCATGGAGTCTCAAGAGCCTGAGTATTAAAAGTTCGATCTATAGTAAATAGGTGGAACGAGAGTAAAGCACAGCCGAAGAAGGGAGCTCTGCGCACTGAAAGCTTGGTTAAGAAAGCACAGCCAAAAACAGTTGACACCTGCAGGCTTGGCCAGTGAATCACCAATAATTGGAGGGGTGCAATATTACACCCAATCTATAAGAAAGGATCCCAAAGTGATCCAGGGAACTGCAGGTTAATTTCCCTATTACATCACAAAACTAAATTATATGCTAGCAAGCTACTGTCTTAACTTGAAGATTGAGCTAGGGAAAAGTAAGTGATCCCAGCTTGAAATTAGTTTTCACCAGGAGATCTCTAACTTAGATCATGTCATGACTCTTTCACGCCTCATTAATAATGAGTTAGATAGAAATCAAGGCAGATTATGTGTCAGGCTCCATTCAAGGGGGCCACTAGGCCACAACCAAGGTTGCTGCAGCTATCTGTCAATGGTGTCCTGGGGTCTGTCCTATTAAGTCTGCAAACTGGTGCAAGTACAGCCCTTCGGCACACGGCTCTCACTGTAGCAAAGACAAGACGACAAAGGTTTCTCTGTGAGGTAGCGTGTGGGACAAGAGCTCAAAACTTAGCAGTTAGACAATCAATCAATCAGGGAATTGTAAGAGCGCTACTCACCTGTGAGGGTTTCAAGGCGCTGGAGGGGGGGGGGTCTGCAGTTCCGTTCAGTCGAAGAACCACGGCAGATGCGTGGGGTTTCGGCGAGGATGAGGTTGGCGGATCGGAGGTTTCTTTTTGGGTACGTGGAAGTTGATTCTATCATTGAGGTATTGGGGTCCGGTGTTGTGGAGGCATTTGTAGGCGTGGGTGAGTATCTTGAAAGTGACTCTCTTCTCGTCGGGGAGCCAAGGGTGTATTGTTCAGTTCATTGCTTGTCTTTAGTTAAAAATAAAGATATTTAATATTACACCAAAATGAAACTCAAAGGGTGGTTACGTTAGAGGGCTGCAACCTCACCTACCAGTTCTAGTGAAACGTTACACCCTCTATGGTGCCCACCCCAGGAAGTTCCCAATGTCTATGGTAACTTAGGCAAAGGTAAGGGTATAGACATTGATTAGGCACAGGTGCAGATTACCATAGATTTACCCAATGAGCAGTTCATAGGCCAGTTTCATACTGGTAAAGGTTAGTGTTACAGCAGTAGGACATCCCCAGGTTACCTGCTTACTGGCATTGTGGAATGGTGGTGCTTGCTGATGCAGTGAACACCTTCACACACTCTGTGTTAGCGATAGTGAGAAGGGACCATGAATGGCGGTCTCACTCCTCTCTTGGCCACTGGAGTTGAATGGCATGACAAGCCTGATTGGCAGGTGTTCATCTTCAGCAGTGGGGTCCTCTAGGCCAGAGCAGGCCAGGCCAGGCCAGGCCGGCTTCCTGCATCGCTCCCCTGTGTCCTTCCTGGTCCCAGCAGAAACTGGGACAGACTCCCTGTGCAATCCCCGTGGTGCTCTCATGCTATGAGAGCAGAGCGGGGATTGGCCTGAGCGGGCTGAAAGAGAAGCTCTGTTCAGGACAGGGAGTCTGTGCTGATTCTCCAGCCCGGCTGTTCAATACAGCCGGGTTGGAGAAACCTAAATCCGCATGTGTGTTTGGCTTGAGATGGCTGGCCAAACACACATGTGCACCTAAAAGTGCACATCAAAAGACACACAATTGATGGACGGAATGCAGAACAAATCAAAACATTCACCCCCAGTCAAGAGATCTGGGTTAAATCCATCATTCTTTTGCTCACCATGCCACCCCAGTTTAGACCTGGCCATATGCAAATCAGTCTTGACCCTGTGCCTCATGGGAACAGTCCAGCCCGAACTGCCAAGCCAGGTCCTCCCTGGACCGGAAACAAGCATCCTAGGACCGGTTTCGGGGTTTCACCCTCTTCAGCCAGGATAGCTTGATTCCAGTGGCACAGTGAGCCCAGGACCCACGTCTGGGCATACCTGGCGCACTTAGGGCGAGAAAGCAAAAGACACACAATTGATGGACGGAATGCAGAACAAATCAAAACATTCACCCCCAGTCAAGAGATCTGGGTTAAATCCATCATTCTTTTGCTCACCATGCCACCCCAGTTTAGACCTGGCCATATGCAAATCAGTCTTGACCCTGTGCCTCATGGGAACAGTCCAGCCCGAACTGCCAAGCCAGGTCCTCCCTGGACCGGAAACAAGCATCCTAGGACCGGTTTCGGGGTTTCACCCCTCTTCAGCCAGGATAGCTTGATTCCAGTGGCACAGTGAGCCCAGGACCCACGTCTGGGCATACCTGGCGCACTTAGGGCGAGAAAGCAAAAGACACACAATTGATGGACGGAATGCAGAACAAATCAAAACATTCACCCCCAGTCAAGAGATCTGGGTTAAATCCATCATTCTTTTGCTCACCATGCCACCCCACTAAAAGTGCACATAGCACTCCTCCTCCCCCTCCCATGGCCTGGGCCACCCCTCCCTACACACGCTGGCTCAGAGCCAGCAAATGAAAAATAAACGATCATAGAACATTGTTTTATTTTTCACCTGCCGGCTCTGAGCCATTGGGGCGACGCTCCTCCGCCATTGAGAGGAGCCGACCCTTGCTCTAAGACGTGATGAAGTGTGCTTTGCATTTCAAACCCCCCCAGAGCAGACTCACGGACTATGATCTGTTTGAGTCCTTTGTGTCTGAGAATGGCAGAAAAAGAAATACGATCTCCCGGGAGCAGTGCAAAGAAACTACCTTTCAAAATAAAGGAGGGTGCAGCTTTCAATCAGATACTACAGTCAAAACTGTCTCGTAAAGATGCACACGGTGAATTGGCCAAAAATTGCTCTTTTATGAATTGTGATTCTAACAACGTTCAGAAGACAGAGACGGAGGGCCACTGTCACAGCATCTGCCCAATTCAGGTCTTCTTCACGTACTTAGAAAGATAATATGTAAAGCTGCCACATTTACCATTCGAAACACGAATATGGGGGGTGTAGGGTATTGGGCTCTAGGCCCGCATTCCGCATAAAGGACCACGCAGACACAGTTACGGGGTATGCAACTGGCCTCGAGCACGTGCGCTTGGGCTTTTATTGGCAGGGTCACCTGACCGGTGAAGCCTGTGTTGGATGGGTGTGGGGTGGGTGTAAGGGCAGCCTTCAAGGAGTGGCTGGTAAACTGGTACATAACTGAACACTATAGGGTGTCCAGCAGGACACTATAGGGGAACAGCTATTCAGCAGAAATCTGGATAGAAGCAACAAAGAAGGAGACCTGAGCATGCTGTTGCGAAGTAAGAAACGGCCCCTTTTGTGGACGACCAAGTCACTCTTAGGTGTAATTTCTACTTTGTTTGGCTATCATCTTTGTCTTTCTTCTGCCACACTGGTCGTATTCAGTGAATGGGTGCATCACGGAGGAGCAAAGAGTATGTTAAGTGACCAAATAAATAAATACATGCATGCATGCATAATGCTACCTATCTGCAGCTATGAAGAGGCATTTAAATAGTCTGGGAGGAATTCCCTGACCTTTTATCAAGCTCCCCAGAAGCGAGGAGGCAGCTCTTCAACTTGTGACCAAGCCAAGGAGGAGCTGCGAACAAGTCGTGGACTTGCGATCGAGAAGCAATCTTTAACAAGAACGAAAGGATCATGCCGTACAAGTGCTCAAATTAAGGACCCTGAAACAAAGCGGTAAAGTGACTGTTGAGCGCTAATGAACACATGAGTGATTTGAGAAAGAAATAAAGATGAAGAATGAAAAACAGGTTTTGGAGTAAACATGTTTATCCTTTACCTTGCAGATCATTTATCTGTCCGATAAGCCACAGCCTTCTGAACACACACACCAAAGGTTCAGAGAGAGCGTGGCGCCGGAAGGGTCTTGTTTCTGTGCCAGGGGAGGAGAGCGGAGGGCAGCAGTTTTGCCAGCTCCGGAGGAGAGCATGAAGCAGCGCTCTGTCATCTCTGAGGGCTGGAGAGGAGAGAGCAGAGAATACAGAGCTGGCAACCCACATTTGACCTTAATATGTCAGCAACAAGCAGGGGGGAGAAGGAGGCAGCCCGAGGAGAGGGAGTGAGCGACAGTATCAGGGGAGCACGAGAGAGCAGGGGGAGGAGAGTGAGTGTGTGAAAAATCTAATTCTGAGCCAGGAAAACGCTAAGTTTGAATTTTTTTTAAAACAGTTCCTGCACAGAAAGTAAAATAGAACAAGTGGAAGAGGACGGGACAAGCAGGAACAATTAACCAATTAGAAGCAACGTTTTTTAAAGGACATTGACAAAAGCCAATCAGAAGCTGGATGCCGGCTGTAAGCCCCCTGCAGAATACATCATGTCGAGAGACCACGTATGCGCTGCCTAGGCTCGACCTAAAAAGACAGCAATGGATAACACATCACATTCTCCAAATAATTCCACTAAGTCTTTTTTAAGTGCTCTTCTCCCTGAGCCAGATGCAAATGAACTCAACAAGTAACCATCCTAAAATGAGTACCTAAAATCAATTAATTCAAATAGGAAGAGTCACTCTATAAGTAATGCAACTCGTCCAGTACTTCCATACAGAGTCCAATATTACAATAAATTAATCATGCATGGTCCAGTACACATGTATGCCTCAGTGGCAAAACATTATTGAAGCGTCTTCTCTGATTAAAACATCTGTAACATTGTATAAGTCAACATGCTTCGATAATTTATGTTTGTTTTCGTCAATAGTACACATAAAAGTAATCTGGTTTTAAACCAGGCATTAGCTTCATCTTATCAACAAAAGCTCACAATGTAGGCGTGTCTGCATCATCTGTGTCACAAAGTCCTTCTCTAATAAGAACGCCAATAGGTGCTTGCACCTCCGAGCATTTAGGGCTAAGTTAATAGCTTTTTGTTGAAAAAAAACAAGGTGCAAATGCTACCTAGCTCTCCTACTTTTCAATGTATACAACGCTGTTGTGGGCAGATGCATGTTAAAACTGCTCAGTGGCCATTATACAATAAGCAGATGAACCAGTCCTACTGGACTGAACTAAGCTTGATTTGCAGCGTTCAATAACTGCCCCAAGGCAGATATAATAATTATAATGATCTGACTGTGAATTTATTTAAAAGAAATATATTAATATCTGCCAAAACTAGGAGCAGTGACAAATGAAAAATGCTTTTTAGATGATCAGAGAATTAATGCTGCCACCCGCTATTGCCACTTTGGAATTTGGTTTGGTGAAAAAGCTGATTTTAGACAACAAATTTCGATGACGAAGTTTAAAGCTACCAAAATTACCAATGCTCTTAAAACTAGATTTTTACAAGTTACCCAGTCCAACCACTCAACCAATAATGCAGGTCCTCAAAAGTGAATTTCAGCCATCACTAACTTATGCATTAGAGGTGTTAGATGAAGCACATCAGGTAGCTGAGTGTAAGTTGCTTTCTGCCTTCCTCCCGGCTACGTCTCAGTCAGATTTGGCTGGAATTTTGTGACTTATCCTTGGCCACAAGAGTACCATCATCAAACCTTTATTTCACCGAAACATAAACGGCATGAAAAGTATTCTATACAAACAATCATCATCCATTAAACAAAAGGACCTGATTCAAGACTTTTTGTGGACATCTATAAAAAAAGGAATTGATCTACGGCGAATTGAACCATACAGTGTGGGGAAGGAGGAGAAAAAACTTTTTCTCACTCATTGAGTTATTTTGTACATTTTGATAATAGTCACAACTACTTGGTGTGCTTTGGTGTATTTTAGGTTAAATATTGTTCTAGGCTGTTTCAGTCCTAGTGGAAGCATACCCTGGTGGGTGGGTATTGTGACACCATGGGAGCACCCTAAATAACATTTGTAGTGAATGATACAGTCATTAAATTGTTGTAAATGGATGTGCAGGTCATAGGGCAAACCCACAATCTTTGGAATGAGTATCAAACCTTTATTTCACCGAAACATAAACGGCATGAAAAGTATTCTATACAAACAATCATCATCCATTAAAATCGTTATCAATCAAATACACATAATTGTATAAAATTCATAAACAGACATGGATAAAAAAATAAAATAATAAAATAAATAAGCACTAAGAAAGGAAGCAGTTCATAAAAAGATGTTTACATGCACAGTTAGACCTCCATACCCCTTTACTTCCTTATGTTAAAAGACTACAGGCAAGTTCTCCTCTTTTTTAAAGCAGTCCACAGAAACGAGGCCAGAAGCATAAAGAAGGGTCTGGTAATGATTGAAGATAATAAAGAGCTGGTCGACATTGTCTAAAATTGAGTCTCCGCAAAATCGGTAAGATTTACCTATTTCTTTCCTCAAAATACAACTTACAAAAAAATATGAAATGAAGATCACATTGGAGAGATGGTGCATCTCACGGGCAAACAGGGAGTGCATCAGTCGAAAAGGTATTGGATGGATAACCTAGCATAAATTAAATATATTTAAATCAAAACCTCAGTAATACATATCTATGTTGGAGGTTCATAACAAAGGATAGATAAGAGTTTGCAGTTTTGTCTATGCTTGGGACTGAATTATATTGTTTGACCGTATACTTATTACAATTATGCCTCCACCTGTCTCTTCCCACTTTATCAAATAATTGGACCCACAGTTCCTTCCTCTAGATAGTTAGACATGCGTTGGTTGTACTAAAAAAGTTTATATAGGCCGGCTGACTAAAGGTTGGAGCCATTTTATCTTACTCATGCCATCTAACCTTAGGAGGTCCTTCACAATATCTTTAGTCAATATTAGAGATTCCTTTCTCCAAACTGAGTGCCATAATAGTATTGGTGTAATACGAACCTTATCCGAAATAGAAGGCACATCTAACTCAGAGTGGCAAATATAAGTGGAGCAGGATTGCGGGACACCCACCAACCTTTTCAGGAAGCTGTCCTCTATTTGTTGTAAAATTGAAATGTCAGTCGTGCCCCATATAGCTGACCCATAGCTGGCAAGAGATATTGTTTTAGTCTCATAAATCTTCTTTATTGTATCTATTGGCTTGGATCCAAGCTTTTTTAATAAAACTAAAAATGGCCCCAATACTCTTTTCTATTAAAGACCCTCTATTAACCACCATATTTTGCCATGAATTTCTGCTATCAAATAAAACCCCTAGGTAGGAAAAAGTGTCCACTACCTCCAACCTTCTCCCTTGTATGAACAATCTTGGATGTTTCTTCTTTCTAGGACCTGCCACAAGGACAAAGGACTTACGCTCATTTACCCGCAGGTTCAGATTATTTATGAATTGTACATACTCCTCTATGAGACTCTGCAAAGCGTTGCCAGTTCGTGCCAGCAGCACTGCATTGTCTGCATAGAGGAGTATCGGGACAGGAGATGAATTAATGAGAGGAACATCTGTAGTAGATTTAACCATGGCCAGACCCACAGCGTTGGTATGTAAAGCAAATAAAAAAGGAGCAAGGACACACCCCTGTCTAACACTCAGGTAATTCTAAAGTGTCTTGTGCATTCACCTTCTCTCCCGTAGCGGACACAGGCTGTAGCATGGCAATACATCTCTCGAATGAAGTTAATTATTGACATCTCAATTCCCATGCCTTCCATTATTAACCATAACTTTAAATGAAACACACAATCAAAGGTGGCCGATAAGTCCATAAGGGCAATGTAAAGGTGGCCATTCTTGCCCGCTGTATACCTTGCTATTAGCAGCTTTAGGTTGAGGCACTGGTCAATTGTCCCCTTTCCCTTCGTAAAACCATATCGGGAAGGAATTATTATATTTCTTTCTAGTGCCCAGAGCTCTAACCTTTTTAAAAGTAAACGGCCCATTAATTTGGCCGTGCCATCTAATAGTGAAATCGGCCTGTAGTTTTTAGGGCTAGTCTTATCCCCCTTTTTATAAATTGGGATTATCACCGACTTTTTCCAAGAAGGCGGACACTGAATTGAACTATAGTATTAAAAACATTAGTGAGTAATGGGGCCCACAACTCCTAGTTGTCTAAGAAAAAGTCAATTGGAACCCCGTCCGGTCCAGGTGCTTTGGATCTACTGCACTGATTCAAAGCGCATCTCATTTCTTCCATGCAAAAAGGGGTAATATCATCGTAGGTGATAGAAAAAGAGTCTGATGATAAGTTGTCTTCCACCCCCGGTTTGCTAAAGACCTGTTCAAAATGCGCAACCCATGCCTCCTCAGTCACATGTGTTTCTAGATTAATCTGTGTGTCATCTTTTAGGAACGGGGCATTGATTACACTCCAAAAATATCTGCTGCTCTGAAATGCAGCTGCCTGTTGTAATTTATCCCAAACCTCCTCCTTTAGATCCCTCATCCTGGCTACTCTCGCCTCTTCATATAAGAGGCATAACGATCTAACCAGATCCACGTATCTAGGTTTAGTTCGCAGCGCAGTGTGAAGATTTCTCAGCGCCTTTGCACAAGCATCGCTGAACCAACATACCTCCCTGTGGTTCTTGTGGGAATTTGGTCTAAGGAGTTTGCATTTAACTTCTTCTAGGATCCGACTGAAAGCTATTAATATGTCTTTGCTAATTAAATCTGACTCTAGACATTTTAGGATTTCCTGATTCATTTTACTGACTGCCCCAGTGAAGTGTGAGATATCAACATTTTCTAATTTCAGGGTAATTCCGTTTTTTTTTTGCGATCAAGGGCTTAGGTATCACCGTTTTTGAGGCGATTCACCTTTGCCTCCACACGATCTGATAGATAATGGCTGCATGATCAGTAAAGGCATTAAATTTGTCTTTATATGAAGAAAACGGCCTCTAATGGATTCAGAGACCAAAACATAATCTATGGTAGAGTAATACGACCGAGTAGAGAAGGTATAGTCTAAAGACCCTGTCTCAGGGTCATATGTGTTTATTATCTCGAGACCATATATTATTAATAATCTATTAAGTAAGTTGCCATATTCGTTGTGCCTAAAGTGAGGGGTAGGGTCTCCCTGCCACATGCTAAGGAATCGGCTCTATTACAATTATGGGTGTTAAAGTTGCCCATCCAGACTATATCAAGAGGTTTCTGACAGAGTTTCATGAGGTGATCGATATCCTTCTCGAATGGTTCTATCACTGTTGCCAAGTTACCTTCAAAGTTGTTATTATAGAAGTTAATCAAAACCCAATCCCGACCTTTGTGACCTTTACACAGAATGATATGGTAACAGGGTGAGTTGTTTAGAAATTGGGTTACCTTAAGCTTAGCAGTATTAGCTACCAAGGTTACCAATCCCCACTAGGGCCACCCGCTCTAGAAGGCGCTGCATATGTGTGAAAAGAGCTGTATCCATCTAGATAAATCTGAGTAGTTTCCCAGGTTTCTTGGAAACAGAAAATATCAGAGTTCGTCACCAGGGCTAGCCAATCAGGATTGTCTTTTTTCCTAGTATAACCCGCTATAGTCCAAGAAATTATTTTTAACTTTTCCAAGTCCTTTCCTACTAAATCTATTTCCCCCTGCATGCTATTCATTGCTCCAGAATTAATAAGGGGCTTAGGGAGTCAATCAAATGCCTCAAGATCTCCCAAAGGGGCATATCTTATACTAACAGGTATGGCTAGGTCTAGGTCGATTAGATCTGGATTTGGAAGGTAAGCCCCTAGTCTGTGCAATTAACAGAATTGCAAAGATCTGGGTCTCGGGTGATGGGATATTAGGCAGTATATTCAATAAATCTCCTACCAATCGTAGGCTGTTAAAATTTATAACTATACAGTCCCCCTCTATGGTTTTAGGTGCATATCCCACCCAGTTTCTCTTCTGGCCATAATGAGATGATTATATAGCTTAATTCAACCAATTTGGAATTTAGTCAGCCAATGTAAGGCTTTGTCCATTAGTTGATCCGTAGATTCCTGCTGAAAGGGTTTCAATTCGGGGGTGTTAGATAAAACAACGACAAATGGACAAGCGGCTGGAGGCAGGTCTAATCTCTAAATCTCTAAACTCTGGCCCTTTTGACGGTTTTTAGAGCCTTCAATGGGGAAACAGCCTTTACAACGAGGTTTTTACCTCATTGTGCCTTTACCACGCATTTTTTAGCACGTATATTTTTACCACGTGCATGCCTTTGCAGCGCATGCCTTTACCACGGATTTAAGGTAAGTTGGGGGTTTGGGGGTCTCCCCCTACAAATACATTGTTTTTATATATAAAAACAATGCGTGGTAATGGCATGCATTGTAGAAGCATGTTCGTGGTAAAAACATGCATGGTAACAAAATGCGTGGTAAAGGCTTACGATGTCTTTACCTGCGTTGTACCATTGTACAACCCCTTGAACGTAGTCGCCATTAGCACTGCCACCTTTACGTTCATTGTTCACATTGGGGGCATTACAAGCCCCTATCCTCCCCGCTTGACGGCCCCCTTTCAATAGTAAAACATGTCTGTGATGCCTGATGTGCTGGTATGGGTCTTCTTTGCGTGTGCTCATTCATAAAATGATCGCTTTGAATATTACTGGAGTCAGTCACACTCTCAATCTGTATTAGTTGTGTGGATTCCTGTGTCAGGGGGATAGGTGCGGTAGAGGGGGTCGGACGCCCATGTGAAGGCTGAAGCTGGCGTTGACTGCCTTCATGCCCCATCCCTCTCTCAGGTCCAATTTCTCTGTTGGAGAGCAGAGACAGAGTCTACTCTATTTTAGTCAATCTAATTAAGACCGGTTGGAGAAGTGTTAAAAGTGTCTGTTCCAATTTGTTGCATAGGTCATCATCAAAAGATGTTGTGAATATCCTTGGGGCAGTAGTGTCCGAGTGCATTTCTAAGTGGGGGTTTCTGGTGGACTTCACTGTTGTGGATTTTTTTGCCCTTCCCTTTTTCCTTTTGCCCGGGGGCTCAGTTTGAGGGCTGCCCTCAGGTTCAGGAGCCATAGATCTATCATGCGGGGGAGGGGGTGCTGGACATTTTAGTATGACTTATTGTGTCTATTAAAGTACCCCCTCCATTTGTACTTGGGTTGATTCTTACCTCTTCCAATGAGAGGTGTCGCACCGTAAGTTCGATCTTCTTCGAGAGCACGTCTGCTGCCACGTCAGAAAGGAGTCTAATGTATCAATAATTTCTCCACCAGATGCTGCGATTTTTGCTTTCTGCTTTTCCATTCCCTTAGAGATAGGGAGGGGGGTCACCAAGAGCAAATATCCAGATGTTAGGGGGTGGCCCAGCCTCCTCCGAGCGATAACAGGCCCGGGCTCCGCTCTTATGCACGTTTGCAGTAGTGAGGGTTGGTGGGATATGGAGCCCCCAGCGGTGCGCTGTGTGTAGGGGCACAGCTTCTCCCCTCTCAGGTAACAGGAACAACAAAGCGGCTACACACAGAGGGCGTCCGCATCCAGAGCAATCTCCAGTGGCATCCAAAAAGAGGGTCATCAGTGTAACAATGTGAGGGAGCGGAGAGACTCAATGTCGGCTGCGGGGAGCCTGCCAGCCGCGTCACGTCTCCCTACGAGGCTTGTCCACAAGTCAAAACTGCGGGAACCAGCAGCAGGAACTTGCAGAACCTACTAAGGGAGATAAATGGATTTCCAGCATACTACAAATCCCAGAAGGCGATGGTGAAAATACGCACCTGTGCAGCCCACTGAGGGCAGGAATAAAGTAGTTATAAGCATGCTGGGAAATATCTGCAGATTCACAGCCACACCTATGAATAAGGATCGGGGGGCTCCGAAACCGGTCAGGCGGCAGAATACCAGGAGGATTAATGCCGGTTTCCCCACGAATAAAGAGATCGGAGGAATCACGATTGCTGTTGAGTGCGTTCTCATTCCTGTTTGGACTTTGGTGAATCATATATACACGGCCGTCCAAAGCCGTGGAGAACTGCACCACCGTTGTTAATATACAGGGCCATAGGGCTTGAACGAATGAAAGCCTGAGTTATGGAACAGCAGTTTTGTCAAATATAACTGTGTCATTATGATCCCTGTGGCCCACTGGAGGGCAAGACTAATGGACTAAAAACTGTTTATCTTGCAGAACCTACTAAGGAAGATAAATGGATTCCCAGCATACTACTAATCCCAGAAGGCGATGGTGAAAATACGCACCTGTGCAGCCCACTGAGGGCAGGAATGAAGTAGTTATAAGCATGCTGGGAAATATCTGCAGATTCACAGCCATGCCTATGAATAAGGAGCGGGGGGCTCCGAAACCGCTCAGGCGGCAGAATATCAGGAGGATTAATGCCGGTTCCCCATGAATAAAGAGATCGGAGGAATCACGATTGCTGTTAAGTGCGTTCTCGTTCCTGTTTGGACTTTGGTGAAATATATATATATATATATATATATATATATATCACAACGCTCCAGTTTCACAAAAGAAACGCTGCACTCACGGGGCCTCTTTAGGATGCTTTAATACAAGGACGCGTTTCGGCGTTCTGCCTTCCTCAGCTTGTTTCAAAGTACAGCGCAACCTGTCATGATGTCATTTTTAAACAGGTAAATGTACTCCCATTGGATGTCGCAGCTTAACATCAAAAGAGGACTAAAATCACTCGGAACAAATGTTCTGATGTATTCTGGGATATTGAGTTCAGGAATGGTGTTTCCCATCCTCTTCGAAGTGTGCTGCTGATTTAAAGAATAATCCCGGATTGCACTGTTAATCACCACACCTTTGGGGGGCCCCTCGTCCAACCACGAGGTCTCACAGCACTCGGCGCAGGAGCCGGTCGGATGGCCAGGTCTCCAACAGCAATGATGGCTGTCGACGTCGGTCGGCGGCGGTGCTCAGAATCCTCATTGGTGGTGCAATTGCCATGTAAATGTCAGCTCCACAGTCCACCTGGGGCAATATATGCACTCTTGCAGACGGGTGCAGCAATAGGGAGGTGGGTCCCTATAAATCTCAACGCTCCAGTTTCACAAAAGAAACGCTGCACTCACGGGGCCTCTTTAGGATGCTTTAATACAAGGACGCGTTTCGGCGTTCTGCCTTCCTCAGCTTGTTTCAAAGTACAGCGCAACCTGTCATGATGGCATTTTTAAACAGGTAAATGTACTCCCATTGGATGTCGCAGCTTAACATCAAAAGAGGACTAAAATCACTCGGAACAAATGTTCTGATGTATTCTGGGATATTGAGTTCAGGAATGGTGTTTCCCATCCTCTTCGAAGTGTGCTGCTGATTTAAAGAATAATCCCGGATTGCACTGTTAATCACCACACCTTTGGGGGGCCCCTCGTCCAACCACGAGGTCTCACAGCACTCGGCGCAGGAGCCGGTCGGATGGCCAGGCCTCCAACAGCAATGATGGCTGTCGACGTCGGTCGGCGGCGGTGCTCAGAATCCTCATTGGTGGTGCAATTGCCATGTAAATGTCAGCTCCACAGTCCACCTCAGAACATTTGTTCCGAGTGATTTTAGTCCTCTTTTGATGTTAAGCTGCGACATCCAATGGGAATACATTTACCCGTTTAAAAATGCCATCATGACAGGTTGCGCTGTACTTTGAAACAAGCTGAGGAAGGCAGAACGCCGAAACGCGTCCTTGTATTAAAGCATCCTAAAGAGGCCCCGTGAGTGCAGCGTTTCTTTTGTGAAACTGGAGCGTTGAGATTTATAGGGACCCACCTCCCTATTGCTGCACCCGTCTGCAAGAGTGCATATATTGCCCCAGGTGGACTGTGGAGCTGATATATATATATATATATACACATACATATACTAAAAGCAGCAGACAAGACTGGTTCCCTCTCTACTGCACAACCCAGCACAAGCGGCAACACACTGGTATCCCCTTCTACGTCGGACCTTAGTTCAGCGTTGGAGAGTGAATCAGAGAATGAACAGATAAGGTCCGGCAGGGGGTTGGGGTTTCCAAAACCTTCCCTGGCCCAGGAATTGGACTACCTGCGGCAGGACAGAAAGCAAACATTACGACCCCGTCCGCAAAATGTAAACAGCGGCAAAGACAAAATCAAAAACGCCGGGCAAGACGTCAGCGAGGCCGCCAGCGGCAAGCCAAACAACAGAAAGACAAGGAACAACAGATGGAAGCGCCAATAGGGTCAGATGAATCTAGCACAGACTCTCAAACGGTGATCAATCTAACCTGTCAGATGCGATTCTGAACGAAGAAGAAAGAAAGATTTTAGCTCTGGGACTTTCATTCAGCCCGGAATGTGATTTTGACTATGCTCAAACGCGCATAGATATGTACAAATTTGTCCGCAAATTGAAACTACGCAAATATCATCTTATACAAGGAACGCATAATCGAAAAATTACAGAGGTGACACCCATAGCAGTTGGCAGTCCCTCTGCACTGACAGCAGGAGATGTGGAACTATTGCATAATCTACAGCAACTACATGACGAGCACAACGTGGTTCAAAGCGGAACTAGTCCTGACAAACTTGAGCTCAGTGGAACAGTACATACCAACTTCAGACCAAAGTCCACCTTTTGTCCAGTTATGTTACGTGACAATTTGGATCTGTTCAATGAAAAGGTCACCTCTGAACTGAAGAAACTATATTTGTCCACAACACGAGCTTCAAAAAAATATACCAAACAAGACAATCTCTATTTCCAACTCATGAAGAGATTACAAGCTGACAAGAACATCATCATTCGCCAGTCTGACAAGGGGGGTAACATGGTATTGTGGCCACGCAACCTCTATATGGATGAAGCCCTCAAGCACCTTAATGACAGAGACTGTTACAAAAGGAGTACCATGCAGACAGTCAAAGGTGCTTGGAATGACTTTTACATCAAACTCCTGGCATGGAAAACCGCAGGATTACTCAGCAATGAAGAATTCAAATTTTTGAAGATTGACCACCCTGTGATACCTGTAATTTATTTTATTCCCAAGATTCACAAGGACTTGTGTAAACCTCCTGGAAGGCCGATTATATCAGCGCGTGGCAGCTTAATAGAGAACACTTCTAGATATGTGGACTTCTTCCTCCAAGAACACGTGAAGAAACTCCCGTCGTACATCCAGGACACTGGTGATTTCCTACGAAAAATACGAGAGGTAAAGTGGGATGCAGACTGTATACTCATCTCCCTAGACGTGACGTCGCTGTACATCAGTATTCACCATAAGGACGGAGTGAAGGCGGTTGAGTACTATTTGAACACTAGACCGATGTACCTGTACATGCACAATAGAATGCTGATTACTATGATCTTAACCTGTTTAGAAAATAACTTTTTTCTTTTTCAGAATCAGGTTTTCCAGCAGGTCAGAGGAGTTGCCATGGGGGCCTGTTTTTCTCCAAGCTATGCCTGTTTGCATATGGGGCTTTGGGAGGAACAGGTTCTCATGGCGTCACATGGTGACACTCTATCTAGACATGTGCTATGTTGGTACAGATATATAGATGATCTGTTCTTGATTTGGAAAGGCACAGAACAGAGTGCCCGACAATTCATAGAACAGATCAACGTCAACAGCCTTAACTTACAGTTGACGGCTCAAATGAGTAAGAAGTCTATTCTCTTCCTTGATGTAGAAGTGTTTGTGTCAGATAATCAGTTGGAAGCAAAACTTCACAGAAAATTAACAGCAGGGAACACAATGCTGCATGCGTCAAGCCATCATCCTCAACACCTTATCCACAGCATTCCCTATGGGGAGATGCTGCGGATACGCAGGATTTGCAGCACAGAGACTGAGTGTGTTCAGGCCCAGGGCGAAAGAAGAAACAGATTTTTAGCCAGGGGTTACTCTAGAGCCGTACTTAGAAATGCTATAGAGAAGACTAACAGAAAAGAGAGGTCTGACACATTAGCAATCAGGGTCACCCCCATGATTAGCAATCAAGAACAAATAGATCAACCCACACGTCTAATCCTGACATTCAACCGACAACATAAAACTTTGCGCAGGATTGTGAACAGAAATTGGGCATTAGTGCAAAATGATTCAGTATTAGGGGGCCATATCACAAGAAGCCCCAATATCACCTTCAGGAAGGCCCGTTCTATGAGCAACTCTTTGGTAAAGAGCAGTCCTGAGATCAGGTCCACTGTAACATGGCTTAACTCCAGAAAAGGTTTTACTAAATGTGCCACATGCAGGGCCTGCAAGTATGGAATAAGCAAATCCTCCTATGTAACCCCTTTCAAACCTAAGCCAGTAGCCATTACCAAAATGCTCAACTGCAAAACTGAGTATGCAGTGTATGTGCTGGAGTGTTCATCTGGCCTGCAGTACATGGGAAGTACTAAATTGCAGGTCCACAAACGAATACTCCAGCACATCAGGGCCATCACTAACAGCGATGCCACTTACCCGGTTGCCAGACATTTTAAGGACTCCCATGGCAACAATTTAAACAACCTCAAATATTTTGTCGTGGATGCCGTCTTACCACTTAGACGAGGAGGCAACCGGGAAGCAATGTTAAGGAAACTGGAAACTCGTTATATCTTGGAGTTGGATAGTAAAAGTCCATATGGTTTGAACTCCAGTGAGGATTTTTATACTTGCCTTTAACTGTTTTGACTTTGTGCATTGATATGGTTTATAGATTCAGTTGGTTTTATTTGCTGCCTCACAGAGTGTTTTTAGTTTTCACTGTTTGCAAAATTGTCACATACATACTTTTTAAATCACGGCTGTGATTTAATAGTGTGACAGCACTTGTATGGTATGCACTTGCACTTTATGTAATAGTCATAGGTAACAATCAAGGCCCACTTGGGCAGGACTTGTCTTACCACTGCAGATGAACTTCACAAAAAAAGCATTATTATGGAGCAGCATTCTGAGCAGTATTTAAACTGTGGAATCTGCTAAGGGCATGTGAGCTTAATTAACTATTCATGACATGATTTTAGAAATGCATTTTGCCTCTATCTTCTATGTCGTTTTTAATGATGATTTTTAGCTCTTTTTAGCATGTTTATTTTTAAACAATGTTATGCCTTTTTAAATATTTATGCAATCATAAGTATTTATATAGTATGCTTTTTATCTTATGAATTCATTTTAGAAATACCATGTATTGACACAATGGTTTTATGCAGGATGACAATGTGGACGTGTTTTGACTGTTCTTCTAGGTCTATGATTGTTCGTGAATTTTATCACGTGTTTTGCACTTGCACTTTAAATAAGTGAAAGCACTCCGAGTGCGCGTCATGTGATCAAGGCCTCACGGAGGCCGAAACGCGTAATGGCGGGGGTGCAGGGCGTTCTCTAAAAATAAATAACATTGCACTGAATTGGGTCTGCATTCGTCTGTCCAGGAGATCGTGGATTGTTGGGCGAAGTCCAGAAATATATATATATATATATATATATATATATATATATATATATATATATATATATATATATATTGTAGTCACCTCGTGCCACTCGAGCACAAGAAAAAGTCGCACTCAGGATCTACGATTAGTGGAAAAAAGTATTTATTGACTTTGACACGTTTCGACAACACAGTCTTTGTCAAAAAGTCATACAATGACCCGGAAGTGGGAGTGAGCTTATAAACACTTCCTGTATAACAATAGACATAGAAAAAATGTGCAAGTTAATGGTACGTCTTAGCAATTAAAAAACAGACTACTAAATTTCAAAATTTCTCATTTCATTGTGACATAATAATCAAACAATTGGTGAGAATGATATTAAAATACAGTAAGTTAATTTAAATGCACAATTGAAATTTAAATTGCGGCAAAAACACTGGAAAATATCGCGCAATACCAAGTGCCAAGTGGCAGATTGTAATAGTGCTCAGCTTTCTAGCACTACTCTCATGCGCCTCATGTAACGCACTATAGACTGTGGTTCAAACCCAGGTTTGGCCAGTGCCAGAAATTTAAGGTTGAAACCAAAGCAATGTCTTAAACAGGAAAGAAGGCCACTGTATCAAGCCCACTATGGGTCATATCAGAAAGAAGTGCAAAAAAGAGAATGTATATGTACAACGGTGCAGGGAAGGAAGATAAAAATCTAAGGTGCATTTAGACTCATTAATGTGCGCTTAAGACATAGGTGCAAGGGAGGGAGAACAGGCATTAAGCGACGTCCTCTCGAAGGCATTATCACAATGCCTTCAGACAAAAACCGGCAACGGCCACCCTAGCCTAAGTGCACGTAGAGTTCTTCCTCATGGTTAAGGCCTCCGGGGGTCTTACTACGAAGTTTAACAATTTATTCAGATTCCAGGCGTCGCAGATGACGTTCCCGATCACCTCCTCTTGCTGACACTGGGACCCTGTCAATACCAAAATAAGTGATTTTAGTACTCAAATCCTTGATATTTGCATGCATTAGATCACAGTGCTTCGCTATTGCATATGACATGTCACCATTCCTGACTGCGCTGAGGTGTTCCAGGATGCGCTTCTTAACAGGGAAGATTGTGCTCCCCACATAGCGCAAGCCACAAATACAGGTTAAAACATAAACAACAAATTCAGTATTGCAGTTAATGAAATTACGTATCTTCCCCATTTTTCCATTGGGAAGACTGAAAGTTTTTACATTTGTGCTGCAACTACAGGCCTTGCACCTCCCACATTTATAAAAACCTGGGAGTTCCCTCAACCAAGTGTTTTGTTCTTAATGGTGGGGTGACTATGTACCAAAAGGTCTTTCAGAGACTGACACTTACGATACAGGGGAGGATTTCCCGATGTGGTAGGAAACAGACATGGTGAAAGGAAGTAAGGTACATGAATTTACGACCTATGCGTGGTAACAATGTGCGAAGCTATTCGCATGAGATTGGGCGAAGCAAGAACATTGTTCACGGTAACGGACACAGATAACCCTGGAGCCGCCACGAGGAACCGGGGCGATGAAACCGGTGGTGATAAAACTTTGAAGCAGGAATTAAACCGACTTGAAAAACTTTGTAAGAAAGAAATAAATCGTAGCTGGGAAGTGATATCACTGGACAACTACACTGAAGTGGGGCGGGTCCCAAGGGGGTTGAGAATCTTGGTGACCCCCACTTACCAAAATCCGAATCCGAAATTACTTGAGGAGTGGTCCGGCTTAATGGCGACGACATGTAAACAGATGAGGGGCCTTCTCTCAAAATATGCTGCCATTGAGCTGCAACAAATTGAGAAGGAGTTGAAACAACTGCGTGATGCACTGAGCAAATTACCATCCCAAGAAGAGATCGCAATCTTTACCAAAGATATGGCGGTAAGGCTGACAAAATATGAAGATGGCATCAAGGCAAGGAAAAGGTGGAAATTTATTAGGGATAGAAACGACTATGCGCAAGGGCGCATCCTCACTTTCAGCCGAAAATATGATGTAATCGGGAAGGATTACAAAAACATTGAGGCATTGAGAGCCCAAGAATCGGAAACCTCAGAGTCCAGTTCTGCTGCACCGTCGGACGAGGAGGACCAATCAGGAATACAAGGACCGGACAGAGGACCATTTGCTTCATTGGAGGAATACCGTTTTATGCAACTAAGCCTCAGTGCCAAGAAAAGACCTTTCCGGGGAAGAGGAAAAGGAGGAGGCAAAGATCTAGAAAAGGAAGGAACAGGAGAGGCGGTGAAGGGCAACGACAACGAAACGCCACGTGGGAGAGGCATCAGGCGATCCAAGAGGAACAAATGAAAGGTGAGCAACCGAATTTTTCTATCATTAACCTTTCCCCTCATTGCATCACTCCTGAGGAAAGTTCGGTCCTGGAACTGGGCCTTTCCTTCTGCCCCACAGCTAATTTTGATTTCGCGAAAACGCGAATTGACCTTTTTTTCTTTATCCGTAAATTGAAACTTATGAAACTGCATACTTTGCGTAATATCAGAGGCGCCAGTATTACTACTGAGGCAACAAGCACTGCCAATATTGTAGAGGAGGTACTCTCTATCAGAGATATTGAAACTCTTGCTACTCTTAGGGAGTTTGAGACAGGCATTAAGAACTGGACTACGGACTGTGAACTACTGATCAGCATGGATATGGAGGTCAGTAGGAGTTCCAGAAATGATTTTAAACCTAAGTCCAAGTTTAACCCAATAACTTTGCATGACGGAATTGACACATTCCATGAGACTATCCAAATGGATCTCCTGGAATTGTGGAAAAAACAACGAGACAATTTTGCCAGAAATCTCACACCTTCACAAAGGGTAGGACTACAGTCCCTTAAACAAGCAACAACCTTTGTGATTAAACCATCGGATAAGTGGGGCAATGTTGTCCTATGGGATATCAACAAATACCGAACTGAGGCAAAACGACAGTTGGAGTTTTCAGGAAGCTATTTGAGGTCCAGTGTGGCGAGGTACAATAAAACCATAGTGGATTACCATCGCCTGCTTACAGATTGGCAGAGACGTGATATGTTGAGTCAAAATGAGTTTCTCTTCCTAATGGTGCAGAAACCAGTGACTCCGGTCTTTTATCTATTGCCAAAGGTGCACAAGCACCCCACGGATCCTTCTGGCAGGCCTATAATTTCTGCATGTCAAAGCCTCCTAGAGAATACCTCGATCTATCTGGATTATTTTCTTTGCCCATATGTATTCAACTTGCCCTCATACTGTAGAGATACTATGGATTTCCTGTCTAAAATACAGGAAATACCGTGGAGAGATTCATACATCTTGGCAACCATTGATGTTGTTGCCTTATATACTTGCATTGAGCACGATTTGGGCATAGAGGCATGCAAATACTATCTGAGGGATAGGCCTTTGACTATGTTTGATCACACTATGATATTGTTGCAGATGTTGCAGTTTTGTCTCAATAATAATTGTTTCATTTTTGAGGATCAGTGGTATGAACAGTACACCGGTACAGCCATGGGAAGCTGCTTCGCTCCCAGCTACGCCTGTTTGTTTATGGGGTGGTGGGAGGCGGAGCACCTTTGGCATGATGGAAATGTAACATACTTGGACAACGTCATCCTGTGGACCCGCTACATTGACGATATCTTTCTGATATGGGAGGGTCCACAGGATGCTCTGGATAATTTTATTGAGGGTTTGTCTGTCAACAGCCTAAATCTCAAATTTACCAGCAAAACACACCCCACTACTATGGAGTTCTTGGATGTACAGGTTGAGGTCAAGGAGGGGACATTACATACTAGCCTATACAGAAAACCTACTTCCGGTAACAGTATTTTGCACTCACATAGTCATCATCCTAGTGGACTGAAGAGAAGTATCCCCTATGGGGAACTCTTAAGAGCTAAGCGGAATTGCAGCTCTCCTGATTCTTATGAAAGGGAGGCCAAAAACATGCGGGTCGGTATAGAAGCAGGGGCTACACAGGCAAAAACATTAGAACAGCTATTGAGAAGGCAAGCGCCAGAGATAGGAACAGCCTACTTGTCCCAAAGATCAAGGAGACGGGGAAGAAGGAAGTACGACTGATCACTACATTCAATCATGCCTCACAAGATGTCCATAATATAGTGCGTAAACACTGGCACATCATTAGGAGTTATATTATAATAGGCAAATTGGTCAGTCCATCACCCCACATAACATATCGTAAGTGTCAGTCTCTGAAAGACCTTTTGGTACATAGTCACCCCACCATTAAGAACAAAACACAAAACACATGGTTGAGGGAACTCCCAGGTTTTTATAAATGTGGGAGGTGCAAGGCCTGTAGTTGCAGCACAAATGTAAAAACTTTCAGTCTTCCCAATGGAAAAATGGGGAAGATACGTAATTTCATTAACTGCAATACTGAATTTGTTGTTTATGTTTTAACATGTATTTGTGGCTTGCGCTATGTGGGGAGCACAATCTTCCCTGTTAAGAAGCGCATCCTGGAACACCTCCGCGCAGTCAGGAATGGTGACATGTCATATGCAATAGCGAAGCACTGTGATCTAATGCATGCAAATATCAAGGATTTGAGTACTAAAATCACTTATTTTGGTATTGACAGGGTCCCAGTGTCAGCAAGAGGAGGTGATCGGGAACGTCATCTGCGACGCCTGGAATCTGAATATATTGTTAAACTTCGTAGTAAGACCCCCGGAGGCCTTAACCATGAGGAAGAACTCTACGTGCACTTAGGCTAGGGAGGCCGTTGCCGGTTTCTGTCTGAAGGCATTGTGATAATGCCTTCGAGAGGACGTCGCTTAATGCCTGTTCTCCCTCCCTTGCACCTATGTCTTAAGCGCACATTAATGAGTCTAAATGCACCTTAGATTTTTATCTTCCTTCCCTGCACCGTTGTACATATACATTCTCTTTTTTGCACTTCTTTCTGATATGACCCATAGTGGGCTTGATACAGTGGCCTTCTTTCCTGTTTAAGACATTGCTTTGGTTTCAACCTTAAATTTCTGGCACTGGCCAAACCTGGGTTTGAACCACAGTCTATAGTGCGTTACATGAGGCGCATGAGAGTAGTGCTAGAAAGCTGAGCACTATTACAATCTGCCACTTGGCACTTGGTATTGCGCGATATTTTCCAGTGTTTTTGCCGCAATTTAAATTTCAATTGTGCATTTAAATTAACTTACTGTATTTTAATATCATTCTCACCAATTGTTTGATTATTATGTCACAATGAAATGAGAAATTTTGAAATTTAGTAGTCTGTTTTTTAATTGCTAAGACGTACCATTAACTTGCACATTTTTTCTATGTCTATTGTTATACAGGAAGTGTTTATAAGCTCACTCCCACTTCCGGGTCATTGTATGACTTTTTGACAAAGACTGTGTTGTCGAAACGCGTCAAAGTCAATAAATACTTTTTTCCACTAATCGTAGATCCTGAGTGCGACTTTTTCTTGTGCTCGAGTGGCACGAGGTGACTACAATATTACAGCGGGTACAGCGCCCGCCTGTCGGCACCAACCCCAACTGGTGGACGAGATCGGAAGAGAGGCTGGACTTTGTTTGGAATATATATATATATATATATATATATATATATATATATATATATATATATTTACACATATATATATATTTACACACACACACATACACAAATATATGGTTTATTGTATCATCAACCTTTACAATATTCAAACAGCAGGTACAAATAACATGATAAAAAATCTTGCTGTAAATACTGATAAAAAAAATTCAAAGATATTTGATTATGAGTTAAAAATGCGACTCACATTTTGGAGTCTCCAATAAAACAGCGGAGTAACAGTGATCCATGTAGAATCTCAAATAAAAGCAGGTGTTGTCGCTCTAATCTGTTACATGCTTCAATAATAAGTGAATACAACGGTATAATCTTTAATTGTAGAAACATGTCATTTCAAACAAAGTGCAAGTGCTATACAACAGCTAATTTTTACATGTGATCACTTTCGGGCAAAGAGGGGGCCTCGGTTGCTAAGATACAACCATTTATGTCCCCTCTCTTGGGTACAAATGGCTGTAGGTCTTTAAATTATAGCAGCGTAGAAAAACAGTAACGTGCAATGTATTGTGGGGCTACTGATTTTTACTGTTAGTCAACTCTTCAAAAGCAACATAAAGTAGCAATAATGTGCTAGCTAATATAAAACTACTATTTTCTAGGGGTAGTCAGCACTTAAACATGCAAAAGGTGTCTTTAGCTATGATAACTGGGAGTCTTTCGTTATAGCAGAATGGAATAACAAAGTGCAGAGTACTGTGAAGCTACTATTTTCTACAATTAGTCAACTCTTCAAGAGCAACGTAAAATGACAATAAAGTGTTGTGTAATGTAAAACTATTCGTTTCTAGGATTGGTCAACACTTAAGAATGCAAGCCAAAAGATTTTCTTCAAATGTAGCAGCATAGAGCGACAAAGTGTGATGTGCTGTGAAACTGCTTGTTTATACAGGTAGTCAGCTTCTCGAGGTGCTGATTAGAAGGTTCCAAGACCGGATTGCAGAAGTCAGCGTTTTGGTCCTCCAGCCGGCTAAAGGCTGCAGTCATAAACTCAGTGAACAAAATACTGAGCACAGTATTGTATGAATTCAAGGACGTGATGATAGCCTGTTGACATGTGTGGACACTGAGTTTGTTCCATTCTCCTCGTAGGTTGACCCTGCGTTCTTTAAGCAGTGCTGAACAAAGGCATGCTACATGTTCAAGTGATTCCTTACTGGTTCCACAGCCCCTGCAGGTTGTACTGTCACTAGGGCGACGCCGACTGGCTAAATGATTAAGGAAGGGCCACTCCCCCAACCTGAGGGCCATAGATCTTATTTACAGGGCAAGTAGGATGCCATGGTTGTTGGCTGGTACACGGCTATGACTGACCAGGCATGTTGGCGTTTTGCCAGTTGTGTTCTGTCCAAAAGAAATTACCAAAGACGTATGCTCCTCTTAATATACATTTTAAAATATTGCTGAGTTGGATTGGTGCCCCAAAATGATTTTGCTTCTAGGAGCTGCAGGCCGTCTTCTAGGTGCTGGTGATGTGTTTGACCAGATTGCCTATGACTTATTTCCAGCCACAGCATTGCCTCCAGGCTACCTGCGTTGGCCTTTCGTAACTTGTTATACAGTTTAAGGTAAGCACCGGCCCCTACCGCCCGCTGATCTAAGAGGCCAAATTAAAGTCTGACCTGGGCAGGGCATGAAGATTTCTGTAATTAGAGTGCTTGCTTGTAAATTCTTACAATGAGTTTATTTGACAAGCTGGAGTCTTTTCCTAGCATGATTTCCTGGCCACAGGTTAAGGAGGGGGGAATTTTTGTCCTCATGACTGTTATTAATGGAGACAAACTTGGGCCCAATAGCTGTTTGGCTAGTTTTGTAAACGGTATCTGTAACATCAGGGCATTAGCTCCAACCTATTGCTGTTGTTTTGTAAAGGAACATCTTGTGTCGATATGGACCCCTAAATACTTGTAGGAGTGTTCAGTTAGAATGTTTTTGCCATTGTAGGACCATCCTCCTCCTTGGTATTTTCTCCTCCCATAGGTTACTACCTTAGTTATTGTCAGGTTCACCTCCAGATTATTTGCAGTTGTGTAGATACACTGTTAGTCGAGACACCGCTGTAGGCCTACCCTTGTGTAACTGAACAATGCTAGATCATCTGCGTACAGGAGGTTACTAACCCGGGTGCCACCAATTTTTGGGGGGTGGCTATTGATGTCGTCGAGGGACTGTGATAGGTCTGCAATAAAGGGGTTAAAGAGCAGGGGGGCAATACGCACATCTGTTTCATTCCATGTGATGTTAGTATTTTCCTCGAAATATGTGCTCCTTCACCCAATTTTATGCTGATTCATGTGCTAGTGTGAAGCTGGATGATAGCCTCCAATAGGGGACGAGGTATACCCCATTTCTGTAGCTTGGACCACAGTAACCCCCTTGGCACACAATCAAATGCTTCCTTAAAATCGACAAAGCAGCAGTGTATTAGAGATTTTTAAGCTGCTGCTTGGTCCATCAGAACTGATAATGCAAGTAAATTGGATAGGGTTCCTGATTTGGCCACAAATTCAGCCTGGTTAAAGGGGAGTAACTGTTCTTGTTCCGCCCACAGCGCGAGATCTTCCAACAACAGACTAGCACAGTATTTGGCATCGATGTCAAGAAGGCCTATCAACCTATAATTTTTTTGGTAACTACTCGCTGCCTGAGCACACACTAGTGAGTTTGAACATTCATTATGAGTTATATCTCAACACAATTCTGGAATAGTAGATCTTGATCTTTTATTATCTTCTTTTGGATGTCCAGCCAACACGTGTTTCGTCGTCCAGGGCAATAACCCACGACTTCCTCAGGGCTGTCTAAGTATTACAGACCTTGTTCCGGACGCACAGCTTGAGTCAATACAAAAAAAATATATTGTGTCTCTCATGTGACCTAATGAAATGAGTACAAAGGAAATTGTAGAACAGAAGGAATAAAACTTTATTGAACGTGGATAACTTTGTGGAATCGTTTGTATTGACTCAAGCTGTGCGTCCGGAACAAGGAGTGTAACTTCACTTCCAATTGTGATGTATTTATCTATACGTGGTTGTTGGGCAGACCACTACACGGGCTGCACGCATAAAAGCTTAAATGGACAACTTCTCAGTGAAATCTTTAGAAGAAGGTGTGCACTTGGACATCCCTATTTTGTAAGTATTACAGACCTCTTTGAACCTCTAAACCGGTTGTAATTCCGTCCCGGCCGGTAGGTAGTGAACTCAAATCTAATCTGCAAACTGCACTGGGTATATCATTTGGTCCACTACCACCCAATCTTGTGTTCGTTGTCTAAAAATAATCTGGTCCACTACAGGGCTCGAAAAATCCGCTCGCATATGCGAGCTAAATTTAACGAGGGCGAGCTGTTTTTAGGTCCTACTCGCCCTTTCTGGCGAGTAGGAAGACAAGCTAACTTTTGTCCTCTGTCGCTGAAAACGGAGCAAATGTGACAAGATAACAAGATTTAAAGGCATTTTTATTGCTCACAAAGTTAATGAGCAATAAAGATGCCTTTAAATCTTGCTATCTTGTCACATTTGCTCCGCTTTCAGAGACGGAGGTCAAGTAGGTTGCAGTTAGGTCGAGGAGATTTTTCAAGGTACTAGACCTGCAGGACTAGTACCATTTTTTTGATTTTTCGAGCCCTGCACTAACATCCAATTCTTGCATCCGTTGTCAAAAAACCATCTGAAACGGACGCCGATCCGCGTCTTGTCATCAGGTGCAACTAAGAAAGGGCACGGTGTACGGCCCAAATATAAAGACTCTCTAAGAATCCCTATCCGCGTCCTGTCGACTCCGTGTTTCCCGTCGACTCGTGTACTGGTATGGCTCTGTGAACGGGTTTGTGAATGGTTGTGTGGGAGCAGCAGTGGGTGTATGAAACATTCTACAATGGTGTGAGTGGGTGCGTCAGAGATGCTGTGGATGATGTCATCAGTGATGTCACTGACCTTGTCATGAGTGATGTAATATATGAGGTCATAAGCAGTGCATGGGGGGCGCGAGTTATAGTTACCTCAGGTAACTATAACGGCTGAATTTCTCTGGTTTTGTACGAGTGAAATGTCAGACTAACTATAACGTCCCTCTAACCTATGCTTTTTTCCGTGAATATCTAAGGTTTTTTAAATGCTAAATTCTAACTATACCGTCCCTGAAATCTGTGGGTTTTATCAGTGAATATATATATATATATACACACACACACACACGAACAAAGGGTTTATATATACCTGTAAAACACTTACATTTTAGTTGCAAAATCATGCGTGGTAAAGGCTTAGTTGTGGTAAAAACTTGCTTGGTAAAGGCATGCATGGTTAAGACGCATGCATTGTCATGACTGCCTTGTAAAGGCATGCGTGGTTCCGTCATGTCATACACCCAAAAATACCTGCTAGCTTTCATTAAGTTTCATAAAATCAGTAAGCATTGTGGATGAACTATTCTATTAAAGTATCCATACGGTGACCAAAGCTTTAGTTTTTAGTTTTACTTACTGTTCGTTTCCCTTTGTGAGGTGGAAATCACATCATAAGTATGAGGACTGCAGGGGGTGCATGTTATCATGCACCCCCTGAGCCAGTTGCGGCAGAGGGTTTAAATAAAGGGGAGGAGTAGAGTCACACAAGACTTATTCTGAGACAAGAGCATACAGTGGTCATGTGAGTTATTTGCTTGGCCTGCCACCGGCCTATCGCCTATCCCCACTATACAACCCCTGATTCGGGGAATGCCAGTTCCGCGAAGCAGACCCCGCCACATACCTGCCAACTTGACGAACAATCTTACCATGTGAGAAGGGGGTGCCACATACCTCCCAACTTGAAGAACAATCTTACCGTGTGAGAAGGGGGTGGGGCCTCGTGCCGAGAAGTACATTCAAGGCACTTTTGAACCCCACCCTGCCCCCAAACACCCTCCTCCCCAAAAAAAAAAGCTTGCGGAGGCTGGTGCCGATGTCCTGGGGTGTTTTCACACCCCTTAATGGATGTCAGCAGTTCAAAGCCTCAGTAAACGAGCTGGAAAATCACCATTTACAGTGGTTTTCAGTTGTTTTTCCTGCCACCGTGTGATATCGGCTCCTCATCGGGAGACTGTATAATGTGAGCCGATATTGTGTGTCACACGGTGGAACCGTGTGAGTTGGCATGTATGTCACCAGCATTACCAGGGTTCACACCCACGACGACAAATAGGACTAAGGATAATGAAGGTTACTGGTAAATAGACAGGGCACTTCTACGCCCCCACCACGCAAAAATGAAAAAGAATTACACTAGGGACTTTTCACAAGGTTTGGTTGGTCAGGATCAACAAAGTAATTCCACTACCTGAACAAATAATATAGTCCCAACGATATTTAAACGAGCACACACTTCAAAAGAAACTTTACCATAGGATAATCTTAATTGGAATCCCAGGGAAACAAAAAATGTACATAATACGAGGTCAAGTTCTCAAAAATAGGTTTCTTATCTCTCCTTGTCGATGCTTTAAGAAAACCTGAATGATCTGTTCCCATTCAAAGATGGCGATCGACTCAAAAGAAAATTTCTTTAAAACAAAAAAAAGACTATTAAGCATTGTCCGCTTTCTACTTCTATTTACACACGCCAGCTTCATCCGGCGAATTCTTCTACTCGTGTAATTTCGGGCAAGAGTTACAACAAAATGAAAATGCGGCCAATAATAGAATATCTTGTTGGCCGGGTGTACTTACAGCAAGTGGCGGGCCTCCCCTGGGCAGTTGTCGCGAAGCACGTGGGCTCCACGTGCTAAAAATTGCAGAAGGGCGTCTTCAGACATGTTTATAAACGTTCTCGCTTGCAACAGCTTTTTAGAGAGACTAGTGTTTCCATTAGAGGAATATCCTTGGCAACGACGTATCTTGGCACGTTAGGCCCAGCCTACGTCTTTGCGTCATGAGAATGGATTCCCGCCTCCGAACCATAGATTGGAGGCTGTTCAATGTGCCCAGCCTCTCTCGTGGCACATGCGCAGTTACTTTCACCGGCCCCAGAACTTACATCCAAGCCAAGCGTGTAAAGGAAAACATTAACAGACTGCCTTGTGCCTAGTACACATATTTTTCCTGTATCTGGAAATTTAATTTAGCGTATGCGTTCTGTTATTTGTATTTGCTTTTTTTCAACTGGATTGAAGTGCCAGCTAGTAACACAAACGTTGGCAACAGGGCACAAGTCCTAAGCAAGCATTTGCACTGCAATAGGTCTCGTAGAGCTATTGGCGTTGTAAATGACAATGTCTTTTACCTATGTGTTTTGTTTTGGAGTGTAGAGGATGTTTGTGGTTTGGCGTGGAATTATTTGGGTTGTATTGGAATTATTAGTTGTGGTATGATGTGTACATTTGTGGTGTGTTTTGGAGGTATGTGGTGTGTTGTGGAATTGTGTATTTGAAATATGTGTTTTTGTGTGGAATTATGTGGTGTGTTTTGTAAATGTGTGGAGTTGAATTGTGTGGCGTTTAGCGAAATTATGCTTATTGGAATTATGTGTTATGGTGTGGAGTGCATTTATGTGGATTGCTGGTATGTGGCATCGAGTGCATTTATGTGGGTTGTATTTATGTTGTATTTAGAGTACTTATATGGAGCTGAGTGGTATTATGTGGAGTGTAATTATGTTGTGTGGTGCAGAACTATGTGGCATTGAAATGTGTTGTGTGGAATTATGTGTTTTCAAGGACAAGGAACACACAGTATATCAGGGACCGTGGGTATGTAATGTTTGTAGAGGAACAGGTGGTCCCTTAATATGAATTTTCACAGATCAACGACCATAGAAAATTAATAAGGTCTATGTCAGAAGAGCTTTTGATTTAGAAACTTAAAGGTATTTGTTCAATCACAAAACACATAAAAAATTAATGAAAGTGGGAAACAGAAGACAAAAAAACACAGCTGAGAAGATACTTTACACATCAGACATTTTTTAGAGTGACTTGTATCAATATGTTTTCATCAAATTGACGCAGGACACTTATTCATGTACGTGCATGGTATGAAAGAGCGCCGCCTTCCACAATTGACTAGGATTATTACTAAATCTCCAATTCTTCTCTGTTTGTCTCCCCCCTTTTTCCCCTTCCCACCTCTTTCTTCTCATCACAGACATAAGTGTAATTATATGGTGTGGAGTGGAATTATGTGTAGTTTATGTTATTGGTTTGTAATTGTGTGGCATGGAGTGGAATGATGTGGTGCGGAAGTGTGTGTAGTTGAATTGTGTGGCATGTTATTATAAGATGTTAAAATGTGTTGTGTGGAATGGATTTGAGGGTAAGGATGTCTGTGTACGTATGATGTTTACCAATGTTTGCAGGGATGTTGTGTGGCCACGTATATGCACTATCCAGAAGCCAAACCCACTAAATTGGTGAAATCGTGTTCTGTGAAAGAAGTGGAGCATTCGCGTAACGGAGGTTTTAGCTAGCGACAATTTGGACAGGTCATTGGGTAGAAAAAAGGGGTGATTAAAGATTGTAGCGGCAAAATTAAAAAGGCAGTTAGGGTAACCATCCAAGTTGTGGGCAAAGTAAGTAAGGGTACAAAAACAATTTAACAGTTCACTCCACCGGTATGTACATTAGGATTGCAGGCCACCAAACAAGACATTGAAGGTAAAAGAATTTTTGTTCTTACTCTGTAATCCTCTTTGCCAGGTTGGTGCACGCAGCCGTCGAGTTCGCCGAGAAGACCCAGTAGCCTCCTCTCGCTGAGTACAGGGCGGGCTCCAGGGCGGTGCTGAACTGGAGGGGGGAAAACGTGGTGAGAAATAACAGGTATTTAAAAAGCACCCAGTGCAGAGTTCCTTGTGTGTCCAGAGGTTTTCAGGCAACAATAAAAATGTAACTAACTTTGGCAATTAATGTTACTGATGACGAGAAAGATTGGAGTTTTATCTAGTGGCTGTTTCTAATCATGCTAAAGTAGCGCAGAGGATTAAGATGCCTGCTGTAAAGATCATGTCCTTGTGTATCCAGAGGATGTCAGGCAACAACAAAAATGTAAAGGTAACTTTGGCAATTAATGTTCCTGCAGGAGAGAGATCGGAGTCGTATCTTGTGGCAGTTTCCACTCATGCTAAAGTAGCGTAGAGGATTAGGATGCCTTCTGCAAAGAACATGTCCTTGTGTGTCCAGAGGTTGTCAGGAAACAACAAAAGTGTAAAGGTAACTTTGGCGATTAATGTTCCTGCTGGAGAAAGTTTGGAGTTTTAACAAGTGGCTGTTTCCACGCATGCTAAAGTAGCGAAGAGGATTAAGATGCCTGCTATAAAGAGCAGAGCAATTGACAACCTGCCTAGAACGGAATTGAGACTGAGACAGGCCCAGCACTGAAAGAGGCAAGCAACTGGGGAGTAAGTAGGCACATCGCCGGATTGGGAGCGAGTGAGGTGTTGATCATGGAAGCCGGGGGTGAGGGGGCCCAAGCCCGCAGGCTGCCAGCCCCGGAACTCAGCCGATTTCCATGGGGTGCCTTCCACTCCTTTTCCTGGAGCCCCCAGCACTAACTCTCCCGGTTCGTAGAACTTTGAAAAAAAAAAAATTGGGCGAGCCGAGCAAAAGTAAACAAAGGCGCGCAGCTGCCATTGTTGAAGATGAAGCACTGGGCACGCCTCGCTGCTTAAAAAAGCATTTAATATTGAAAACATGTAGTTGGTAGCCACGCAGAAGAAAAAGGAAGGCTTGCGGCTGCCATTGTTAAAAATAAATCGTGCGGCACGCCGCTCTGTTTAAAAAAACATACAGAGATACCATGTACATGGCTGTGGAGCGGGGAGGGAGTGTGTTTAAAAGATAATGATCAGGCGCCTGGCTAAGGCAAGAAAATACGTGGACTCTGCTTTGCGGGAGAGCCTGTTGTGCCTGCAACAGCAGCTAGGAAAAAGTTACTAAGAAAATAGTGCTCACCAACTGTAAATAAAACATACAGAGTAACAACACATGTAACAGGGGATGTCCTTATGGGAGGTTACAACAGGAGAAAAGGAGGTACTAAGGAGAGACTACTAATCCTATTGACCAATGAAAAGCCACCATTTACAAAGGACAGTATCAGGAGCCAATTAAAAAAGACGGGCGGAAAGTGGGTGGAGCTTAATGCCCATATCCTGAATATAGCATGTTTCGAAGAGACAACACAAGCGCTGCCTAGGCGAGACCTAAAAAGAAATGGGGAGACTAACTAAGGTAGGTAGTATGCAAGTTACATCACGGCACGTGACTTCACAGGAAGTGAAATCATAGAAAGTGAGATCAATTCTTTTTTTTAATAAATTCTTTTTATTAAACATAGAACATCTGCTTCAGACAGAAAACAATACAGTGAATATGCTGGATGCCTTGACATATACATCAGTCCCCACATTTCCAAACCCCATGCAGCCCGCCTTTACAATCATCAGAGTCTGGAGTACTGTCTTCTTCATCAGTTCCTTTTTTACCTGGGCTATCCCTCTTGCCTCCGCACTCTAACTCCTGTATTTCATCCAAGCCCCCTATATCTTTTCCCATTTGCGTGGGCAGCCTCTGCTCTGGTATATTGTCTGTTCCGCTCGTTGACACCAATCAAGGTCCTTTTTCCAGGCCTCCAGTGTTGGAGCCTCCCCCGCACCTCATGCTCGGGCAATATTCCTTTTGGCCTCTCCTCCTGCCAAGGCAAGCCATATTTTGGCCCATTTCGGCCAGACTGTCTCTCCCGTCACTCCCAGGATATGCCATCTTGCCTCCACCGGGACCTGTGTTCCCACCACTGTCGCCATCGCCTGTGCCAAGCCACTCCAGTACCTTTGAATCCTGGGTCAGGACCACAAAATATGGAAGAATGTGCCCCTCTCGCCGCACCCTCTCGCACACTCCTCTGAATCACAGTGACCAATGCAATTCTGTACTGTCCTTGAAGTGTAGGACCTATGCAGTATCCGAAGCTGAATCAACCTGAACCGTGCCCTTATGGCTATTTCTCTGGGGCTCTGCAAGGCTTCAGCCCAGTCATCATCCTCCAAAAGACCCACATCTAATTCCCATGCCTCCCTCAAGGAACTCATGCAGTCTGGGGAGTTGTTTACTAGTTTCCTGTATGTGAGGGATATAGCTCTATCTATCATTGGGTCGAGTAAAAGTCTGTCTTCCAGTGGAGTGTGTTCCGGTAGCGATTCCCCTTCCGCCATATGACATTGGAGTGCATGTCGCAATTGTAGGTACCTGAGTGAGATCAATTCTTAAGATCTCACACATATGTTTAGCAGGTCTATCGTGAGTACATTTAAGCGCATTACGAGATTTAACAAATGAGATTTTGTATCAGGTTGTGCCAAAAAAAGTGACGCAACCCCAACGCAAAATCTAGCAGCCCTGATAAGTACTACGCATCAGGCGTTAGACAAACACATTTCAGTGTGGTGGTCCACATCACCGCACTGAAATACAGAGTCAGACATTTATAGTGCTCTGACCACCCCGTGCATGCCAGGTGCGCTCAACGAGGAGTTTTATTTAAGCGCTTAGTGCAGTGCTAATGAGCGCGCTCTGTGCTGTCTGCTGCCTGAAACACACTTTCACCTTTACTCACAACCTGACCTGCCAATGCACTGACTGCATAGTTATTGGCGCTGTTGCGCCGGCCGACCGTCGGGTTTAATCAAGCCCTGCCCGGTCTCTCCTTCACGTATACCACATGGCATGTCAGCGCTGTGCATGGTAAACAAACATAGCTGCGACAACGCAATGTATTGATTGGCCCCTGACATTGAGATAGTGGGCGGCAGCTTCCTTTTTCAGTGCCGCACCGCAACATGTGCTTACAGTTCCGAGGAGTAGCTGTGAAGGTCAGTGTGTGGGCTTATTTATTTTGTTTTGCCTGTCTGTAGGCCCGTTGGGGCTTGTGCACGGGGTTTTACTAGTGATTTCCCCGATGTGCTGACACAGAGTGAGGCAACAGGGAAAGTGTTTGGTTTAATTTCCTGATTACTGGTTAAGTTATACAGCACGCTAAGGCACTCGCTCTGCGTCTTGGCGAGTGTTGGCTTGGCCCTTCCTGATTTTTCCTGTGCGATTTTGTTATGAACTTAACAAATCCCGCCCATACAGCGGGTGAAGTCAGAATCCCCCAAGTCTTGTGGTACGATGGAAGAGACAGCTGCGTGTTCCCATTACAACAACCAACGGCCGCCCATTGTATTGGATGATCACCTCTGGGCCAAAATCCACGCCGCACAAGCATGAAGCAGTTAATCTCATGGGCCAGCAATGAAAGTAAGAAAACATGTTTTCCTATAACCTGCGTTTTGGCCACCCTTGTTGTTTAAGGCAGTGAATATATGAATGGAAATGTTCATTAGAAAAGCGATCTATTCTCCCTCAGGGTTCTAATCACTATACTTCCATGTGTTTTCACTATCTCAATATAAGAGCGGATGTGTTAGGGCCTGAACTGCTGACTTTAGAACTGGGAAACAAGTTTGAGACTTGGCGTCGGCTCAAGATCCTGTGATTCTGGACAAATCACTTAATCTCCCTGTGCACAAAAGAAAAACAAACAAGTGCGTCCTTGTGTAATGTAGATTTTCCTAATAAGTTATGACGGAAAGTCTTAATTTTATTAAAGACACGGAGGCGAGTATTATGCTTTCTTATCTTGCATTTATTCAAATAGCAGCCAAGATAAGTACTAAAAACTACAGTTCCCAGAGGGCCGAGCTAACCTTTGGCCAATGGTAACACACAAAGTCACAGAACCATGAACCAATGAGAGCGTAGCCATAGGTATAACTTCATAACTGACTGCAAACAGTCCTCTTTTCGCTGGCAAGCAGCTCAGATAGAATCCATAAACAGAGGAACAATGGAGAAAACGATACAAAATGCCAAAGTCCATGAAAAAATATCTTGACCATAATCCAACCAAGTCGATCGAAAGGCAGGAATCACGGTGGTAGAAGCAGAGCAGGAGGAAGGGGCATCACGAAGAGGAGAAGAACTCTCTTGAAGATCATGAATCCCATCACGAAGATGCGGGAGGCAAAGCTGGAGCCGCTGTAGGGAGGGAGAAAACACATATTAGAAGTGTTGTGGCGGGATAATACTCGCCTCCGTGTCTTTAATAAAATTAAGACTTTCCGTCATAACTTATTAGGAAAATCTACATTTTATGGCAAGACCGGAGGCTCCTATTATGCTTGTTCAAAGCATATCAACAACCAAAGAAGCAGCAGTAACAACAGGTTTGCAATAAAACATTCGGAATACATTGTCATTAGACCAATACGCAGATCTCAGAATGTCCTCCAAACGGGAGCCTGCCCAAAAAGCTTTGGAGGCCATGGCTCCTCTGGTGGAATGAGCCCCGAAAACTGACACATCAATACCCGCAAGGGACATGACCCAACAAACCCACCGGGCCAAAGAGGCCGAGGAAACAGGGAGATGGGGCTCACGGAAGGAAATGAGAAATTGTGAATGAGAGGACGTTCTGAGATCCAAGGTTTTTTGCTCGTATACTTTGAGGCATTGACCTACACATAACTTAGGATGGGATGGAAAATAAGGATAAAAAACAGAGTTCAAATTTGTCTTTGTACGTTTGTTAATCTGAAAGAGTGCTCCCGTAGGAGAAAACTGACAAGAAGAAACATCCAATGCTTTAACATCTGAAACACGTTTAATGGAAACGAGACACAATAACATGGTAAGTTTAGCAGAAAGCATTTTCAGAGAAAGAGCTGCATTATCTGGGCAATCAGAAAACAATTTAAGAACCAAATTTACGTCCCATACATTAGAATACTTAGCCAACGGAGGTTTTGAAAATCGAACTCCTCGTAGCAGTCGACAAATCAAAGGATGAACGCCAACTGGTTTGCCATCAATAGGACAGTGATTAAGGGAAATGGCTGATCTATACAAATTGACCGTTCTGTAAGACTTACCTGCACTGGCTTCGGAAGCCAGGAAATTGACAATAAAGTTCAGAGGGGCTGAAAAGGGATCGATATGTTTTCCCAGACACCAGCTTGCCCATAAAGACCAGGCAGACTTGTAAGCTTTGGATGTACCTGGGGCCCAAGCTTTGCTGATGAAGAGAGAAGCTTCTTGCGAAATGAGGAGGTCAGGAGGGACAAACTGGAGACCTTCCACGCTGACAGAACCAAAGTGTTGTCCAGAATGAGACTGTGTGGTTGACCCAAGAGGTTCTGAAGCAGATCGCTGCGAGCAGGGAGGAGAACTGGGAAGTCCACCGCCTTCTCCAGAAGAGATGGGAACCAAATCTGTGATTGCCAGAATGGAACCACTATGACCAGGGAGGTCAATTGGCGCCGTACCTGGGAAAGCACCCTGTTGATCATGAGAAAAGGAGGAAAGGCATAGTTGAGATGGAGGGACAAATCTTGGAGAAAAGCATCCGTAACTAGGGCCAAAGGGTCCGGGCACCAACTGAAGAAGTGAGGCAATTGGGCATTGAGGCAAGAAGCAAAGAGATCGATATGAAAAGGGCCCCACTTTTGAGAGAGAAATAGGAAGACGGATGGAAGCAGCTTCCAGTCGCTGGAGTCTCGAAGATAGCGAGAATGCCAATCTGCTATGGAGTTGAGATCTCCAGGAAGATACTCTGCTTTGAGAGATAATTTGTTTTCCAGGCAATACTCCCAAAGACTCTTTGCTAACTCTGCGAGTGGTTTGGACCTGGTGCCACCTAGATGGTTGATGTAGCGGACCGCAGAAACATTGTCCATACGAAGGAGAATGGAACACCGAACTTTGTTCTTTGTGAGGCTTTGGATCGCAAAGGAGCCTGCCAGCATTTCTAACCAGTTGATGTGCAATCTCGACTCCTTGCGAGACCATGTACCGCCAGTCGATATTGGTCCACAACGGGCGCCCCAACCCGACAGGCTTGCATCGGATTCTAACACAAGATCTGGGGCCGAAGCGAAAATAGTTCGCCCGTTCCACGCATCTAAATGGTCGATCCACCATTGTAGCTCGATACGAGACTCCTGATCCAAAGCGATGAGGTCGGAGTAGGCCAACCCTTGACGAAGATGTCGGATCTTTAGACGTTGAAGGGCACGATAGTGAAGAGGCCCTGGAAAAATGGCTTGGATAGAGGCAGAGAGCAGACCGTCGATCCTTGCAAGAGATCTGAGAGATACCAGAGAGGTCCGAAGAACGTGAGAAATTTCTGACTTTATGGCTGAGACTTTTGACTGCGGAAGAAGAAGAGAAGCCGTGGAAGAGTCCACGAGAAAGCCCAAGAATTCGATGCGTTGCGAAGGAATGAGCATAGATTTTTCGGGGTTGAGAAGAAAACCCAGATCTAGAAGCAGGGACCGAGTGGTGTTCAAATCGGACAGAAGATTCTGTTTTTCCGTGTTCATAATCAGAATGTCGTCTAGATAAATGATTAGTCTGATCCCGAGGGATCACAGGTAAGACACCACCGGCTTCATGATTTTTGTTAAGCACCATGGTGCTGACGACATGCCGAAAGGAAGGGAACAAAATCGATAGGTTACTCCTAACCATTGGAACTGAAGAAACTTGGTGTGAGAAGCGTGAATAGGAATGGTAAGATATACGTCCTGTAAATCTATCCGAACCATCCAGTCGTTCAGGCGAAGGGTATCTCGTAAGTGAATAATAGTTTCCATTTTGAAGTGGCGATAAACCACAAATTGGTTGAACCATTTTAGATTTATAACTGGGCGCATCTTCTTGTTCTTTTTCGAACAAGGAAAATGGAACTGAGGAACCCTGTGTGATCTAGAGGAGCAATCCGAATAGCCTGTTTTTGGAGTAAGTTTTGGACCTCTATTGAAATGAGTTGAGTCATGTCTGCTGAAAAAACTAGAGGAGGAGGGAAAACTGTTTGGGAAGGTGGCGCGTAGAACTCTATAAGATAACCTTGGACAGAGTTTAGAACCCAGGGATCTGCAGTGAGAGTACGCCATTTTTGAATGAAGAGGCTTAAGCGACCCCCTACCGGGGGAAGAGTTGAAGGACCTACCTTGTTGGGTGTTGTTGCGGAAGTTCTTCTGTCCTCGACCGCTGTAACCACGACCTCTTTGTGGGTAGAACTGAGGTTTGTATTCTTGGTAACCTGCATTGAAGGATCCTCTGGAGCCTTGATTTTGATAGGAGCGGCCGGTAGAGCGACCCCTGCCTCTGCCGGCCCGCCCAAAAACCAGAGGGGAAAACACTTTTTTGATGGATTGTTGAGCCTTATCCAGAGAGGCAAAAGTAGTGACGAACTTGCTCAAATCCTTGACAAGAGAATCCCCAAACAGAAGGCCGTCCGCCTTAATACCAGGGTCGAGAGGAACTAGGTTAGCCAGCTTGGGGTCGAGTTTAATAAGGAGACCTTTGCGGCGTTCATGAGTGATAGCGGCGTTGGCATTTCCTAAGAGACAGAAGGCACGTTGAACCCACAATGAGATATCTTCAGCATTTAATACAGTCCCATCCAATCGAGCAGATTCTGCAAGGTCAAAAATGCGAGCCAAAGGACCCACAACATCAAGAAGCTTGTCCTGGCAGGTGGACCAAGCTTTATCCACCCCTTTGCGGGGATCTTTGCCAAACTTGGAAAAAAACGTAAGTAAAGGCTGATCAATGGAAGGGGCAACAGTAATGTTCGAAGGCAAAGAAGGTTTGGGACATTCAGACTTCAACTTGGACCTGGCGGATTTGTCTAAGGGAAGACGAAGTCTGGCAGAAATATAATCGCCAACATGAGAGGCCGGGAACCACTCAGTGGAATTGGGATGACGAATGGTAGAAGGGTCAAACATAGGAGCACCCTCAGAGTCCAAAACGGGAGAAAACGCAAGAGTCAGATTTAACTTTTTTAGCAGGGGGGGAAGGAGGGTCTGACACATCAAAAAGGTCAAATAAATCATCTGCATCACCCATGTCGTCATCTGTGTCCATAATAGTGGAAATTACCAATTTTTTAGGTACCTCTAAGTGTTTCGACTTAACTTTCCTCTTTCCATCGGAACTTGAAAACCCCTCCTTGGAAGGAGGCTTGGGAGGTACTAAGTCCTCAGTCAATTGCGAGGGAACCTCGCTAGTCGAGCGTGACGCATTCTTTGAAACATTCGTAGAAAAAGAGGGTACCAACTTTCTTTTTCTGCTATCCCCGCAGAATGGGCCAAAGCTTTTGACAACAGACTTAACATAGAGTTTTCCTTACCCTTGGAAAAACGTTTCATAGAAGCTTCCACAGCATTCTCAACAGAATTGTTAATAATCATATTCAAATCACTTTTGAAGGCTTCACCTTCCTCATTCTGGATGTCAGACCCAGGAGAGCTGTCAATCTCCATTGAACAAAAAAGGAGAGACACTAGGCAAACCAAGGGTTAAAAGCTTAGGGCTGGGAGTGCCAGAGGCGTGAAAGCGAGGATGACAAATCCAGAAACCACTCCCACCAAAGGCGGGGCGTTATCGGAGCAGGAGGAACGAAGCTCCAAGTGAACAGAAACCAGCAGCGCAGAAGGAAATCATACGCGCGCGCTGGTGAGAGGAAGAAACGGCCGCCGCACAACGCGTTGGAAGCAACCGTCAGCGCGAGCGGGGGATAAACCAGCGCAGAGAACAAAGCGGAGCGTTTATGAAGGCGCGAGGGGGCAAGAGCGGGTAAGCTCACGGGTGACAGTATTTTGAATCATAAACATTAAGAATATCATTAAATAAGCACCGTTACAGCCATATAATGATAAAACATAACGAGAAACGAAGAGAAGGCACTTATCTGACTGCGAGCAGCAAGAAAAGAGGACTGTTCGCAGTCAGTTATGACGTTATACCTATGGCTATGCTCTCATTGGTTCATGGTTCTGTGATTTTGTGTGTTCCCATTGGCCAGCGGTTAGCTCGGCCCTCTGGGAACTGTAGTTTTTAGTACTTATCTTGGCTGCTATTTGAATAAATGCAAGATAAGAAAGCATAATAGGAGCCTCCGGTCTTGCCATAAAATTTAACTGCAGCTCATGTAAAGTGCTACAATACCTTGGGGTTGAGCTCAAGCAATATAAAAAATAAATGGTTTCACTTTGACTTTGGTGCGGAGTTTGTATATTCTTTTTTAATCTCACTCATGATATAAAAAAGCAGTACAATATAAAATGCTTTCCCAGACCTAAACAGATTAGGCTTTATTTATGGCATGGATGCTTAAAGTATCTCAGCGTCCGCATAATGTCCCTTGTTTGCTATAAAGCAACAAATGAAAAATAATAGCTTTATAGTGGCCTCATTCTCCAGTCCATCTGTCCTACTATCTTTAAGTCACCAACAAAGCCAAGTTTATTTTTTTTATTTCCCTCTCGATCTTGTAATTTTCACAAAAGGTACTCTGTGCTGGTAAGAGACATGAAACTAACTACTATGCAATAGGATTGGTGCTATCTTTAGCAAAGAGCTTCTGTTGCATGAATGCTTGTTGTGTATGGTTATGTAGGACTGTGTGAGGGAGGTGTAACAGGGCCCTTCCTATGATTTTAATCATGGTGTGGATGTGTTCAAGCTACACAATGCAGGTCGACAATTGCTCATTATTTAATACTTTTACATTATAGGAACATAACTCCTTTGTTCCACTTCTAATAAAGTCTCTCAAAGTGTCATACATTAAGGCTTGAAATGTCACACATGCTAAAATCATGAAAATGTCACACATAAGCCAACTGAAAACTGGGCAGCTATGTCTGTTACTGGGAACTGCAGTCATGCAGTTTGTCTCCAGGTAGTGCCCTTCAATTTCTGGTACTTAGTAGCAGTTTTAAGATCTTTGTAGAGTTCCTCGTTGCTCAAATGGGTGTAATATCTGTTATTTATATGTTTCCTTCATCTTCATTGCTTGATTTTGCTGGCAAAAAAAGTGTCACTCATAGTCATTGAAATGTCACTCATAATTACTCTGAAATTGTGAAAATGTCACACATAGCAATCTGTAACCTTGGCAGCTACGATCTAGGTCTCTACTTATACATTTTTTTAAAAACTCTGCCACAAATAAATAGGCAACAAGGAGCAATGTGGTAGTAAATCTCGTCTTCTCAATTGGTTGCAAAGTCTGAATTTTAAAATATCTTATGGGGTTAAGGCACTTGCTGCAGAAATCTTTGTGTGCCTAATAAATGTCAGGGAATAATAGTAATGGTAAGAAAACTGGAGGTTAACGCATTTGCTGGAGAGATCTGTGTTTTCTCAAGTCCCAGTTTTGAATCGAAGTAGCATAGAGAGTTAATGTGTCTCCGGCTAAGCACATCTTGTAACGTGCAAATGGCAGAATTTTATTTAATGCAGATAGGTAAGTGGGTTACTGCTTTTAACACAGAGATCCTTTTGTTACTTGCAGTTCATAAATTGTAATACTTCTAGTATAGCACAGTGAGCTATGAAGGACATGTGTCTCCTACACCTTGTAACCCTAACTGTCTTATGTAACACATCCTGTACAATGGTTTACACACATATAATTTATTGTCAATGTATAATGTGTATGTGTGATGTAAAGTGCTCTGACACCCTGCATTGGGATGAGGAGTGCTATAAAAGAAATACAACAAAATAGTGTTATTTAAATTGGTATTTGTGTAAGTACTGGGACAGACCAACACATCTTACATTCTTACAGTGCTTGCATGTTTCTTATATACGGGGACTAAACAAGGTCAAAACCATGCCTCTATTAAGCCCCTTAACTTCTGCTTTTGTTTTGGGCCTAGCTGGAATTTAAAATAACAAAGCCCCCTCCCTGCCTACACGTTGCTGCACCGAATGAAAGCAAGCAATGTGCAGGCGCTGTTGAATGTGTCCCGATGTCTGAAAATTACACCGGGACAAGTTCAGCAGATTGCAGTGGGGCCCTTCTTGGCAGTGTGGACAGCGTTCACTATGTAAAAATAGTGGGTGGACACTGTCTAACCGCGTGTAGCCCCAACTTGTGCCTTGGTTGGCAAAGCTGATACATCGGGCTTTTTCATAAATCAAAGTGCTTTTCTATTAGTTTTGACTCATAAGATAGCATAGAAGGTTAATGTGCCTGCACATCGTGTAACAGGCAGATCACATATTTGCATTTTATTTAGAAGTAAATTGAGCTTCTGCTTTTGACACTGGGATAATTTTGTTTCTCCCATTTCATAAGTTGCAAGCCTTCTAAGACAGTACAGTGGTCTATTTATCAGCGTCAAGAAGCTGCACGCAAATTGTAAGTTTTGGGTTTAGCTCCTTATTGTTTTTTTCTCAATTTATTGTTATTCTAAGATTGCAAAGAAGGGTCCCTGAGGGAAGTAATAAAGTCTTGTTATTACAGACAACCACAATCACTGCATTACTCTTTACATCCTGACTTTGTGTTTCTTCCGATCATCACTCCTAACATATAATGTCTACAAGTATGGACGATATGTGATTCCTACACCTCATAACATTCATTGTCTTACGTAACATTTCCTGTACATTATCCAGAGACCCCAAATGCCCTCGAATCCAGCATTCACAGGCAAATTTTATCCATGTGGTATGGCATTGCCAAGTAATACAAAGATATTGGGCCGAGGTTTTGGAACAACTGAATAGAATCGGGGGATGGACGATAGCCCCAGAGATACAGACATGCCTTCTTGGCTTGATCCCTAAAAATTCCAAACGTAAAATTACCAGACGATTCTTGATAATAGGTCTTACGATAGCCAAGAGGAGAATAGCAATTCACTGGTTGTCTCCTCAGGTGGAAAAATGGAAGAAAGATTTAAAAGAATGGGCAATGGTTGAGGAACACCATATGAGGAAGACTAGGAGAGATGATAAGCTCCCGGAAGTGTTGCTGGTGTGGGGGGTAATGATACAAGAGATAGAAGAGACGGCCTTGCAGACTAAATCTGACTCGAGGGAGGAAGAACACCATAATGCGACTGCTACACGTAGTCAGGAAATAAGGGCAATAGAGACACCTAACAGACTGAACTAGATATGGAGATGGGGTGTCGTCTGGCGGGACCGGTAAAAAGGGGGGGGGGGGAGGTTAGGTGGATTGACAAGATCATTAACCAATATAATCTGGTCAACGAGTTGTATCTCTGATTAAAGAAACTGTTACCAGAATGTCTTTTGCTCCTGTTATAAAAAAATAAGTTTTCTAAACACTCTGACATTGGAACCATATTGAGACGCAATGCATAAATGCTGTAACATGTATATTGAATATGTTATATTAGACAATAAAGAAATGGTAAAAAAAAAAAAAACATTTCCTGTACATTGATTTACACACTTGTATGATTTATTGAGCCTCTCTGCGTGATGTAAAGCGTTCTAACACCCTATACTAGGATGAGAAGCACTATAAAAGAATTGAATTTAAAAGAATGTGCCATTTAAGTCAATACTTGTGTAATTACTCATACAGGCAGATAAATCTTGCATTATTACAGTGCATAGGGAGTTAAAAACCTACCTCTATTAGTTTATCTTAAGTACTTGTAAAGTGGTAACAAGCTTTGCGCCTTCGTTTTTTCTATTGCACTGGCATCTTGCTGTTAAACTGCAGATGGCTCCCAGCCAGGATAGTGTTCGAACATAAGGAGGGCTGGTGGACATTTAAATCAGGCCTTTGTTTGTGCCCGGCTTGTTAAAATAAAGACCCCTTACTGCCTGCAGGTTAACACAGACAACATGCGGGTGCTGCTTGAATTATGTCCTGGTGTCGAAAAATGACATAAGCACAAATTCAGCTGTTCCCTTGGGCCAGACATGGCTGCCGGGAGCGGTGGGATCCCCCTACTTTCCAGCACAGCTGCCGTTACAAAAATTAGAAAAATTACCGAAAGCCAGTATTTTTTTCCTGTATTAGTACTGTTAGAAATGGGATTCCTGGTTGGCAGAAGTATGCACCCAGGCCAGGCAGGAACCACCACTCTAGTCAGTGTAAGCTAGATACACATTAAAAGATAACCTGTGCTCACCCTCTGGTAGCTAGGCACAGAGCAGTCAGGCTTATCTAAAGAGGCAATGTGTAAAGTATTTGTGCAACACAGACACACACACACACACAAAACACACACAGTAACACAATAAATACACCACAAAAAGACTCCAAACAGGTTTATAAAAATAGAGTATTATATTATAAACAAAACAAGACCAAAACAACAAAACTCCAATGTATAGAAGTTGAGATATTGAATTTTAAAGAAATAAATGCAGTAAAGCACTTAGAAGCAAGTAGCGCTAAAAAGGGTACTTTAGGCCGCGCTGGACCAGGGCAAAGTCAAAATTCGGGCCGACCCCTTCGAAGCGCAGGCCAGCTACAGGATCCACGCAGGCCCCGGTGAACAAAGTACCTTTCCTGTCGCAAGCAACTTAATTCGTCAATCTTCTCCACATAGTGAAGGCCATGCGACGGTTCCGATTTATGCAGGTGGGTCGATGCGTCACACTTGAGTCTCGCAGTCAGGACTTCGGATCTGCGCTGCGTTTCTATCGAAGTTCGAGTCATGTAGGGCTGTCTCCGGATCGACGTCGGTGTCGGTTCCGATCAGCGCAGTGTCGATTTTGTAGAAAAACAGCTGCAGAACCGATTTCTGAGGCCCAGAACTTGAAGAGGGCACCTTAGGCTAGGGTAGGGCTCACAGAAGGCAGAGTCCAGCAGCACAAGCAGAATTGCAGGAAGTATTTTGTGTCCCTGAGACTTCAGAAAACAGGAGGCAAGCCCTTGGCGAACACTTAGAGGGAAGGCATAGTCTTGCTCTCCTTCAGCAGAGGCAGGGAGCAGCATGCAGCAGGGCACCAAGCAGAAAAGCAGTCTTTCCAGAAAAGCAGTCCAGTTGAGTCCTTTAAGCAGCACAGGAGTCCTTCTGGCAGAGGTTCAGTTAAAGATCCAGAAGTGTCTGATTTCAGGGGGTCAGAAACCCAGTACTTATACCCAAAAGTGCCTGTGATGTAGGTGTGGCTACACACCTACTCTGAAGTGCACAAGGATCCCTTTTAACACAGTCCTGCCTGCCAGGATATCTGTGGGGGGTAAATCGGTGCTTTGTGTGTGGACAGGACATTACCTAGTGAAGTGTAAGTGTCTGCCCCTCCTATTCCTCTCTGCCAAGGAAGACCCATCAGAATGCAGATGAGGGCTCAGAATGCAGATGAACATCACCTTCCTGTGTTTGTGGCTGTCTAGAGGGAATGCACAAATTGTAGCTGTCACCCACCCCAGGTGTGTATTGGAGACAGGCTGTCAAGCACAAAGAGCAGTAAGTGCAGAGAAATGTCCCCTTTCTAACAGTGGCATTTCTAAAACAGTAATGTTAAATCCAACTTCACCAGTAATGAGGATTTATCATTATCATTCCAAAGATATGAAACATGAAAAAGCTACTCCTCTTTGATCAGGAATTACAGCTTAAAAGTGTATTAAGGAATTCCCAATGCTGGCCAATGAGAGGGGTAGGTCTCATAGTTGTGAAAAACGAAATACGCTGTTTGTCACTACCAGGACATGCAAAAGATACAAGTACATGTCCTACCTTTTACTTACATGGCACCCTGCCCTTTGTATTACTTAGGGCCTACCTTAGGGCATTTCTAAAACAGCAGTGTTAAATCCAACTTCACCAGTAAGGAGGATGTATCATTAAACTTCCAAAGATATGAAACATGAAAAAGCTCTCCTCTCTGATCAGAAATTACAGCTCAAAAGTGTATTAAGGAATTCCCAACGCTGGCCTATGAGAGGGGTGGGCCTCACAGTAGTGAAAAGTAAAAAACGCTGTTTGTCACTACCAGGACATGCAAAACATACAAGTACATGTCCTACCTTTTATTTACATGGCACCCTGCCCTTAGGGTTATTTAGGGCCTACCTTAGGTGCGACTTATATGTAATAAAAGGGGAGTTCAAGGCTTGGCAAGTAGTTTTAAATTCCAAGTCGGAGTGGCAGTATACTGCACACACAGGCACTGCAGTGGCAGGCATGAGACAGGTTAGAAAAGCTACTTCTGTGAGTGGCACAATCAGTGCTGCAGACCACTAGTAACATTTATTAGGACATGCCCTGGGTATGTGGATACCACTTTAAAAGGGACTTACCAGTACAACAAATATGCTAATCAGGTATACACCAATGTCATCATCTTTAGGGGAGAAGCACGTGCACTTTAGTTCTGGTTAACAGTCGTAGAGGGCTCAGAGTCCTAAGGCCAACAAAAAGAATCAGCAAAACGTGAAGGCAAAAGGTCCAGGGGAAGACCACCCTAAGAATGCCAGGTCTAACAAGTACATACTCTAAACAGTAAATATTAGAGTAAAACACTTTAAAGTGTGTTCTACAGCTGACCTAATGATCCCTAACTGATAATTAAAGTAAACAAAGACAGAAAGGGCATGTTACACTTGAATACAGACGATTTGGTATAAAGTTCTACTTAAGAATTATGTCCAGGTCTTTGTACAATCTTAAAACATGAACAGATGGCCCTTATGTTTTTTTGGGAAAGGTTGCAACCCTAGGTACACCAAACGAGGTCACATATCTGAGGTGTACAATAGATGCAGAGCCACTAAGATTGTGCAGCAGGGAAGAACCAAAGTTTGCTGTAGTTAATTATGCAGCAAGAAAACACAAATTATGCTACATTATTCAGCGCATTTTGTGATTTTGTGGGACTTCTTGGTCAGTGGATTGTGTAGGGTAATGGCGCTCCTGGGAAATACGCAGTGAGTATATACTAGTGTACAATTATGATTGCGGTGCATAATGGGTGGGGAGAGCCACCCTCCTCCCCAATGTGTGGATAACCACTGATAAACCAAAACAACAGTCCCTTGCACACGCCGAAAGTATATATTATGTATCATTGACAATATTAAAATACACTCTTGTTCCTCTGTTGAAACAGTAACTTCAGTTTAATCTTGAGATCCTTAGCCAACACGTGTTTCGTCGCGCTTAGTTGTTGTGCGCAGCGACTTCTTCAGGGCTAAGAAACAAACAAGCGTATAGAAGTTGGGAGTAAAAGATATCAGTTCAGTTCAGAAAACCTTTATTTCGGTCATTGAGACCATAAAAGTATGTGTACAGTACTATAGATATCATTACAAAATAAAATTAATAAAAACGGAATCCATCCAACATACAAAAGTGCATGTGCATCGTCTTAATATGCCAAAGTGACAATCTGCAATAACATATGACCAAGGCCAATAGCCTCAACAAAGTGCATGTCCTTTGATAGAGAAAGGACAAGAGGAAAAAATAGCGGGGGCAGGGAAACAGCATAAGTCCAGTGAGAGTCTAGTTGGTTTTGGGGGGCCTTGGAGTGCTTAACAGAAGTCATAGAAACAATGAATCCAATTAAATCGTTACTAATCGCATTGTGGATAAAAAATTACACATACAAAATAAGAATTAAAACATATTTCATCTACATAGTTAAAATTTAAAACAGTAGGAAGGTTAAAAAGTTTTTTTTTTTAAATTAAACTGTTAAGAAGTAAAAGCAGTGTGTGCATTTGCATCTGGTGTAACTGTTTTTAAGAAAGTCCAGCGCCTGCGCCACATTGAATTTAGAAATCGAGAAACAGCAAAAACGATGGGCTTACGGATGCCAAACTTCAAAACTCTAAATGCCTCCTGGCAATGCACAAACCCTAGGTTCCTGCACAACTGTATGAGCCAGCGCTGTCTTGCAGGTTTGTAGCCTGGACAAAAAAATAAAACATGGAGCTCTGACTCCTCCTGATAGTTACAAGCTGGACACCCTCGTGAGGCAGTTTTTGACCATTTGCAGGTAAAGGCACGGAGTGGAAGGGTACCAAATCTAATATGGACATATAGTTTTCTTGCTGAGAAAGGTAGAATGTCATCCAGGAAGGGCTCAAATTTATACTCATCTTTTATTATCAGGAATTCGGCTGTCAGATGACCTGAAGCCGAGTTCCCTTGGATGGCTACCAGTTTGTTTATTCAATAGATTTTTACCAATTCGGCGCGTGAGATTGCAGGACACCCTTCCTCAGGATTACTCCAGAGACTTGGTTTACCTAACCTACTGCACTCTTCCCTTATATGTGCAAACCAAGGAATTTTTTCTACCCCCGGAAAACCCAGTAGCTCTTTTGTTTCTGACCGATATTCTGCCAGTTCCGGGGTCACCCACAGTCTGCGCCAGAAGGTTAGGGGTCTTAGACCAATCTCATCTCCAATTGGTCTAATTCCTAGGTCCAGCCGTAGGGGGATTAGGGGGGTGCTAGAAGGGAGACCCAGAATCTGTCTCCAGGAAGCTGTTCTCTACTTTACTCACATCACTACAGGAACAGTGACCCCATAGTTCGGCCCGTACATTGTTGCACCCCTGGCTTGTGCCTTGTAGATCTCTGCTATAGGCCCAGTGGGTTTAGAGGAAGAATTTCTAAGTAATTTTGCAATTCCCCCGGTAGTCTGGGCTAACTTGAGCTTAGCTTTGGCGATTTGTGGCCCCCACTCCATATTTTCTGTCAGGGTGACACCCAAATAGTCAAACACCGAGACCCTTTCCAGCATAGTGCCAGCTAGACGAGGGTTAGGGCGTGATGCCTTGGCTGGGTTGAAGACCATAAACTTGGTCTTCAAGGTATTTATCTCCAGCCCCAGTTGTTACAAAAGATGACAAAGCTGTCCAGGACCCTCTGTATTCCCATCGGCGACTTTGACATTAAGAGGGTGTCATCCGCAAACATCAATGCTGGGACCTTTATGTTTGCTAGCTTAGGGGCGTCATTATCCTTAACCTCAATGAGTTGGGCAACAAATGCGTTGACCAAGAGGCAGAACAGGGTAGGTGCAAGCACACACCCCTGCCTCACTCCTCTGTCAACTGGGAATCGTGAAGTTAATTCTCCTCCTTTCCCACATCTTACTTGGGCAAAGTTGGCTTCGTGCAGCCTCATAAGCATGCTTAGGAGGGGATCCCCATGTCTCTAAGTACCCCCCATAATTTAACTCTGGGCACCAAATCAAAGGCCATCTTCAGGTCTACAAAAATGAGGTAGAGCCTGCCACCCTCCATTCTCACCATTTTCCAAAATATAAGTTGGCGTCTATATATTTGGTCAACGGTGGAGATGTTCTTTCTGAATCCGGCTTGGTATGGGCTCAAAATGTTATTTTCTTCCATCCACCACTGGAGGCGGGCAAGGAGTACCTGTGCAAACAGTTTTTGCATGACATCGATCAAACTGATCGGTCTGTAGTTTGCAGGGAGAAGTGGAGAGCCCTTTTTAAAAACTGGGACAATTTCTGCCCCCGCCCAGGTTTCAGGGATCAGCATACCTTTCATGATGGCGTTGAATAGTACCCACAGGTAAGGACCCCATATTTTTGGTTCTTCCCGAAAAAGATCCCCTGAAAGCTTATCTAATCCCAGTGCTTTGCCGGCGGAAAGTTTCTTTATTGCATTTAGAACTTCAAGATATCCATCACTAACATCAGATGTCCGTTACCCTTTGTGACAGTATGTTTATCGCAGAGAGAGGCTCAAGTATAGTCCTCGAGCCTGTGGAAACCCATGCTGTTTTACTAAAACATATCACCATTGCTGTCTCTGGACAGATTTGTGCAGTTAAAAGATGATCGCTATTCCAAACAAAAAATTGTCAGCAAATGAAAATAAGCCAGTTTCTGGTGACTTATTTAGTGACATCCAATCTCCGAACATTTAGCAGTGACTCTTCTAAAGTAATTTACGAAACACGGCACCACCTCAATGTTGCCTCAGATCAAGAAAAAGTATACTTATAATCTAAGAAGTACCTCTAACCTCTTTGTATGGATCCTATATGGAGAAAAGGTACAAGGGAAGAAAATAACGTGGTGTTAAAATAACGAATCCACTAGGATTGGTGAATAGTGATAATTGTGGAAAGATATTGTAGGGAAACCAACCTCAGTTCCGGTTGTATTTCCGACCCGGAATGGGTTCTAAGTACTCCAGTGGTATTTGCACAGTAAAGGCAACAGTGATTACTGGTTCCAAGATTTAGTGTATTCCAGAATTCTTTTCTGGGGATAAACGAGAAAGGCAGACAGAAAAGTCCCAGTTACAATTGTGAGTACACCCCACTCAAGTAAGGGTTTGATATCGCCCCATTCGTAGCTGACAACAGGAAGTTCCACGTACCTCAAGTGTGGATCGTGTGTGTATAAGTCATAAATCCATCCTGAAGAATGACGACGTGGTATAGTAAAACCACTCTTTGGGGGCTAAGTGAGTTCCACTTGCCAGCAACCAAGTCTTTGCTGGCGTAAACACAAACCCTAAACACAATAAAGGGAAGATGAGGATTTTGTTACAATCACTATATATTTCCTCCCCTTGTAATACTATTAAGGAGCGTACCCCAAGTTAAGGGTGCACATCTCAGGAGTGTAAAGTATGCCACCGCTGAGTGCTACCGGGTATCCTAACACGGGCGCTTACCTCTGTTCAGTAGCAGGGCTGTCTCCGGCGTGTCCGCAGAAGAGTTTGGCCTGCTGAGGTTCCCGCCTAAATACTGGAGAGACCGCAGACATAGTCATAGGACTACACCCGCTTACTCTAACAAATCAAAGAAATGGTGTCGGCCATCATGAAATGGAGTAAAGTTAATGTTTGAAAGTACCGCTGCCTCCAAAAAGCTAAATGGATGGTGCAGTACTGAACCCAAAGTGTATCAAGGATCATATACCAACGTACTGGGGTATCTGCATGGTCACAAATATTGTGAGGGGCCATTCTGTCTAACGTCCAATTTATAAGTAATGAAACAGAGGCATAATAGTATGAAGAAAACTGTCTGCCATCTTGTAGCAGTGAGGCTCCACAATCTAAGTTAAATCCTATGTAGTATTGAGTGAATGAGTAATAAAAAGTTATATTGAGGTCGAAACCGGTGCTAAACTATGGCAACATTGAAGCAGAGTCGAGGGAATACATTCCAAATCTCGTGAAATTGTGTGCAAAACGCTCTAGCAGAAGTAATCATAGGACGGTATTAGACACTCACTGAACAAAGAGGGCTGCCCTTTACACCGCCTCACATCCATCCCTACACAGGATCACAAATCAGGTAACCCTTGTAATAGAAAGGAGTTGTGTGCATGTGACCGCACTGCAGTTTACACCTAAAAACTCTGTCTTCTTTGTGTTTTTGCGGCACAGTACAGGCCTGTGCGACACTGATCCTTCAATGGGGGCGAACATGAGTTGGACCTGGCTTGCCACCATGACCTAAACACTACATGTTCCTGTTGTGGTAAGGCTGTAGAGTTTAGTTCACTCACCAACACATGGTAATTTTGTTCTCTCTCTTTTGACCTATGTTGGTGGGGGAACAAGGCCTTAAACCCAATCCTCATGCGGGGACCCAGTACAGCAAGTTAACCCCAGAAAAGGACGGCCCTGTCACCAGCACCAGATGAGCTGATCCATTACTCACCTGCTGAGAATTCTGTCCATTGTGTAGCACCACTGAAGGATGACATACAAGCCCCGCAGACTATCCCTGGAAGGAACCCATGAGGCCAAAGAGGCATTTGAATGATCAAGCACGTTACCCACTCCAAATCGCTGTGGAAGAAGCTGTCTGTGGTTAGGTACTTCAAATAATGACAAGTAGCATGTACTTTAAGGGAGAGGATTTATTGTACAAACGCCCCAGTCAACACCTCTAACTGCTCCCAACTGTCTCTCTTAGAATCCCTTGACCAGACCCCTCATGACAGTCCAAGTGTTACATCACTCGTCAAGAGAAGTACAAAGAGCGCACGAGACACCACACTGTTTGTCCATAGCAGAGTTGCTTCATGTTGCCCAAGTCTCTGCCTTGCCAGCAGAGAAGACACAGCCTCATCCTAAGTCAGGAAAAGAAGAAGCCCATGATTCTGCCCCCACCAGATTACATTACACAAGATCAGATTAACGTTTTTAATATTTGTTTTTTTTTACAGGCATATTACGGTATTTTCCCAGTATCAAAGGATGTTGAGCCTCTGCACCAGTTTCCCAGTAAGGGAGACATGCCACTGCAAAAAGCAAGCTGTCCCACAAAGAATATTTGTCTCACTCCAAGGGAGTTGTGCTGTGAGGCCCCAGCATCCGAGCCATGCACTTCCCTTACCCTCAGCACTCTGTCTCCAGGACTGCCTGATGTGGCTTCAGGCCTGGGGGAGGTGTGACTGCAGGCGGTTATCTGGAAGTGGTCTTCTGCTTCTGCTTTACAGAGGCTTCATATGCACTGCCACCATAGGAAATGCATTATGATTTCATCTACTGCTGACTGCATCCACCTGGAGTGCCCACCCATCTACAGCACAGAATGGCACTGATTAGCCCTTTTATTACAGCATCTCTCATAATGCTAGGTTGTTGAAGCCAGACCTGAGACAGGTTAAGACAGAGCACCACACTTTTTCAAGTCCTTAACTTCTGGTACGATAACGTGAAGAGAGTTGAAAGTATGGGCTGTTTACCACAAAGCCCCAGCGACTGCACGACTCTGCTCTTGAGGTTCCCTTTGAAATAAAGGTGAAAGTTGAAGGCACTTGGGGGCAGGAACAATAATCAGAATCCATGCACAGTGAGCAAAAAATAAAGACTAGGCTGGTTGTCTTGTTTCCTTATGTACGACAAGCAGAAAAGTGCAGAAGCAGCACCTCATTCTACAAGAGAAGGCTTACCAAAACACTGTTTTTCAATGAGGTAAAGAACCTAGTTCATGTGCTGTCGTGTGAGTTTGTAATGACAAAAACCTTGTGGTTCCTGATGGACTCTGTAGAACTGTGACATAAGCATTAGAGCGTAGTGAAGTGAATGCAGGTTTAGAATGTTGAGTTTGCGGTTACCTGCAGAAGAATAAAGACGTGTTATACTAAACTCTGTGTGTGGCGTAGTCATTGGTGAGTACCCTGGGTGGGGAGAATGCTACAACTGGTGACAAGATTGGGGATAAGTAACCCGAAGATCGACAGTGCTCTCCCAGAGTGTTCGCTGTAGTCCAGCAAACTGCTCGTGCGTGCCACGTGTGACTCTGTCAAAGTGTGAAAGTGACGTGTGGTGTATGTGGAGTCAAAGCACAGTTCCATGTAAAGCATTTTAAGTAAATGAAAGATGCACTAGGACGCTTACGCATCGTTGGCCCAAAACTGTGCTACTACTCAACTCAAAGCCGTATATTCATGCGGAGGGATAACGCTATAGGCGGATGCCATCAGGTTTTGAAAGAGCAGCAAAGTGCAAGATAACTGCGAACAGACGTGCTGCGAGGCAGAGATCAACCAGGTGTCAGGCAGTACAAAGAGACACATACAAGCAATGAAATTCAAATACACGAAACGGTCATCTGCTTACCAGTACTAATTAAAGAGAGTCATCATGTTGCAGTGCTGTAGGGAGTGACCCCAGAGGAAGCACCTGGGGTTGTGTTTGCAGAGCAGTTTATACCTGAAACAGCACCACACCAAAGCTGCTGAGTGGGGCTCAGAAAAACTCCAAAGGTCTCCGAAATTCAGAAAGCCGAGAGCTGCAATCGTAATCGCGAAAGTCTGCTTTTCCAGTGGAGACCCAGAAAGGGGTCACATTTCCTGTCATTATCAAAGATGATCCAGAGGCCAGCAAGTCACAAGGCCTAAGAGATGTTTTACATAAACAAGATTACCAAGCAGCGTTGAAAAGAACTCTACTTTCCACATCAGTAAGTTCCACGAACGGTTACAATGCTGCTGCCACCTTTAAACCACCCCTGCAATGCCAAATCTCGATTACGAAAGGCACATCTTCAGTCAAGAACAACAGAAAGAGGGTGAGACCATTGATGAATTTGTTGAGAGACTGGATGCACTCATGAAACACTGTAAGTTCAATTAATTTAGTGATGAGGAAGGATAGGTAACTTAGTTTCCAGGGGAATTCTCATCAGTGATAAGCACTGAATATTCCCGCTTATGTGGGAGGTGACGAAAGAGAGAGAGAGAGAGAGAAAATAAGCAAATAAATGTACATAGTACTTTACTAAACATATATACCAGAACAATACCTTTCAGGTATAGGGTGCCGCATAAATTATGCAAAAAAGAAGCAGAGAACTTTGGGTAGTTCCCTAGTTTAGGTGGTGAGTAGACTCTGAATTTGCTCACCTCAAATGTGTGCTTTTCTATCAAAAGTTTTAAGCATAGGATTAGCACAGTGCCACCCACGCTGAGACAGAAAGGGACAATGTCATTTGCCATTTCTACAGCAAAATCTGTAAGCATAGGATTAGCACAGTGCTATCCATGCAGAGCTGTAAAATGACAAAAGCCTTTTACCACTCCAGGCACAGTATTACAGCTTTGGATTGATAAAATACTATCCAAGCCAAGCTTTGTGCAGACACAAGGGAGAACCCAGTCTAAGTCAAAACGATACTGTTGTAACCTTTTCTTTTTTTTTTTTTTAGTCCTCATCACGCAAAAAAGAGAGAGTATATTTGGCAAGATTTACCGCGTTTAGAGAGCCTTTTCTTCCCCTCTGTTTTTCCCCGTCACACTAGAGTCAACTCCAGTTCCTGCGTGGGGGTATCTCACTAGCCAACAGGCATCTCATACGGAACTTACCCACTCCTTTTTTGAAAGGGGTCAAAACCTGTACCACCATCTCACCTTTCTTGACTGTTGGTGCGCTTAATCATTGGACTTAATTAGATTTTATCAAATCAGTAACAGACCTCATTATAGCGTTTTACCAGACCAATACTGTTCCCAGATATTCCAAAATTCTAATCTTTTAGTAAGTGCACCAGCTCTATCGAGCAGATTTATTCTAAACGCAGAATTCAGCCATTCTTCTTCTGTAGGTGACACAGGCTTAACCCATTTAATACATATCTCACGTCTAGCAAGCAATATCAGTAAAAAGAGTAGATTTCTTTGTTTTTTACTAAATTTGGGTCTTCCACTGTCATCCAGCTCCACCCCAAACAATACTAATTGGGCGCTTACCTGTATTACTTGATGGAATACCTCAGAGAGTGTCTTACCCACTTTTTCCCAAAAGATCTGGAGTCGGGGGCACTGCCAAAACATATGGATGTCATCGGCTCGTTCTTCATCACATTTAGGACATCGTTTCACCTCTCCTTTTTCAGTTTTGACAGCTTCTTGGGAGTCCAATATGCTCTATGCAAAGTAAATAGATAATTCTTTTTGAGAGGTGCAGATTTAATGACGACCCCACATGCAGCCGCAGATACTTGCCATAATAAGGATACATCCAGCGTAGGCAGTGCTTTCCCCCAGATCTCGATGGGAAGGGTGAATTCCTCTCGTCCTTCATTGATAAGCGCCCAATACCAAAAAGCTACCTCTTTCTTCCCGAATTGTACTTGGAATTTCGACTCCAGTTCTGGATTTCCTACCCCGTCTTTTCCCAAGGATTTTGCCCAGCTTGTAAGTTGGTAATATTTAAACTTAGACAAGCCTCTGTTAGACAGTACTGATAACTGCTCCCAGTCAATAATTGTGGACCCAGACAATATCTGACCCCATTCCAGTACTCCGGCTTCTCTCAACGGTACTGATAACACATCCTTTAGGCATTCCGGCGTTCCAGGCGAATCCCAGATTGGAGCATGTTGACAATAATAAGGAATCTTCCACAGACGTCTTATCTGAACCCACAATCTAATAGCCGCACCCAAAATTTTTAGCTTGATTTTCTTAAAAAATTTTGTGTGGCCGAATTTGTACAAAAAATGGCTTCCTGCTGGGCCTATCATTGCTTGCATATAACATGGATAAGAGCTATAATCCTTAAATAATACTCTAAAATTTTTGAAATGAAAGGCCCTATAATATTGGAACAGATCCGGGCTAGCTATTCCACCGTGCTCCTGTTTTCTCCTTATTTTTTTCCACGAGATTCTAGCCCCTCTCGAGGCCCATATAAAACTGCTGATGTCACCCTGCATTTTACTAACCCATTCTTTTTAAACTCAAGTGGAATCGTGTTAAAAATATACGTAAATCTAGGTAAAATCATCATCTTTACCAGATTCGAACGACCCAGGAATGACAACGGGAGGCTCTTCCATGCATTGAGAAGTTTTCTGGACTGCGTTTGAATTTTATTAAAATTAATTTGAGCAATCCTCTTAACCTCTCCCACAATCAAAATCCCTAGATATCTTATTTGGTGTTTTATCAAAGGGTCATTACTCTGAGTATTCCAACACATGATCTCAGTCTTTTGTTGATTTATCTGATAGCCTGATAAGTTACCAAACTGCTTCAATGTTTCTATTATTCTTGGAAGAGAAGCATTCAGATCATCTGTGAATACCATTAAATCGTCCGCATATAGTGCGACCTTTTTCACCCAATTCCCATACCTGAAAGGGGATATATGTAAATTTGCTCTCAAGGCGCTAGCTAAGGGTTCTATATAAAAGTTGAAGAGCAGGGGAGAAAGAGGGCACCCCTGCCTAGTTCCTCTTTCTATATATATCTTATCTGTAAGTGACCCATTAACTAGTACACATGAGGTTGGGGATCTATATAGAACTCTTACTGCTCTTACAAAATTGCTACCCAGTTTATAAGCCTCCAAGGTATTGTGTAAAAAACTCCAGCTAACCCTATCAAATGCCTTAGCGGCATCGAAAGTGATTATCGATAAGGGGAGCTTCTCCTCAACCGCCAGGTCTATTGCCTCTATTAGTTCATGTGTGAGTTCCTGAATCTGTCTGCCCCTTATGAAACCTTTCTGATCCTGATGAATTAGGCAGCCTGCCCACCTCCCCAATCTTTTTGCTAATATTTGAGTGAAAATTTTATAGTCACTGTTTAACATCGAGATAGGTCTATAGGACTCGCATATCTTAGGATCCTTCCAGGCTTTAATATAATACAAATGGTTGCGTCGCTCCAGGATTTAGGAGGTTCCTGTCCCCGTATAAATATGTCATTAAATAAACTAGTGAGCTCAGGGACAAGTTCCTCCTTCAATGCCTTGTATATCTCGTTGGGCAAAGCATCAGGCCCAGCCGCCTTTGCATTTTTCATACCTTTAACTACCTCACTTACTTCTAATTCTGTAATCTCCGCATTTAATTCTTCTCTATGCTCTTCTGACAAAGTTTGCTTTACCCAAGAGTTAAGATAATCTTTAATTTGGTCTGCACTGTCACGCGTATCCTCTTTATATAGTTCTTTAAAAAACTTGAAAAAAGCATTCTTAATTTCCGACTCTTCTACAGTAGAATGGTTTTTACCCTCCTCTAGGATACTCAAAATCTTATTGCGGTTCAAATCAGTCTTAGCTTTCCAAGCTAAAAGCTTTCCACACCCCTCACCATATTGATAGTGAGCAAGTTTACTTGCTTCCCATTTTCTTTTACCTCGAGCATCTAAGATATTAACAAGTTCCCTTTTCTTGTTGATTAATTCCCCTGTAAGTGCTTCGATTTTGACCGCTAAAATTTCCTGTCCAATACTCTTCTCTAATCTCTGTATTTCTCCCTCTACGCTCTCTATTTCCTTTTTATTCAACTTATTTCGATAGGCCGCTAAACTAATCAACTTCCCCCTAAGTACTGCCTTATACGCATCCCATGTAACCTGACGGGAAGTCCCTCCGCGTTTAATTGGAAATAGAATATAGTTTCCTCTTTCAAGTCCTTTATTATTTGGGCATCCATAAGCAGAGTCTTATCTAAGGTCCATCTAGATTGTAACTGCTGACTCTGAAATTCAAACTCCAATAATACTGCCGAGTGATCAGAGAGATGTTCTGGAAGATGTCTAACCCTTCTTACTTCAGCCCCTAATGATTTATCAATTAAGAAGTAATCAATTCTAGAAGAATGACCCAGTTTTTTATTTTTAAACGTAAACAAATGCACTTTTTGACCTTTTGCTCTCCATATATCAATTAACCCTAAGTCATCCTGGTATAACTTTAGCCAACTCTTCATTTTTAGTAAAGTAGGGTATTTTTTAGGAGGATTCCTATCTTGCTTAGGGTCAATTAGTATATTAAAATCACCCCCCAAGATGATGAGACCAGGGACTTCCAACAGATATGCGTAAAGGTCCTGTAGCGCTGAGGGATCATCTACATTAGGTCCGTAATATCCTACTATTGCCAACGATCTCTCGTTCATACGTATGTTCGCTACGGCCCATCTCCCCTTTATATCGGTCTTATAAGACTCAATGATGGCTTTTGCTGTCCTTTTAAAAATAATGATTATCCCCTTAACGCAACATGTTTGATCAGTACAAATATAAGAATCCACCCACCGCTGGGTTTTCATAATGTCTGCCCACTCTGCTTTTAAAAGATGGGTCTCTTGGAGAATTAATATATCGCAATTTATGTTCCTGAGATATTCTAAAAACCTTTGCCTTCTAGCTCTGCCCCGCAAACCATTTACATTCCACGTAAGAATATTAACTCCCATATTCCATGTTATTTTCACTTAAACGTATGCTTCTCGTGAATCGGACCAATATTTTTTGTTTTTTCTCTCCAAATGCTCCCACACCCTTGATGCACCAAATTATATGTAACCCATACCCAACACCCCAGCCCCTCCCTCCCCACCCACCCAAAGAGAACCCTCCCTTTATCTATTGGCAGGTTAATCCTGCCACTTTGAGATCCCTACTCTATGGGCATCTTACACTTTAAATGCCTTTATCTTACATATCAATGATTCTACTTCTGTAGCTTCCCTCAAATTAAACATCTGGTTGTCCCACATTACTCTCAATGATGCTGGGAATTTCATCTGTACTGTGGCTCCCAGAGTCTTTAACTCCTGCATATATTGACCGAGCTCCCATTGCCGGTCCTGCGTCGCCTTTGATATATCTGACCTTATTCGGAAGGACCAGTCATTCTTTTTATGAGATCCTGCTCTTATTGCCTCTCTCAGAATTCTCTCCTTTAATGCATAGGTCTTAAAGTTAACTAATATCTTCCTGGGATTTACCCTGTTTTTACCTTTGCCAAACGGGTCTCTATGGACCCTTTGTATGTCCTCATAGAGATCCTTAACTTCAATCCAGGGGAAGATTTCTTTCAAAAGGTTTACCACAAAAGTTTTTATATCTTCTCCCTCTTGACCCTCCGGAATATTCAAAAGTCTCAGGTTATTTCGTCTGGATTGGTTTTCCAGGGACTCAATCTTTCCCCTTAATTCTTTGTCACTTGTCTGCAAGACCCTTATAACTTTTTCATTAGCCGTGACCCTCTTCTCCATTTCTTCCACAGAGACTTCCACTATGCTGACCCTTTCCATGATTGAGTTCACTTTGGTTTCCAATGCCTCACAAACCCCTGAATTCTAAGTTGATTTCTCTCAGATGTAGCAAAGCTCGACCTCATCTCTGAGATCAGAGTTTCCATTAAATTATCCGCAGTTTTGGCTACATCTGTCGAGTTAAAGCCTGTCGGTTTAGATCCCATTATTGATGAATCTTCACCCCTCCATTCTCCCCCAAATTCTCGGGAGAAATATGCTCATCATTGCCTGTATCTTTATCTGCTTCCAAGCCTGCCAAACCCTCAAAGCGATTTACACTCAGTGGAATGCCTGCTGTTACGCTTTGTTCTGCCATTATGGTATTTTGTTTGTCCTCAAAGAATTCTGTTTTTTGTGGACACGGATCTTTTGGCACTTTTGAAGACGATTGTTTAACTTTAAAATATGTACGAAGGGAGGGAGTGATTTTAACTTTTTAGTCACAGCCTTAGCCCGTGTTGACACGATAGTAGGCTCCAGGTTTTGTGTGGGGGACACCAATTTATCTTTATCACGCTGAAATGTTACAGTGTTCTGTGGGTAATCTGTTGTTATTGTGAGATTGTCTGGCAGATTTCTACTTCTTAAACAGTACCTTATCCCTCTTCTAGGCGACGTTTCCTGCACCAGCTCTTTAGGGATACCACTGCTTTTATCCTGTTTCTGACCCTTATTATCTTGAACCGTAATTTGAGCCTTTGAACTGTCCCCCTTGATGGCCTCACTTACCCTATTCGATTGTGTCGCACCTCGCGGTATTCGTGTCCGACCCCTCTTGGTCGAGGTAACTGCTCTACTTGTCTTGACGGGAGCCGCTGGGTCTACTGCACCGCTCTCCCTGCAACCGGAAATCCCGCCTCTGGGGCTGAGAGCAACCTTCGCACGGAAGGAAACTCTCGCGGCCGCCTTCCTGCTCTCTCGTAACACCGAGCCTGCCTTAGACCACACTGAGCCTACTTTCAGGCTCCGGTCTCCCAGTGGGACCACGCCACCATCAGGGGAACCAGGAGACGGAGTGCGAATACCGACCTGCAGAGCACCCTGAGCCTCCGAAAGAGGCGCGAGGAGAAACGGTTTATTTACCACACTAGTAAGGGTAGTGGACATGCTCCGAGCCACAACGAACTCCAGGAGCCATCAGAACAAAGCCACAAGTAAGTTGAGAAGCAAACTCTCATGCGCGCTCAAAATCTGACCATAGAGATCGGGAGCTCCCGACCGGCGTTCCTATCCGGCCGCCATGTTCTCCTCCAGCACTTGCCGCGCCGTTGTAACCTTTTCTTACTCCTTTCTTGTTTCCTGTTGGTATGCCCCTTTTCCATCCCCCATGTAATTCCCCAGTTGGACTCTCCCTTGGGAGACTACTTTGGATTGTTGGTACTTGGTCATTTGTGAAGAGAAGTTGGAGAGTGGATGGCCAATAAAGAAGATGCTACATACCTACCTTGTCTTTGCTTACTTACCTTTCAACACTGGCGACGAGTTACTGCGTAGGTGGCAGTTTGGCCATCTCCCCTTTGTGTGCTCTCTCCATCTACAGTTTAGAGAATTCCTCCAAGGCAGTTGTGGAGACATCAGACCAGGGAATCCATCCTTGTCGTGCTTGAGGATTCCTGAATCAAACTCTTTTATGTGCAGACGTGGATTATTCTGCTGTTCAGCACAGTCGTTTTGGCAAAGGAGACAACCAGGTCTATCAGATGACAGTAAAGCTTGCGTATACATCTGTTCGCTGATGGATGTCCGGCGTAATCCTGTCAAGTGATCGTATTTCTTCCTGCGTAGGTGTATTGACTGAGACGCGATCTCGCTGTAGTGTGCTGACTGACACGTCGAGGTCCTTTACAGCTTGGTGCGCATGTGTGTGACCGAGCCACTCGCTGACAGAGAGGCATTCGGGGTGGACCTGTTGTTGAGCGAAACTACATTCAAAGCGCATGTGTGTGACAGAGGCGGAGCTCATTTCACACGAAAGTGGAAAAAACTCAATTACTGAGGTATCTACTAGAGTTTATGCGCAGGTGTGCAACGGAGCGGTACACAATCAGTGGCGTACAAGGAGATTCAGGAGATGTGCTTTTCTTCATTACCTGAGCCACTACCTCACGCAAAATTCACGCAACTTCACTGAAGTGTACTGCTCATTTTCTTGTACATGCGTGTGATAGAGTTCCACACACACAGTTTGTCCCTTGCAGTAAACGTGTGGTGAGCCTTGCTGTTTCCTGGCGTACGTGTGGGACTGAATCTCTACAACACGAACACGCTCAACCCACCACTTTGTAACCTTTCAGTTATATGGCAGAACATATTTAAATGGTGTATTGAGTGCTGTATCAGAAGTTGGAAGCATCAAGCACATATGCTAGTGTGTATCAGAGCCTCTTATGATTAAAGCTTTCGAACCAAAAGCAAGTTCATGTTTGAAGTTGCCCACGTCAATTTGAAGAACATTTATATACATTTTTGTACCATTATAGTTGAGTTTTAGATAAGAGGAAGGTCATCCTGCCTTATGAAAGCAGCTTTTTCTTCCCATTCTACTCACACAAATATCACAGCTCATTAGAAATAAAAACTTTGACAATCTAAAATTTTAAACTTCAACAGTAATTTAACTGTTCATTTTGAGAACTTCTAATTAAAGACATCTAAAGCAACTGTACATAATGATGGCAGCAGCGAGCATGTGTCAGCCCCCATCGTTCCTAAACGAGATAGGAGAACTAGAGATATATTGGAAAGACTGGGTTAAACTTTTTGAATCTAACCTAATTGCCATTGGGGGTGAACGGTTCTCTGCCTTGCGAAAACAGCATATCTTACTACATAATTTGGGAGTATATGGCCGCAAAATATATGAAACTTTGCCCGCACCTGAGAATGTAGGAGAAGGTGAACTGGATGCGTTGGATATATATGCTAACACCATGCTCAAGTTAGAAATACATTTTGGCGATAAAATAAATGTGGTGTTAGAACGTCACAGATTCTTTTGTAGAATACAAGGGAAAGAAGAATCTGTAACTAATTACATTGCAGCTTTAAGGGGTTTGATTAAATTGTGCGATTTTGGTAACCTCACAGATTCCCTAATAAGGGACCAGCTTGTTCGGTGCACAAATAACATGCGCATACAAGAAAAGTTGTTAGCTAAGAATCCCACTCTCAGGGAGGCAGTTGCTATTGCTCAATCTGTGGAGCACACTGCTAAGTGTATCAAAGAGATGAAATCTCCTACGGATCTGGTTGCAAATGTGCATGACAGTGTGGACGAGGGAGAAATTTGTAATGTGAAGAGTAAGGAAGTAACACAATGCAGATCACAACAGAATGAAAGGAAACTCAAATGTTTCAGGTGTGGGAGCAGCAATCATTTATCTAATAATTTACAATGTCCAGTTAAAAACGTAACTTGTAAGAAATGCAATAGAAGGGGGCATTTTGCCAGGGTTTGTAGAGAGGGAAATCCAAACAACAGAGAAAGTGCTGGTAAAGAGGGCGGACTCGTTAAAGAAGTTAAGTGTGTCACACCTAATGAAAGGAAATATGTCTTCCAAGTAAAAGACACCATGGGAAATATAAACCTAATTTATCCTAAATGTGATGTTTTACTCAATAAGAAGGAAATTACAATGTATGCCGATTCTTGTTCGCCTTTTACTCTGTTGAGCCATTCTGATTTTATTAAAATGAATACAGATGGTTGTGTTAAGTTAGAAAAACCAGACATTTTGCCTACAGGCTATACTAAAGAACCCATTCCCCTCATCGGTATGAAGGAAATGCATATCGAATTCAAAGGGAGAAACACGATGGGAAAAGTTTACATTGTGGAAATTGGGTTGAATGTATTGGGGTGGCAACATCAGAAAGAGTTGGGTATAATTCTTGATCCCAATAACCAAGAACAAGTATTTTTAACCCCTTCGATGCTCATGACGAGCTCAGCTCGTCATGCTGCGCGGTGGGTGTGTGCGCATGACGAGCTGAGCTCGTCACGACCACGCCCGCGATCGGAATGTCCAGCACCTGAGCGGAATTCCGATCGTGGCGAAGGTGTTAATGGATGATGTCAATTCTGGTGCAAGAATATGTGAGGAGTTCCCCAAATTGTTTTCAGACAAACTAGGTTTGCTTCATGATTTCCAGCATAAGATCAAGCTCAAAACAGGTGCTAAACCCATTGTACATAAGTTGCGCCCTGTACCTCACTTAATAAAGGAACCCTGAGAGAAGGAATTAAACAAACTGTGCAGTATGGGCATTATCCAACCAATTGACTCGTCTGAGTGGTTGGCACCCATTGTGATCGCATCCAAGGCCAAAGGAGAAGGTATTCGTCTATGTGTAGATTTGCGTGTTCTTAACGAAAATATCGTGATTGAAAGATACCCACTTCCACACATAAACGAAATGCTTAGTACCATGGGACATGCTAAATTCTATAGTGTTATTGACCTCTCCATGGCCTACCATCTAGTAGATCTCCATCCCGAATCAAGACCCCTCACAGCATTTATTACCCCACACGGAGCATACATGTTTTAGAGAATGCCGTTCGGCCTGGCATCGGCTGCAGCAGTTTTTCAAAAAATTATGCACCAAATCCTGAAGGGCGTAAGTAACACATTATGTTTCCAGGATGATATTTTGGTTTATGGGATGACTGTGGAATCCCATGACCAAACCCTCAGAAGTGTCTTCAAGAGATTGATAGATGCTGGTTTGACTGTGCAGCAATCCAAGTGTCAGATCAGAGTGATATCTGTGGATTACTTAGGACACTCTATTTCTGAAAATGGTTTCAGGCCTAAACACAACTTGTTGAGTGCTGTGAGAGATGCCCCTTATCCTAAGAGTAAAGATGAACTGAAATCCTTCCTAGGGTTATTAGAGTATATGGCTAAATACATTAGGAATTTCTCAGGGAAGTGTGAACAGTTGCGAGATCTTTTAAGAAAAAACAAGGAATTCATATGGCAGGACGAACACAAATGCATGGTTGATACTTTGAAGGACGAAATTGTCAACTCACCAGCGTAAGGTACTTTTGATCCTAGAAAAAAAAACTATCCTCACTACTGACGCCTCTAACAAAGGCCTGGGTGCTACTCTTTCACAGAAAGAAGGTAATGAAGAAAGGATTATTGCTTTTGCATCCCGTTGCCTTACCAAAGCAGAGAGTAATTACTCTGTTGCCGAGAAGGAGGCCTTGGCGTGTTTTTGGGCAGTTAAACATTTTAAGTTTTTCCTCTGGGGTTTAAATTTTACTATCCGTACTGACCACAAGCCCCTTACATACATGTTTACTGTCACATGTTTACACCCCACATATGTAAATGGATACTTGGTCTGGAGAATTTCTGTTTCAAGGTTAAGTATGTTCCTGGGGGTGAGAACAAAATTGCTGATTTTTTGGTCCAGGTCACCTTTACAAGATGAGTCGCCTGATAAGGTGTTAGAAAGTCCCATTTTGTCTATAATCGAACCAGCATTAACAGAAGATGAATTGGAAAAATGCATGGAAAAGGATAAGAGTTTAAGTATGATCAAAGAAATGATTATAAAAGGGTGGCCAAGCAAGTGCAGTGAGGTCAATAAAGAGATCAAAGACTTCTGGGAAGTTAGGTTTGAACTGAGCATCATAGGAGGTAAAGTTTATCGTAAAAATAAAATAGTACCACCAGAAGGTTTGAGAAGGAGAATTGTGGAATTGGCACATGAAGGTCACCTAGGCCGCAGCATTACAAAAAATAGAGTCAGAATACATTTCTGGTTCCCCAGAATGGATTCTTTAGTAGAACTGATTGTGAAGGATTGTTACAGTTGTGCCAAAAGTGACAAATCTAAATCTACTCGCAAGGCTCCTCTATCCCCTGTTGCCGTACCACAGAAACCATGGAGTAAGCTTGCCATGGATATAATTGGACCGATGGAACTTAGGAATGTACAAAAAATGTATGCTAGTTTTGATTGATTACACATTGCACTGGGTTACACATAAATTTGTTCAAAGCACTCCTACTAAAATGGTCCTAGAATTTCTCAAGGATGTTTTTTCCAAAGAAGGAATACCATCCACCCTTGTTACCGACAATGGTGTCCAATTCACATCACAACAGATGAAGGAATTTTTACAAAACCTTAACATCAAACATGAAAGAACTGCGTTGTATAGCCCCAAGGCTAATGGTCTAGTTGAAAGGGCCAAAAGGTTAATTAAAGAACATATACAATTAGCTGTTGTAAATGGTCATGATGTGGAATCATCTTTACGTGATTGTCTGTGGGCATACCATACTTCACCCAATCTTATCTCGGGTGTGTCACAGTTTGTTTCTCTCAGAGGAAGAGAACCCTGTACTAAATTGAACCCCTTATGGTTGGGTGGAGGTAAGGTGGTTTGTTCTAATATGAACAAAATCAAAGAGAAGGTGGAACAACATCAGAACAAGTACAAGAAATGGTACGACGGTAAGAATGGGGTGGAAAAAACCTACATGGAGGGAAGGTGATTGGGAACAGATTAGAAGAAACATTAAAGATAATCAAAGTCAAAGAAAATTCTACCCTCCATGTCAGGTGACTAAAGCCTACAACAATGTGGTATTACTTGAGAATGGCCAGCTATGGAGTTCTGACAGAATTGTCAAATCTAGAAATGTTTGGACTGTATACATATATATGTAAGGGAGGAGTGTTGTAACCTTTTCTTGCTCCTTTCTTGTTTCGTGTTGGTATGCCCCTTTTCCATCCCCCATGTAATTCCCCAGTTGGACTCTCCCTTGGGAGACTGCTTTGGAATGTTGGTACTTGGTCATTTGTGAAGAGGAGTCGAAGAGTGGATGGCCAATAAAGAAGATTCTACATACCTACCTTGTCTTCGCTTACTTACTTTTCAACAGATACACTTTCAGGCATAAAGTGCTGCATAAATCATGCAAAAAAGAAGTAGAAAACTCTGGGTAGTTTCCAAGTTTAGGTGGAGAGCAGCTCCTGTATAGAGCACCCTACAACACGTGAATTTGACCACATCAAATGTCTGCTTTTATATCAAAGTTTTGAAGCATAGGATTAGCACAGTGCCATTGGCACCGAGACAGAAAGGGACAAAGTATTTTGCCATTTCTACAGAAAAGTCTTTAAGCATAGGATTAGCACAGTGCTATCCATGCAGAGCTGTAAAATGACAAATGCCTTTTACCACTCCAGGCACAGTATTCCAGCTTTGATGAAAAGGGTATTCTAACTTAAACTGGGTGCTCCCTTGTGTCTGACTAAACTTCTCTTAAGAGCTGTAATGATAGTAAAACACATGTAAGGGGTTGCTTTTATTCATCCCAGGTTGGCTTGGATGGTATTTTACCAATCCAAATCTGTAATACTGTGCCTGGAGTGGTAAAAGGCTTTTCAGGACCTATACCCCATTTGTGGCGTTTTCACGGAGCTCCGAGCTGCTTGTCGAGATCCGGCACGTTTAGGCTGATGGGAATGACAGCTCGCCCTCTATGAGCCCTCATTAACAATACTAAGGATTCAATCTATAAATAGGACGTGTTATTATCAAGACTTTGAACTCCGTCTTAAGAATATAGTCTCACACTCTGTGAGGTTGGTTACCTGAAATATAATTACTGAAGGTAGTTCTCCTGAGGAAGGCAGTTTTCTGCCGAAACGCACGTTGAGACATCTTGGACACCACCCTACAATTATATTAATCCATGAGATTGTATTTATCATGTGTACTGTAATGTTGTTTGTCAGACAATCAATCAATTTATTATGCTGACAATATGTACAAAATAATATAGTGAGGTTTGTGTGAATGAATGGATGAGTGACAACAGATAGTATGTTGTACACGTCTTTTCTATACAACAAAATGTATATGAAATCTAGAAACTTTTTTTAATGAATCTATTTCATAATATTTTTATATTTTTATATTTCTAGTGTCACTTCCATGATTAATAACATAATCATGTTCTAGCTTTGTTGTTTGAAGTAGCCCTAGAAAATTTTACAGTATGTGGTAAAAGGCTTTTGCCATTTTACAGCTAGGCTTGGATAGTACTGTGATAATCCTATACATTTTGTAGCTGGCATTGGTTATCCAGTTGTCCCCTGCTGATTGACTCTGCGAATGATAGACTCACAGAGGTATTCTTTTTGTCTTGTGTTTTTCCCTGTTGGAGTCTTTGACCTCTAATTGGTTTTTGGGAGGAATGTAGTGTCCATTAGGACACGTCTTAGCACAGCAAGCTCTATAAAGAGAGCTGTCGCTTACACCTCCCCACAGGAGTCCCTAGTCATGTGATCCTGCTAATAAAAGAGAGCTGAATGCAACCGTGACTGTGTGTTCTTGCAGCAGTGCAACCTATTCAGCATCCTCAGAACTACCTCTAATGTGCTAAGGATGTGATGAGCATGTCCTAGAATGAGTGTCTGGTAGTCTCCCTCTGGTGCTCACACTTCAAGCCACCACCTTGGGCTACAGGGGAAGAGCTACTCCTTCAGCCCACGGTTTTTTTCCAGTTTGAATGCAGTGCATGCTGATATCAAATTGAAAATGAAGGCTGACAGACACTTTCATTCTAATCTGCATGAGTACACAGCTCAGCATCCCGAACACCATTTACAGACGTAGAGGGACTTCGGTCAACACCCCCTAAACTTCATAGTCTTTCTGCTCCCCCCAGGTCCACCCCCCGTGGGTGGCAGGTTGGTGGGGATTCCTGACAAGTATCAAACCTACTCATTACCGCCTCAATTGCATCTCAGTTTCCAAAGGCGATAGCTACAGTATTTGGGCCTGGAGTTGGTCAGTAACCGGTAAACTATATTAATCCTGATCATTTTTGACAACTAGAGACCTGAGGGAATCAAAGTGGTGTGACTTCCCTGGATCCTTATACATTTTCTTACTCAGAATTGTATGAAAACAGCAACAACATACACTACCCCCTGATTCAACGAGGGCTTGAGTGTTTGTGCCTAGATTTGGTCACAACCCAGGGAACCCTACCAACCCTGGGCATTTTTTAAACTGCCAACTAAGAGGAATCGAGAGTGGTGTGGCTCCAGAGGATCCCTATATTCTTTCATACCCAGAATGTCCTGCAGATGTGAAACAACAACTAATGCCCCCTGAATTACCTGTAATTTTCCACAGGCAATGGATTCAGTATTTAGACCTGGGGGTCGATGGCACTAGTGGAACCAAACAAGCCTGGTCATTTCTATAAACTACAGACCCAGCAAAATCAAAGGTGGTATGACTTCCTGGGGTCACTGCACATTTTCTTACTCAGAATGCTCTGCAAACATCAAGATTATACCTACCTGCACCCCAACTCCCTCAGTTTCCAAGGGCAATGGCTTCAGTATTTGGGCGTGGGGTCTGCAGGAATCCCGGGAACCAGCTATGTTTCCATTAACCTGGAAATCCTGAAGGAGCAGAATCAATATTAACCTCCTTGCTTTCCTGAACCTACTGAAAACCATGCAAAGGATACTATGCAGTTATCATTAACCACATACTGCAAGAACTTGGAGAATCGATGCAGGTGCCCCAACAGGATCTGGGCAGGCAAAGACAGGCTTTTAAGGTTTGTTTTAGACAGTGCAGCCCTCTAGCTTAAAGCTCAATCACACAAGTAGAATCTTCCTTCTGGAAGACTGTGTAGCACTCGTCTGGGCACAAAAGGAACAGGTCCAGGCAGGTCTGACCTGGAAAGGCTAAATTACCTCCTCTTTCTTTTCTGCTGCCTTTTTGAACTAGGTTATTTCAGCTCCAAATAATTTGTAACCCATAAAAGGCAGAAGTTAAATAAAGGATTTAGAGTAGTCTCCAATTTTCACAGTTTCCTCCAAAGGTGCTTAGATGCCATGGATCCACCAGATGCAGTTTCTGAAGCAGAAAGGATATCCAATGGGATGTCTTGGAGAAATAGGAATAAATGTTCCAGAAAAATGTGGAAATCCTGTTCTGTCAATATCTTCCCATTCTTTCAAATGGATCCCTTTAATTATGCAATGAAAGGGGGTAGAATAGTTGGAGTCTCATACTGGAGGTAGAAATCGGTGACCTCTAAATTAGTTTCCTGAACACCCAGTAGTTATCAAATATGCTCCACTACTTCAATTACTTGAGCCCCGTGGACATATTTCCCCTCAAGCGGAGGGTCCTGATCATTATCATTCACAGGATCAGACACTACTCTTTTAGGACGAGGAGCATCTGAGGAACCCAAGGCAGCTGCCTCTGCATCAGAGATCATCTCTTGAAGTTCAGCCTGAGAAAGAGAAACCACCTGTTCCTTCCTTCTAAGGAGTGACAGATTCAATATGATATCATTTATACACCTCTTTCTACCCCCACCCCTCCATGCTTAATGCAGGGCGAACAAGATGCAGGAAGAACCAGGAAGCATATTCTGTTCATTAATGTTCTAAAACATGCAACATATTGGCCTCTTTTCCTCCCCACAAAATTGTACTGATTTTCCAGTGTGATTCACTAAAAGCATGAGCTCAATAAACCTCTGTGATTAAACATTGGCCCCTTTTTTTAATAATCAACCTGCTAAAGCAGAGTAAGACAAATATTTGTTATGCAACATTTCTGAAGGATGCTGTATGTTTTTAATTTCATTAATTTTAAATCAATGTAGGACCGGAGGTGAGAATTATGCATTTCTTTCTTCACTTTGATAGGAGTCATTACCATGTACCTTCCTTTAATGTCAAAACAACCACATTTCCCAAAGGACACAGGGAAGTTACAAGAAATAAAGCAACCACATTTCATTAATAGCAGTACTCAGTACATCATAAAGTCCTCTGTTCAAGTCTGAATATCCTCTTTCTTAACTGCTCAGAAGTCACCCTTTTGCTCTTTCTACCTCAGTAGTGGGTCTGCTGTCAGCTTCACTTCAGGTCATTTTCCAGGTCCCTTCTCAGAGTAAATGCGAGTGGTGGCGCAGGCCCTTTCTGCAAGGTCACCCCAGATTTTTTGCCTTTCTTTGCTGAATCCATTTTTGTTGGCTTTTAAGATTAAAGGAAGAAAGGGGCCTGGGTGTACAGGGAGTTGGTCTTTCTGACAGGATGGCTGGGGAGGAGTTGTGCCCTCTCGAGATTACACTTCAAAGGACCCTGCCTGCAGCACTCACAAAGGAACCTGACACCAGGTCTGCCCATGCATTTGTTACCCTAGACAGTTGGAGCTAAACCCATAGGAAGAGGAAGAACTGACCAGAAGCATTTTGGGAACAGCCCCCTCACACAAAGGTTGGCACTAGGTATAAATGTGGCACCTTCAGAACCTCTCATTAAAACACTGCCAGGCCTGTGGAAGATTCATCAGAAGGACTACCCTGCTGTCTGAAGAAGGAAGACTGGACCTGCTTGCCTTGAACCGAGGATCGCCAGAAGTGACTCCATGAGTCAGTTGGCTTACTTTCTGTTTGAGCTACAAGGACACAACAAGCTTCCAGAGGTCTCCCTGCAGCTACCCAGCTGACCAGCACCATATGGACCTCCCTGAACCTTGCTACTGGCCTCGGCAGGAGGGAGTACTGATCCCAAGAAGTGCCCCCCAGGTCCTGGACCCTTGGCTGGCATCCGTGTTTACTCCTCCTGCCTCAGAACCAAGCTACAGGTGAGAATCCAGAAGTTTGGGGCTCTTCACAACTGCGAGCGGGCTCCTTGCGTCAGCAGCGGTCACCACATCTCCCACCAATGCGAAGTTCCAACAGTGGGGTATCCAAAGATTTTGGAGAAGACGCCTCACTCACTTATCGTGACATGCTTCATCATGGGCGTCTTTCCACACCCAGGTAAGATGGTACTACCTGGGCGGACTCAACCACTGATATTATGGGAGTTCTTATATAAAATAATAACTAGTCATGCAGGGAACCAGATGGGTGACGTTAAAAATACCTACAGGTATACCCAAAACATATATTTATTCGTAGGGCACCTGGGGTATAGGATAAAATCGTGTCTCAATGGGGTTGATTTTGAATTCAATTGGTTCAATTTTACCCCCTTTAAAATGCCAACATGTTTCGGCCCTCAACACAAGCCCTTACGGGTCTGGGGCCTTCTTTAGGGCTGGGATATCTACTCCTAGGTTTCCCTGCTCTCTATAAGCACGCTTTTCATGCAAAATGAGGCCTAGTGCGCTCATCTGTATTTCCTATGTTCCAGTAGTATTTCTAAAAGAAAAAGGAGACAAAAGAAAGGAAGGACTAGTGGGATAATTCTCCTAGATTTCATTTAAAAAGGAAGAATCCTACCACCGTGACTTTCTCTATTTACTCAATGTAAGATTTCAGTTTTTAATTCTATCTTGAATTGTTAATTCTACCCGTGCAACTTCCTCTATGGTATTATTTGGGATGGTGATCTCCTTAACTGTGTTTGAAAAGGATTATTTAAAAACAAAAGTATTTTCTTATGAAACAACTGAGTGTCAATATTCACACAGTGCTAATATATATGTGAACTACTCCTACTTGTACTTAGTCACCGTTAACACACGTTTCTTAATATAAACCCTTAATGAATGCTATGTGGTGGACGGGCACAACATAAGTGTCCCAACACCACTGGTGTATGTCGCATGCACGTTTTTACATGCGCTTTTGAAAAAACGCTTTGTTCTTAGCTTACCTACTGGGGCTTGCTAAATAGCGCCATGCGGGTCACTGGAGAGTGGTGCCGTCTTGTAGTCACACACTATAAAAGAATATAGTAATGGAACAACATCTCATTGAGTCTTGCGAAGTGATAATATTTGTGCTCTAAATGCCCAAACAGTTTTATTCATACATTTCATTCTCTCCGACATTTGCCTTATCAGGAGTTTGTAAAATTCATTCCATTATAGTGATTGTGTGTTCGGATCATCACTCGTTCTCATTCTGTGCAATTTGGCAAAGCGTTTAGACCCATCTCCCTCATTAGGTCACCTGTATATCAAAGGTGTATTGCTGCCCAAGTTAGATTTATGTATATTTTCATTCTGTTCACTAGTAAACCCGTATTACCCTGTTTCCAACCATGCTCACAATGTCCATACTCACTTATACAATGTAATATTGTCAGCCATATAACTTCTGTAGTCAAGGCTTGTTTCTATTGCTACTCCCTGTATTTCAAACATGCCACGCATCACTTTCGCCCCAAACACTTACTTTGTCAAAGATCGGTCACCGCCGAGTACCTGAGTATCTCTCGTTAACCCGCCGCCGAGTGTCTGTAGACGGCGGCGTGGGATTTTAAATACCTATTGGTTTTGCATCCGGCGTTACTCGCGTGTGCGTGCACCAGTTAGGGACCTCTTCTGATTGAAGCGGTTCTCTAGACGTTTCGACAAACGTCATGGTTCCCTTCGGTGCCCCGGAAGTGTATTGCCTGCTGGGATGTGTAGTTTGTACCAAATACTCGCCCTGTGTATAGCGAAATACTTTGATCGCTCATTCATATATTAAAGCCTTCATAGGCGGAATCACATTATCGCTTGCTTTTTTTATGTTAAAAAAACTGGCCGCCCTTTATACATGTATATCTGTGGGGACCATAAAGTTTTTATTGAAAGATGTCAAATCCAGGCATGCAACTGTATAGCTATAGGTAGAAAGTCCTACCCTTGTGGTTTTTTAAAGGATAGTTTTACAGTATATATTTGATGACCCTCACCAGCTTGAAAAATACGGGGTGAAGATTTTATAGATTATATTCCCTGTTCCCAACAAATATTGTTATTAAAGTCAAACAACATTAGGGACCGGTAGTCTCTCAGTTTTAAGCAAATTTAAGTTTTTCCATTTGCTATTCACATGTTCCCTACACCTGGTTTTGAGGCGTTTTCGTTTGTCATCATATTCACTTTTAAATGACCTGTTCAATGAATGTGAAGTGTACAATCTCTACATTAGCATTGTCCATGGGATTTCTTCATTTAGCCCATGTACTGAACTGGACAAACGATATATCCATCGTTGTTCTAGTTTCAAGAGTTGTTTCTCATTACATGTGTTTGGCATTCTTTCTATCACTGTCCATGTGAAATCATTCTCATCATGCCCAGCTGTTTGGAAATGGCGCATCATTTTCGTGATCGTCTTACCACACCGGAAAGTGCTTCGGTGTTCATTCAGTCGTACCTTTACTTTCCGAGTTGTCATTCCAACGTATTTCAAATGACATTTGCAGGTCAAGATATAAACAACGTTGTTACTGTTGCAATTTGAAAATGTCCTTTGTTCCCATGGCGTCTTCAGACCCAAGTCGATCTCCTTGCTAGCCTTTGTTAAACAACATACATTACAGTTGCCACATGGGAAGTGGCCCACTACTTGAGGGAGGTTCCATAGTGTATTCGTTTGTTGACTTCCTCCTGCCTTTATTTTTGGACGTGTGTGTACAATTGCATCTCGTAGGGATCTACCTCGCCTAAATGCGAACATGGGTTTCTCCATCTTCAGTGATCCTGAATTCAAGGTTTTCCAGTGCCGTAAGATTATCCTCTTGACTCTGTTGGATTCTGTTCCGTATGTGGTAACACACACCAGTCTTTTATTTTCTGGTTTTGAATACGTCTCCAGTAATGTTTCTCTAGGATTATTCTTTGCCCTCTTATATGCTTGTTTTATCAGTTTCTTGGGATAGGTTTTTGCTTCCAATTTGCTAGTTAGTTTCTTAGCATGGATTTCATATGTTTCTTTGTCCGAACAGTTTCTACGGAGTCTAAGGAACTGTCCCACTGGTAGGTTATTCGGAAAGCCAACGGACCCAGTGTCAGACGTCCCGCCTCGCTCGGATCTGAGTTGGCCGGCTTACCCGCCGGCCGCACGCCTCTTGACACTGGACATCCTCTCACGTGTTTATACACGGTATACTCACCTGTTCCACAGCACATCCGCCGTTCACTTTCATTTTTCGTTTCATCAGTCATCTTGCCAGCCGGGCTTGACGTTACCCTGTCGAGTCCACTCTTTCCAGCAAACCTTTCATCAGTTTTCCAGGCTCTACGCTCAGAGATCCCACTGAGGCATTACTCGCCTTTCTGCTTCCTACCAAGAGGTACCCGCACCTTCCATTTTTCTACCCCGGCAGGTGTTTCATACCGTAGTTGGCCACGTCACATTTACGGTTTTGTCAAATACTTAACCTCAGCCCTGAAGAGTCACGGGATACCTCCCTCGTGTGACGAAACACGTGTCGGCTGGTTGTTTTCTTTATGTTGTTGCTCAAATAAATACTTTTGAAAGATTACTCTGGTGTTGACCACTAAGAATTTGAGATCATACGAGACATTTCTACTAGTAAGACATCCCCATAACGTGTGCCCAGGATTCTGTTCGCAACTGTAATGTATGTTGTTTAACAAAGGCTAGCAAGGAGATCGACTTGGGTCTGAAGACGCCATGGGAACAAAGGACATTTTCAAATTGCAACAGTAACAACGTTGTTTATATCTTGACCTGCAAATGTCATTTGAAATACGTTGGAATGACAACTCGGAAAGTAAAGGTATGACTGAATGAACACCGAAGCACTTTCCGGTGTGGTAAGACGATCACGAAAATGATGCGCCATTTCCAAACAGCTGGGCATGATGAGAATGATTTCACATGGACAGTGATAGAAAGAATGCCAAACACATGTAATGAAAAACAACTCTTGAAACTAGAACAACGATGGATATATCGTTTGTCCAGTTCAGTACATGGGCTAAATGAAGAAATCCCATGGACAATGCTAATGTAGAGATTGTACACTTCACATTCATTGAACAGGTCATTTAAAAGTGAATATGATGACAAACGAAAACGCCTCAAAACCAGGTGTAGGGAACATGTGAATAGCAAATGGAAAAACTTAAATTTGCTTAAAACTGAGAGACTACCGGTCCCTAATGTTGTTTGACTTTAATAACAATATTTGTTGGGAACAGGGAATATAATCTATAAAATCTTCACCCCGTATTTTTCAAGCTGGTGAGGGTCATCAAATATATACTGTAAAACTATCCTTTAAAAACCACAAGGGTAGGACTTTCTACCTATAGCTATACAGTTGCATGCCTGGATTTGACATCTTTCAATAAAAACTTTATTGTCCCCACAGATATACATGTATAAAGGGCGGCCAGTTTTTTAACATAAAAAAGCAAGCGATAATGTGATTCCGCCTATGAAGGCTTTAATATATGAATGAGCGATCAAAGTATTTCGCTGTACACAGGGCGAGTATTTGGTACAAACTACACATCCCAGCAGGCAATACACTTCCGGGGCACCGAAAGGGAACCATGACGTTTGTCGAAACGTCTAGAGAACCGCTCCAATCAGAAGAGGTCCCTAACTGGTGCACGCACACGCGAGTAACGCCGGATGCAGAAACCAATAGGGATTTAAAATCCCACGCCGCCGTCTACAGATACTCGGCGGCGGGTTAACGAGAGATACTCAGGTACTCGGGCGGTGACCGATCTTTGACAAAGTAAGTGTTTGGGGCGAAAGTGATGCGTGGCATGTTTGAAATACAGGGAGTGGCAATAGAAACAAGCCTTGACTACAGAAGTTATATGGCTGACAATATTACATTGTATAAGTGAGTATGGACATTGTGAGCATGGTTGGAAACAGGGTAATACGGGTTTACTAGTGAACAGAATGAAAAAATACATAAATCTAACTTGGGCAGCAATACACCTTTGATATACAGGTGACCTAATGAGGGAGATGGGTCTAAACGCTTTGCCAAATTGTACAGAATGAGAACGAGTGATGATCCGAACACACAATCCCTATAATGGAATGAATTTTACAAACTCCTGATAAGGCAAATGTCGGAGAGAATGAAATGTATGAATAAAACTGTTTGGGCATTTAGAGCACAAATATTATCACTTCGCAAGACTCAATGAGATTTTGTTCCATTACTATATTCTTTTATAGTGTGTGACTACAAGACGGCACCACTCTCCAGTGACCCGCATGGCGCTATTTAGCAAGCCCCAGTAGGTAAGCTAAGAAAAAAGAACAAAGCGTTTTTTCAAAAGCGCATGTAAAAACGTGCATGCGACATACATCAGTGGTGTTGGGACACTTATGTTGTGCCCGTCCACCACATAGCATTCATTAAGGGTTTATATTAAGAAACGTGTGTTAACGGTGACTAAGTACAAGTAGGGGTAGTTCACATATATATTAGCACTGTGTGAATATTGACACCCAGTTGTTTCATAAGAAAATACTTTTGTTTTTAAATAATCCTTTTCAAACACAGTTAAAGAGATCACCATCCCAAATAATACCATAGAGGAAGTTGCACGGGTAGAATTAACAATTCAAGATAGATTTAAAAAACTGAAATCTTACATTGAGTAAATAGAGAAAGTCACGGTGGTAGGATTCTTCCTTTTTAAATGAAATCTAGGAGAATTGTCCCACTAGTCCTTCCTTTCTTTTGTCTCCTTTTTCTTTTAGAAATACTACTGGAACATAGGAAATACAGGTGAGCGCACTAGGCCTCATTTTGCATGAAAAGCGTGCTTATAGAGAGCAGGGAAACCTAGGAGTAGATATCCCAGCCCTGAAGAAGGCCCCAGACCCGTAAGGGCTTGTGTTGAGGGCCGAAACATGTTGGCATTTTAAAGGGGGTAAAATTGAACCAATTGAATTCAAAATCAACCCCATTGAGACACGATTTTATCCTATACCCCAGGTACCCTACGAATAAATATATGTTTTGGGTATACCTGTAGGTATTTTTAACGTCACCCATCTGGTTCCCTGCATGACTAGTTATTATTTTATATAAGAACTCCCATAATATCATTGGTTGAGTCCACCCAGGTAGTACCATCTTACCTGGGTGTGGAAAGACGCCCATGATGAAGCATGTCATGATAAGTGAGTGAGGCGTCTTCTCCAAAATCTTTGGATACCCCATTATCCGAAGTGGTTCTGATGAAGGACGGACGATCTGGGGCCCCGTGGACTTATTCTTTCACTTTTCTCCACCTTGTTTGATAGTCTGCATATCCGTAAGGGATAAACAGACAACAGCAGTTGCCTTTTGTGATACGATTAACTGTGGGAGATTGCAACTGTTCTGCTTCTCTCATTCTCTATTGTGATAAAGAGTTTAGAGGGGCCGCTATAGCCCCGAGATTTAAAAAATTGAATTAAAAAACCAAGTAGGTTTCTAATATTTCAGGTCGAGTTAGACTTGTTATACAGACCATCTGGCCTTTCCTTTTAAAAGAAATAGGAATGGCGGAGGGTTTGGCATTTGGGGAGGACATAATATCGTCCATCCTGGCACTACCACCTTTGATCTCTGATACAACCATGATACAAACTACCCAGAACAATGGCGACTGGAAATCTCTTACTGAATTGAAAAGGACCCAATTAAAAACACTTTTACATGGGGCGATAATGACGGAGTATCTCCGGGGGAACATTGCCCCAAATGGACTGATTGTATCTAATGCACCTTGATTTTTTCTAAATGACCCCGAATTCAGACGCAGATGGTCTCTCATTGCATGGAAATGCACGAGATGCTGGCTAGTCTTGATCATACAGACAGCCAAGAGGTTCTCCGACGCCTTGTTGATTGAAATTAAAACTATGGAAAATGGTTTAAAGACACAGATTACCATCGGCTCTTTCAAGAAAAAATTGGAAGAGAATAACAAGATTATCAATGAATATAAAGAGTACCTTACACAGGCCAAAATCACCAAATTCCAGAAAGACTTAAAACGTTTCAATTATGAAAATACCTTTCCATATTCAAAAGAAGACTATAATCCCACTGACAGAGAGAGATCGGACTTCTCAGACACGGACAGAACAGGGTCCAGTAAAAACTCAAGTGATTCCTCATTTGATGGGCAAAATCAGAGATGGAATAATAAGAAGAGGGGAGGCCGCTCTCGCAGGAATAGGAGCAATTATCAATCAATGGGCCCTTATCATCAACAACCATTTGGATGGGGACCTTATGTTCAACCCCCATTCCAACCCCCACAATATGGATACCAATGGCAACCCTTCCAGCCTCCTTTTTTAGGGAGAGGCCATACACGAGGAGGAGGCAACCGGAGAGGCCCAAGAGTGCATTGGCAGTCCAATCAAGAGGACCCAATGGTACAGGATGCACGACCGAGCACCAGCAGGAGCGCTCGGGAATAATAAACTTGAGCGCGAGGATTCTCTCTCCGTCTCAATTGGCTGTCCTGAATAGAGGATTGGGCTTTGTCCCAACTAGCAAATCAAACCTCTTTGACCTTAGAATTGAACTAGCGGAATTTTTCCGCAGGTTACGACTTTCAGTCTTCTTTGCAGATCATGAGGTATTACCAGAAGCAGAGGAAGATAAGAACACAGGTCTAAGGAAAAAGTCCAATTTTATTCCACCGAACCTCACGATGCCACCAGCTCTTTTGGCTTTTGAGAAAGCGGTGACAATGGAGGTTGACAAACTAAAAGAAGACGAAAAAAGAGTCTTTAATAATCTAACAACTACTGAACGCCAAGCCATCGCTGAGATTGATAAAATGAGTGACATCATAATAAAACCAGCCGACAAGGGGGGTGCGACAGTGGTAATGCCGCTTGATATGTACCACAATGAATGCAGGAGACTACTGGATGAGCCCCGCAATTACAAACGCTTACGAAAGGATCCAACAGAGGATTTGGTGAAATGTGTACATAATTTGGTGAATGAAGCGAAAGAAGAAGGGTGGATTACAACAGCGGAAGCAGGATTCCTGAAAGAAACAAACCCTAAAACACCTTATTTCTACATTCTGCCAAAAGTGAATAAGAACATCAACCCCCCACCGGGGAGGCCAATTGTATCCGGAATCGGATCAGTATTAGAGCCACTGTCTAAGTTTACAGACCACTTCCTCAGACCGATGGTTCAGAGGATGCCCTCATATCTCAAAGATACCCGGGATATTTTGATCAAATTCCAAACATTGACTTTTGATACAACTTCTGACATCTTCATCACTCTAGACGTCAAGGCGCTGTATACCAGCATACCTCAGGAGTCATCTCTAGATGTGATAGAAACGTTGTTAAGAAATGAAATATGGACATCTATCACTCCTATCAGGTTCATTATTGACTGTGCCAGATTGGCTTTAACTAAGAATTATTTTGAGTTTGAAGGGGAATATTTTTTACAGACCCACGGAACATCGATGGGCAGTACTTTTGCCCCAAGTGTGGCCTGTCTCTATGTCCATAATTTTGAAACCAGATTCATCTATAATAACAACAACCCCTACCACACCAAACTGAGGGTATGGAGAAGGTTCATAGATGATATCTTTCTTATTTGGAGGGGGTCAGAAACAGAGGCTAATGAGTTCCTCAACTGGCTCAATACAAGAGATCAGTTTCTGAGGTTCACCATGATGGTGAACAGAGACTCTATCACTTTCTTAGATTTGAGAATCTGGCCTGAAAATGGACTATTGAAAATGGAGGTTTTTTATAAACCTACAGATGTGAATAATCTATTAAGATATGATAGTTTTCACCCCAAGACCTTAAAAGATAACCTACCAGTGGGACAGTTCCTTAGACTCCGTAGAAACTGTTCGGACAAAGAAACATATGAAATCCATGCTAAGAAACTAACTAGCAAATTGGAAGCAAAAACCTATCCCAAGAAACTGATAAAACAAGCATATAAGAGGGCAAAGAATAATCCTAGAGAAACATTACTGGAGACGTATTCAAAACCAGAAAATAAAAGACTGGTGTGTGTTACCACATACGGAACAGAATCCAACAGAGTCAACAGGATAATCTTACGGCACTGGAAAACCTTGAATTCAGGATCACTGAAGATGGAGAAACCCATGTTCGCATTTAGGCGAGGTAGATCCCTACGAGATGCAATTGTACACACACGTCCAAAAATAAAGGCAGGAGGAAGTCAACAAACGAATACACTATGGAACCTCCCTCAAGTAGTGGGCCACTTCCCATGTGGCAACTGTAATGTATGTTGTTTAACAAAGGCTAGCAAGGAGATCGACTTGGGTCTGAAGACGCCATGGGAACAAAGGAAATTTTCAAATTGCAACAGTAACAACGTTGTTTATATCTTGACCTGCAAATGTCATTTGAAATACGTTGGAATGACAACTCGGAAAGTAAAGGTACGACTGAATGAACACCAAAGCACTTTCCGGTGTGGTAAGACGATCACGAAAATGATGCGCCATTTCCAAACAGCTGGGCATGATGAGAATGATTTCACATGGACAGTGATAGAAAGAATGCCAAACACATGTAATGAGAAACAACTCTTGAAACTAGAACAACGATGGATATATCGTTTGTCCAGTTCAGTACATGGGCTAAATGAAGAAATCCCATGGACAATGTTAATGTAGAGATTGTACACTTAACATTCATTGAACAGGTCATTTAAAAGTGAATATGATGACAAACGAAAACGCCTGAAAACCAGGTGTAGGGAACATGTGAATAGCAAATGGAAAAACTTAAATTTGCTTAAAACTGAGCGACTACCGGTCCCTAATGTTGTTTGACCTTAATAACAATATTTGTTGGGAACAGGGAATATAATCTATAAAATCTTCACCCCGTATTTTTCAAGCTGGTGAGGGTCATCAAATATATACTGTAAAACTATCCTTTAAAAAACCACAAGGGTAGGACTTTCTACCTATAGCCATACAGCTGCATGCCTGGATTTGACATCTTTCAATAAAAACTTTATTGTCCCCACAGATATACATGTATAAAGGGCGGCCAGTTTTTTTAACATAAAAAAAGCAAGCGATAATGTGATTCCGCCTATGAAGGCTTTAATATATGAATGAGCGATCAAAGTATTTCGCTATACACAGGGCGAGTATTTGGTACAAACTACACATCCCAGCAGGCAATACACTTCCGGGGCACCGAAAGGGAACCATGACGTTTGTCGAAACGTCTAGAGAACCGCTTCAATCAGAAGAGGTCCCTAACTGGTGCACGCACACGCGAGTAACGCCGGATGCAAAAACCAATAGGTATTTAAAATCCCACGCCGCCGTCTACAGACACTCGGCGGCGGGTTAACGAGAGATACTCAGGTACTCGGGCGGTGACCGATCTTTGACAAAGTAAGTGTTTGGGGCGAAAGTGATGCGTGGCATGTTTGAAATACAGGGAGTAGCAATAGAAACAAGCCTTGACTACAGAAGTTATATGGCTGACAATATTACATTGTATAAGTGAGTATGGACATTGTGAGCATGGTTGGAAACAGGGTAATACGGGGTTTACTAGTGAACAGAATGAAAAATACATAAATCTAACTTGGGCAGCAATACACCTTTGATATACAGGTGACCTAATGAGGGAGATGGGTCTAAACGCTTTGCCAAATTGTACAGAATGAGAATGAGTGATGATCCGAACACACAATCACTATAATGGAATGAATTTTACAAACTCCTGATAAGGCAAATGTCGGAGAGAATGAAATGTATGAATAAAACTGTTTGGGCATTTAGAGCACAAATATTATCACTTCGCAAGACTCAATGAGATGTTGTTCCATTACTATATTCTTTTATAGTGTGTGACTACAAGACGGTACCACTCTCCAGTGACCCGCATGGCGCTATTTAGCAAGCCCCAGTAGGTAAGCTAAGAAAAAAGAACAAAGCGTTTTTTCAAAAGCGCATGTAAAAACGTGCATGCAACATACACCAGTGGTGTTGGGACACTTATGTTGTGCCCGTCCACCACATAGCATTCATTAAGGGTTTATATTAAGAAACGTGTGTTAACGGTGACTAAGTACAAGTAGGGGTAGTTCACATATATATTAGCACTGTGTGAATATTGACACCCAGTTGTTTCATAAGAAAATACTTTTGTTTTTAAATAATCCTTTTCAAACACAGTTAAAGAGATCACCATCCCAAATAATACCATAGAGGAAGTTGCACGGGTAGAATTAACAATTCAAGATAGAATTGAAAAACTGAAATCTTACATTGAGTAGATAGAGAAAGTCACGGTGGTAGGATTCTTCCTTTTTAAATGAAATCTAGGAGAATTGTCCCACTAGTCCTTCCTTTCTTTTGTCTCCTTTTTCTTTTAGAAATACTACTGGAACATAGGAAATACAGGTGAGCGCACTAGGCCTCATTTTGCATGAAAAGCGTGCTTATAGAGAGCAGGGAAACCTAGGAGTAGATATCCCAGCCCTGAAGAAGGCCCCAGACCCGTAAGGGCTTGTGTTGAGGGCCGAAACATGTTGGCATTTTAAAGGGGGTAAAATTGAACCAATTGAATTCAAAATCAACCCCATTGAGACACGATTTTATCCTATACCCCAGGTACCCTACGAATAAATATATGTTTTGGGTATACCTGTAGGTATTTTTAACGTCACCCATTTGGTTCCCTGCATGACCAGTTATTATTTTATATAAGAACTCCCATAATATCATTGGTTGAGTCCGCCCAGGTCGTACCATCTTACCTGGGTGTGGAAAGACGCCCATGATGAAGCATGTCACGATAAGTGAGTGAGGCGTCTTCTCCAAAATCTTTGGATACCCCATTATCCGAAGTGGTTCTGATGAAGGACGGACGATCTAGGGCCCGTGGACTTATTCTTTCACTTTTCTCCACCTTGTTTGATAGTCTGCATATCCGTAAGGGATAAACAGAAAACAGCAGTTGCCTTTTGTGATACGATTAACTGTGGGAGATTGCAACTGTTCTGCTTCTCTCATTCTCTATTGTGATAAAAAGTTCCAACAGTGACCTGCTCTTCACACTAAACAGTGACCGCCAGCATCTCCCGCCATTATCAGGCTCCAGTGACAACTGCTCCTCGTGCTGACGATATCCTTGCAGCCCGCCAATGTGAAGCTCTGGCTGAGGCTCCTCACTTGGACTCAGAAAAGGTCAAATCTTCATCGGGCGAACCTGGTCTCTGTATACGACACGCGATCTATCGCAGTCAGCCTGCTCTTGTGATTTTGACCCGTCCATCGCGACTAGATACCTGCGAGTGGAGTTTTGTGTTTGTTTTTAGGCTCTCTTTTCACCTAGAAATGTAAAAAGTCACAACTCTGGTTCTACTTAATGAATTTTTGTTGATTGGGTGTAATTCTAATTATTACATATTACTCTTTTTCAAAATTTGTTTGGGATTTTCCTTCTATTGTGTTTTCACTTTGTTGCTGTTTGACTGCTGCATAAATACTTTACACATTGCCTCTAAGTTAAGCTTGATTGATTTTGTACCCAGCGTCTAAATGGTTAAGCACCGGTTTATTTAGTGACTTTTGTGGGTCACAATGACAAGGATTATTTTTACTATTTGAGTGGGGCTTCCACCCCTCTGAACTAATAACCCAATTTCTTACAGCGAGCCAGCTCAGGAGGTGTGAAATTCTCAGAACCCCAGTTAACTTTCGTCAGAGGGCAGATTGGAGATCCAGTGGTGGCTGTGTCATTTGGAAGCTTGGAACGAAAGAGCAATCTTTGTAGCATCCCCTTGACATGGTTATAGAGTTGGATAGCAATCGATGGGGCTAGGGAGCCAGGTGTAGGTACATCTCCATGGGAGGAAGATGAATGGAAGATAAGTTGAAATTCCACATAAATTGTGTAATGCTTCTGGCGGACACACGTGCTATAAAATCATTCACAAAGGACAAGGTGATTTGCTGTGTACTACTAAAAATGGACAATGTCTTAGCAGTGAGGGACGTCAGTCAACTGGGAGGTACAAGATCCAAGAACCTGGAGAAACTAGCGAAGGCCTACAGACTCTTCTGCCTGGAGAGACAAAGATCAGTGACAGCAGAATACCTAGTTGGGAAAGAAAATGCAGTAGCAGACTGGAACACCAGATTCAGATGGGATTCCAGCGATTGGAAGATGAAACAAGAAGTCTGCAAGTCAACGATGAGCAGATGGATTTCTTGCAAAATTAACCTTACTTCAGCTCAAGACCGGATCCAAGGGCAACAGCAGTGGATGCTTTCCTGCAGGACGGGTCAGGCGCTCAGAATTATGCCTTTTCACTGTTTGCCATGACTGAAAGAGTCTAAGACCTAGTGAGATGACAGACAGTGGATCTGATTCTGGTGACTCCCATTTGGAGAATGCAGGCTTGGTTCCCAAGCCTGCTGGTGCTATAATGAGAGGCCCCAATAGCGCTTCCGCCCAGCACAGATATTCTAACAGGTTACAGAGGCCAATTTCACCCTCTGGTCCTAGGAGGGTCATCTAAGATTGATGTGGACATTGGATGGGTACAAAAATCATTGGATGACACCATAGTCAAGAGATATAGCTCTCCTTGGAAGAAGTGGAGCAGTCGGTGTATGGAGAAACACAGAGATCCCTTGGGGGCAGGAATTGTCCACATCCTACATTTTTTGTTAGAGAAAGCAGCGTCAGGATTGACTTACAGAACTGTGAATACCTCCAGATTGGTGGTTTCAGTACAACACTGCCAGTTGAGTGACTCTTCAATGGGGGAACACCCTTGGGTATGTAAGCTAATAAGAGGGATAAGGCTGTCCAAACCCCCGGAGCCTATGTACTCCAATTTATGAAATGTGGGCAGAGTTTAAAATCTGCTGTTGACCTGGTACGACAATGAATTCTTAACTAGGAAAGAATTATCAGCAAGTTGGCCATGAATCATATCGTAAGTATTCTGATGTCAGGGCTTTAGACATCTCAGGGCGTTATTTTTTAGTCGGAAGGAGTTACCTTTGTCATTTATGTCAGAGGTTGTCTTGAGACAAGGTTGTTTTTAGATTTATATATAAAATGTTGTTTGTCTTGATTAACTGAGATATCACTTGATTTGAAACACATTTGATGAAAGAATTGAATAACAGGTTGTATTTTTTTAGGAAGATTGTATCAGAAAACGAACAGTGAATAGGAAAGATTAGGATTTCCTCACACGAACAATTAGGACTTTGGGACTTGATAAGATTACTTTTTAATGGACTGAGTTTTGTGATTGGTGGAAAGGGTGGTTACTTTGATGCTTGTGTTCTTTGGGAAATAATTATTATTTTACACTAAAAAGAATGTACTTGGTAACAACTGCTGTCAAATAAAGTGAAGAAAGAAATGCATAATCCTTGTCTCCGTGTCCTTAATAGAATTGAAACTTTCCTTCTCAATAGCTAGAAATTCTACATTCTCACCACCATCCACGCTCGAAGTACAGTTCATGAAAGGTGATGGTTACCACATTTGAAGTAAATGTCCCACTCCTGCTACTGCATAACAGCTGGACGGCTGTGTGTAAGGAGCACTGCAGGTATTCCCTCACTCCAGCTATATAGCATAGCAGGAGTCGGGAGGGTGAGTGTTCAGAAAAGCAGCTATTGTCCACGCTAAAGGAGGACGTGAGCAGTGTTTTCTGAGTACCAGGCATCAGTTTGGGCTGGAGATCAGTCTTTAAAACATACTGTCTGTAAACACTGGACAGTAAACAATATTTTGGACAATAGTAAGAGCAGACTTACCTGCATGGCAGGAATGGTTAATCGTCACTGCAGGAGACACAAAGAAACGTAAACCTAGAGAGTTGGAAGAGAGGTTATAGGGAAAGGGAGGGTTTCACATACATTATGGGAAGAAAAAAAGGACTCTTCTAGCAAGTTAGAAAAATTCTTTCTTCCCAGCTATGCAAAAGAGAGTAAATGTTTCATGGGAGGCATGCCTTCTAAGGCATGTCAGGACTGGGACAAGGAAGATGGACGAAGACATAATGATGGCTAACTAGTATGTAACTACTGAGGCAGCGGATTGTCATGTGCTTGGCTGCTTACCGGCCCGCTACCATTTGGTATCACTTTTGACAACATTTTGATTGTCTTCATAGCAATGCATTGTCAATTAAGTTGGTAACTGGAAGAAAGTAAATAACTCTAGAAAACACAGATGAATCACTATAATAATTGCTTAGCAGGTATTAAACTATATATAAAAGACTTGAGAAAAATTCCCCAAAACATATGAATCTGGAAATAGGAAACATTTGACTCATTTTTCTCCAAAAATTGTATTTTGTCATTTAAATTACAATATAAAACATAAATGTAAAAATGTTCATAGATAATAATATAATACTGTTGAAGGTGCTATGGTTCCAACATTTATTTTAATTACATTCCGAAACACTGTCAGAGTCCAAGGAGTGCATTGTCGTTCTCGTAAAAATATTCCCTCACACTGAAGTCACTCTCATGACAACTTCTCCAGTATTGCCGTTCTCCAGTGAGTTGTGCTGAGGCCGTATTCGATTAAACAGATGTATAAGGACATAGCCGCACTGAAGCCTTGGGGAGCTCAGCTGCGTAGGATGTACTAAAGTCCTGGATCTTAATGACGTCAGCGGTAGCCATAGTGTCCTGGCCGCAGACGACATCGCGCGACTGCTTTCCTCAATGTCCATCGCCTTGTCATAATTTAATACGTTCCAGTGAATGTTAACCGCGCGCCAGCGCATGAACACCTTGTAAACTGCGGATCCTTCGTGCAAAATGAGAGCTGAAAAGATATAAAATTACACGTTAGATACAGGTGCTTTGGATGTTCTTTACCGTAATACACAACAAGAAACGTGAAGCAGAATTAGCGGCAATACCACTGACCACTCCTGCATATTATTTACATTTATAACAATTACGAATTTTGGGAAAGATTGTAATTATAATGTTTGTATATGTTTTTAAAAAATCGCTGTATTTTCGTCTTCTGTCAACCGAGATTCTACGGTAAAATCTCTTAAGAAACAGTTGGCGTGACCTGTTTTTCTGAGAAGAATGCTTAATTTGTAAAATATTAAGTACCAGGGCTCTGACCAGGAGGCCACTGCAGCTTGCACCACCCATCGCCCCTGTAATTGCTGCCAAAACAACTACTAACCATCTCTCTCGCATGTAAATGCGACAGTTCAGATTATCCCAGGTCCCCAAAGCTAAAGGAATGGCTGGGGAGGCAGGTATTAGTAATTTTGTAATGTATATTGTTTTCCTAAACAACTGTTATACTGCTCATCTCTAAATTACATGAGCAGTGCCACCTTGTGGCAGACTGCCCTAAGTGTGGTGTTAACAATTAGGTGCCGGTGCACCGGAAACCAATTAAGTGCCGGTGCTCAGCACCGGAAAGCTCCGGCTCAAATTAAGCACTCAGAAATAAGGCTCTGGTCATGTGAAAATGTAGTGGACCTTTATCCCTTCATCTTGTTTTACACACCCCCCCCACCCAAAAGGCACAGAGAACCATCTTTCACCTATCGACAAATTGCCAACAAATCAAACTTGCCTACAACAGTTGAAAATTTTTTACCACTGAAACCCGAAAGGGAAAGTCGGAAGGTTTAGGGAAAGAACCTGAATAGATAATAGGGTTCCGGCAGAGCACATTTCAAATACGCGCACTATTACGTTTTCTTTACCTTTGTCTTTTTTTCACACAATTTGAATGTATAATCGCAAAAACGAGAAATTTGAGATGAATTTACATTAATTTATGTTAAAACAAAAATAATCGCCCTTACATTCTTCCCATTGAACAAAAACTGTAATGAATAGTGAACAAACGTGGCTAACGTGGTGCTCCTGCAGGCAGCCACAAGAACAACTTCTATAATGATAACAGACAGTGGAAGCTTCCTTGCACCTTGAAAAGGAAGTAGTAAATGAACACCACTGACTTTATTTTTCCTGTGGCTCTCATGTTGAATCTATTCCACCCATTGGAAATAGGATTCTGTTTAAAAATGGCTGACCACTGTGACCACTTAAGCGCTTAATCATCACTGTTCATAGCATGCTTTTGTGTTATTGTTCTTTATTGAAACAGAGACAAAGCATTCACACCTGAGCTGGAAACCAATTCTATGAAAGGTTCTAGCTCACTGTGAGAATATGCCTCTTCACTGGGTGGCTGTGTAAAGAGGTGTGAAACCATGCATCACACAGTGCCACCCTGTGAGCTGACAGGCTGTAATGGGCTTCTGAAAATGGGATTACATCACAGCAACACAAAAAGATGATGGACGGAATGCTGAACATTGTCAAACATGTTCCTGGACCGGAAACAAGCATCCTGGACCGGTTTCGGGGTATCATCCCTCTCAGCCAGGCTAGCTTGAATCCAATGGCATAGTGAGCAAGGGACCCATGTCTGGGCATACTCGTACCTCTTGGGGCAACTATAGCAACACAAACAGATGTTGGATGGAATGATGAAATTAAATGAAATAGGGATTTATAAAGCGCACGGATACTCCCAAAGAGTGTCCCGGCGCTAATCTCCAAAACCACCAGACAGAAAACCCCAACCTACCTTACCAATGTATTATTGCTGGAACAGCCATGTTTTAAGTAGTCTTCTAAAGGGCAGCAAGTCCTGAGTCAGTCTAAGATGAAGGGGCAGAGTGTTCCATAGACAGGCCGCTTGAATCTGGAAAGAACGACCTCCAATCCGAGAACGAGTGAATTTGGGAATCACCATCAGGGATTGTCCCGAGGACCTTAAAACACGTTGAGGAATGCTGAACATTGTCAAACAATCACCCCCTGTACAGATATCTGGGCCTAAATCCATCGGTTTTTTTGCTCACCATGCCACTCCAGTTTGGATCCAACCATATGCAAATCAATCTTGACCCTGCGCGCCATGGGAAAAGTTCCGCTCGAACTGCCAGGCCAGGTCCTCCCTGGACAGGAAACAAGCATCCTGGGACCGGTTTTGGGGTATCATCCCTCTCAGCCAGGCTAGCTTGAATCCAATGGCATAGTGAGCATGGGACCCATGTCTGGGCATACTCTTACCTCTTGGGGCAACTATAGCAACAGAAACAGATGAGGAACGGAATACTGAACATCGTCAAACAATCACCCCCTGTACAGCTATCTGGGCCTAAATCCATCGTTTTTTTTTGCTCACCATGCCACTCCAGTTTGGATCCACCCATATGCAAATCAATCTTGACTCTCCCAGTTCGAGTGGGAAAAGTCCCGCTCGAACTGCCAGGTCCTCCCTGGGCAGGAAACAAGCATCCTGGGACCGGTTTCTGGGTACCCCCTCATCAGGCCGGCTAGTTTGAATCCAATGACATAGTGAGCATGGGCCCCACGTCTGGCCATGCCTGGCCTGGCAGTTCTGGCTGGACTGTTCCCATGGGGAGCAGGGTCAAGGCTGATTTGTATATGGCTGGGTCTAAACTGGGGTGGCATGGTGAGCAAAACAAGAAGGATTTTACCCAGATCTGTGACTGTGGTGAATTTTTGACAATGTTCAGCATTCCATCTATCACCTTTTTGTGTTGCTATAGTCATCCTAAGTGGCAATGGTATGCCTGGACGTGGGTCCTGTGTTCACTATGCCACTGGATTCAAGCTAGCATGGCTGATGGGGGGTAATACCATGAAACTGGTCCCAGGATGCTCGTTTTCTGGTCCAGGGAGGACCTGGCCTTGTGGTTTGGGCTTTACTGTTCCCATGGGGAGCAGGGTCAAAACTGATTTGTATATGGCTGTGTTCAAACTGGGGTGGCATGGTGAGCAAAAAAACGATGAATTTAACCCAGATCTGTGACTGGGGGGCGAATGTTTGACAATGTTCAGTATTCCCTCCACCATCTTTTTGTGTTGCCATCACAGCAGCCAGCAGATAGCTGCTCTGGCTGCTAGTGAATGGAAGTATCTAGTTCAGGCTAGGTTTGCTAGTTTTCAAATGTATACACACTCTAGATCCAGCATATTTCACAAACTGGATTCATAGTCATGCAGCCACTAAAAATCATAGAAGATGCGTTTACATTTTACTGAGAAGACTAGGATAAACTGCGCTCCCGAGGGGGCAGAGTCTTTCCTACTAGGGTCCTACTTGCTGGAACTTTCTCTCCATACAGTTGCTGCAGATTAATTTGCGGACATCGTTCATAAAAGCCCCGGAGGTCCACTTGTACATTCCTTAGAACTGCACTAATTCATGTAAGACCAGCACCAATAGTCTTGTTCTAAGGTAATGAGCCTATCATAAAAGTAACAGTGTTATAAATGTAATTAGAGAGTCTGTGCCAGCCCTCACCCGCGTGGAATCCCCATTGCCTTTCCCCCATATCGCAGATGTACCTCTGGACCTCTGCATCTCTCCTCCACCCACCAAGCCTCCATCGGGCTCCCAGCACCACCCTGGAGGGATGCGCCAACATCTAGGAAGCTTGATTTAGACCTTTCTGTAAGGGCCTTTGACAATTAAGTTAATGAAAACACGGCAGTTCTGTGGACAAAATGGATGCACTTGGTTAATTGCGAAAATAATGAGGAAAACTTAAAACTGTTCTCTGTTTCGGGCCGAAGGGGGGGGAGGGGGGAGGGCTTCGGCACAAGTTACAATGAGATGCAACATGACCATTTTGTTTTTTAATGTAATAATCAAGCCCAGTTTTAAAAGGTCATCTGAAACGGTTAACAAACGTCTGCCTCATTAACATTCAAGAGGCAGGATTCCTTATGTCATTGGAGACAAGTGCAGAGATGTAGGACTGCAAGGGACCGCAGATATGTATGAATCTGCATTCGCAAAGTGCAGTCAGTGCAGCAGAGACAAGTGCAGAGATGTAGGACTGCAAGGGACAGCAGATATGTATGAATCTGCATTCGCAAAGTGCTGTCAGTGCAGCAGAGACAAGTGCAGAGATGTAGGACTGCAAGGGACCGCAGATATGTATGAATCTGCATTCGCAAAGTGCTGTCAGTGCAGCAGAGACAAGTGCAGAGATGTAGGACTGCAAGGGACAGCAGATATGTATGAATCTGCATTCGCAAAGTGCTGTCAGTGCAGCAGAGACAAGTGCAGAGATGTAGGACTGCAAGGGACAGCAGATATGTATGAATCTGCATTCGCAAAGTGCTGTCAGTGCAGCAGAGACAAGTGCAGAGATGTAGGACTGCAAGGGACCGCAGATATGTATGAATCTGCATTCGCAAAGTGCTGTCAGTGCAGCAGAGACAAGTGCAGAGATGTAGGACTGCAAGGGACAGCAGATATGTATGAATCTGCATTCGCAAAGTGCTGGCAGTGCAGCAGAGACAAGTGCAGAGATGTAGGACTGCAAGGGACAGCAGATATGTATGAATCTACATTCGCAAAGTGCTGTCACTGCAGCACCTTTCACTTACAGAGGCAAGGGCTTCATTTACGAAAACATGCAGTGGCAAGGTCAATAAGTTTGGCTTCAGGTGCCAGCCTTTTGGCTTTGGAAATTCTTGCTTTGTTCGTCATAGTTTTTGCAAAATGTTATTGTTGAGGACGACGTTGGCTCCTCATCAATCTAAAAAGGTTTGGCTAACACCAAGCCTAAAAAAGCTAGCCAGTCTGGTGTTGGCTGCCAGCCTCTTGCCTTTGCTAATGCTTTTTGTAATGTTATTGTAATTTTTATTATAGAGATCATTAAAAAGATAGCGATAATTGAAAAGCTAGATAGAGATCATTGAAAAGATAGCTAATTAGAGATAATTGAACAGATAGATAAATAGAGATAATTGAAAAGATAGATAAACAGAGGTGGGGTTGAAAAGATAAACAAATAGAGAGGGTTGAAAAGATAGACAAATTGAGAGGGCTGAAAAGATAGACAGAGAGGCTTGCAAAGAAGGAGGCCTGCAAAGCTAGTTAGATAGTTATGGTTGCATAGACAGATGACTAGATAAAGAGGGTTGCATATAAATAGAATTGCAAAGATAGAGATAGACAGATAGGTTTGCAGAGATAGACAGATAGAAATTCCCAAAATAGATAGAAGTTGCAAAGATGTAGAGCAGTGGCGGCTCCTCCGCTAAGGCGGAGGAGCGTCGCCCACTGCTCTTCGCAGTGGAAAAATAAAATGATAATAACGCTACTTTATAATCATTTTATTTTTCCTGCTTCAGCGTCTCGGCAGGTGGGGTGGGCAGATCTGTTGTGCTCTCAGAGCAGGGGGAGCAGTGGTGGGCACTATGTAAGTGCGCATGAATGTTTGACCGGCTCTCTCGGGCAGGTCAAACATTCATGCGCACTTTGCATGTTCTCCATGCAGGCTGCTTTACAGCCTGCATGGAGAACATGCCCAGCCTCCCATTCTCTGGCTGAGGGCCGATCCACGGCGCTCAGACCAATCACAACGCTGCATTGCAGAGTTGTGAGGTAAGTGGTTTTTTTTAAAACCCCTTCTCCTCCCCCTCTTCCGCACTCCCCGCCTCACTGCTGCTTACCGGGAGCAGCCGCTACCGACATAGAGGTACCAGGGGATCTTTTTTTTGGAAAGGCCTGAGGTTTGGAGCCCCTATTTGGTTCTAATTTTCAGTGCTATAATGAAGGGGGCCCCCATCCCCCCACTTGGGCAGGTGCTGAGATCATCCCTATATTTAAGAAGGGAGGCAGTGATCTCCCATCAAATTACAGGTCCATAGGTCTAATTGATAGTACCCGAAAGCTCTTTGCGAGGGTCATTTTGAGCAGACTGCAAGACTGGATGACCGCCACAGAGATATTGACCCCCTTACAAGCTGGCTTCAGAGAACACACCAGTACAATAGACCAGGTGCTTCGTCTTCAGCTGTTGTACTGGAAGTTCATTCTCTTAGGGCAGGAGTGTCTTTATGTGGTGTTCGTCAATCTTAGGTCAGCTTTTTTTCTAACAATATATTTTATTGATTTTACATGGTATATACCGGGTCGTGTCCCGGAGGAAACATTATGATGGATATACGTAACACTGTATATATCTGATTGTAATTGCTGAAAAACTCCTAAATATAACAATAACAACATTGCGCAGTTCTTTTCAAATCCCACCAAATTATAATCGAACCAATGAATATGTGGCCAGAAGAGTTTAAATGATACTCCCAGTGGTATGGAGACCAATCTCATCAAGGGGACATAGTCTGTCAGGGGTCTGGCGTGATGAGGTGGGGTAATTCTATGCCCCTGTAATCCGCTCACCGCAGCCATATTTTCTTATGCTTTTGGGGACATCCCCGAGCCTGGAACACAGCTATCTCTGCATTCATACATTCATCTATGGCATTTTTCCATCAGCCAATCTTTGGAGGATCTTAGGTCAGCTTTTGACCTTATATCTCATCCTAAGTTGTGGCAGATCTTGGCTGACATAGGGGTTCAACAATATTTGCTGAAGATGATCACGAGGCTCCATGATAATAATTCTGCACAAGTCAGATGTGGGCAGATGGGGAAAATTACAAATCCATTCCCAGTAAATAGAGGAGTCAGGCAGCGATGCGTCCTTGCACCCACTCTTTTCACGATTTTTATCAATGATTTAGTAGCTTATGTGGATCATCGCGAGTCTGATGTACCAAGCCTTGCAAATGTCATGGTGCGGGCCTGATGTTTGCCGATGATACGCTGCTCCTCTCAAAATCTCCCATGGGCCTTCAAAGAATCCTTGACACATTTGACTACTTCTGTAAGCTAAGGGGCTTAGACATTAAAATTATCAGAACTAAATGTATGGTTTTTAGTCATGTCATTCTACTCGCCCAAATCCCATGTTGAGTGGTCCCCCTTGGAATGTGTTCACACATTTCATTACTTGGGAGTCACTTCAACCAAACACTTTAATTGGCACACCCTTATTGCACAGGGCAGACTTAAATTAGAGCAAATCTCAGGGGAATAGTGAAGATGCACAAGGGCTCACAATACAGCCCCATTTCTCTAGCACTTCAAGTCTATAACTACCAGGCATTAGGATCAGTCCTGTATGGTGCCGAGCTGTGGGACATGGGAGGTGTTCACTCTAGCTGCAGTTGAAAATCGCTTTATGCGCCAACTGACTGGCCTTCCCATTAGTACCCAGTTGCTCCCCCTAAGGCTAGATCTGGGGCTAAAAAATGTTGCAGATAAAGTTAGTGTATGGCCATTTTGTACTGGAGGAGCTGTGTGTTCTTACCAGTTGGGTTTAGCCAAGGTAATACTCATGCCAGGTGCTGGTGATCTTCTGTGGTTCAGGAATCTGAAGCTAACCCTCACAAACATTGGGCTGGCACGGTTGTGGGATGCTCCAGTGGAGGCGTGTGCGATCTCCAAAGACCAAATTAAGAGAACCTATTGGCAAAATAAATTGAATCTATTGCAAGGCCAGTCTAGCCTGGGCCCTCCGACCTCGACTTTTATCCTGTTGAAGGATGGATATGAGGAAGAACAGTTCCTGGACGAAATTGAGCACACAACTGCCAGGAAGCTTTACTTGCAATTTAGATATGGAACCTTACAGCTCTTCTCTTTTACAGCTATTTGGGGGTGAGAATCCAGGCCAAGAGCCGTGCAGTGACCCATCCTGTACTGACCCAAATTAAACAGTTGAGCACGTTTTACTTTTTTGCCCGCATATCAGAGCATTAGAAAAAAATGGATTCTACCACTCTTTCGTAACATAGGAACTAGGGTATTTATTGTAAGTTCTGTTTATTGAATATATAACAAACAACAAAAATCAGGCAAATTGAGGACCCATGTTCCTGTGGGAAAAACATCAAATTAAGTCCCCTATCCACGTTACATAGCATAACATTGTGATAAGAACATACATGGCAGAATCAATCCCATCCAATACATCCCCAGGTCTACTTTTTAGAAATATGCTAGGGTAGAGAAGGACAGTATGTAATATCATCCCACCACAAATTATCTTGACAAGGTTCACATCTCAGGGATAGCCTAAAAAGAGCTCTCAATAAGCCAAGCGATGTATGGGGTTTTATTGTTGGCAAATCGCTGGAATTGTTAGCGTCTTGCTATGTATGACGTCCCGATACATAGGTTCTGTCCTCTATTCGTGGTGACCCTTCAATCTACGGAAGCAACAGGGAACTGTCGTCAAGGGCTAGGGTATTTAAAGAGGCATTGAGAATTTTAAAAACAGATACTAGCTAATGTGTGGTTTTTGTGGTCTCGTGGTTACTGCTGGCTATGTGGAGGATTAGACAAAAAAGTATTCCAGTCAGTGCCGCAAAGCACTAATGAATTTTCATCCCGCTCATTTGTGCCAATTTTTAGCCTTTTGTTTTATTTTATGCATATTTTTTAACTATTTAATCATTTGGACTTTGCATGGTTTTTATACAACTTTTATGCATATTAGATCCATTTTTATTTGAACTCTCTGATTTTAAATATTCTATTGTGATGTTTTATGAACTTTGATGGCAAATTGCCACATAAAGTTGCTTGAATGGAATCACATCTAAAGTGACATGAGGGAACACATTGGACAAGCCTGACACTGACGAGATGCTGCATTAATTGGTAATTATTGGAGGTGCAAGAATTAATAGATTTACTAGCCTAGCGACAGATGGCTTTGTAGATTTGGCATTGTAACTAGCCAAGTGACAGATAGCGATGAACTATTAATCTACTCATGCACCTAGCGCAGAAGCACGAAGATCTGACCTACTGAAATGGGCTGTAGCTGAAAATGCGGCTTGTATTCTCCTAAGAAGGGCTGGTGATGATCAGGAATCACAAGCTAGAACACACTTATTAGATATTGCTCAAGGTCCTATCATTTTTTTTTTTTGTAAACAGATTTTATTAAGTTACTGTGGCATAGCATAGGATCAATACATTGGGACAATGGGCTTACATTGTGCGAAGTAAATCGAGCTCCATTCCCCACCACTGGATAATTCACATCCTAACAGTCTATTCTGTCATGGCCTCATGAAGAACACAATAGATAATGAAGTAACAAAACTAACCCACCTACCCACCCAGGCCTCCTCCCTCCCTCCCCCTTCAACTTTTACCCACCCCCACCCCATCCCCCCAGGCATGTCGCTTATTCGTTTGCACATCTGTGGAGAGCCAAAGTCTGACAGTCAGGACGTCTAACATACTAGTATCCACCCGGTCGGATCAAGCGTGAAGGGGAAGGGGCGCACCCACACAGTATATTCATCCATCAGCCATCCAACAAGCATATCTAAGGTTGTCCAATCATCTCCCCGTGCCCTCTCATTCACTCGGGGGGAGGGTCGATGGCATCATCGACTGGGTGCTTAAGCACCTCCACCAATGCCCCCCACGTCTTTGCTGCTTCCAATATTTTTTCATTACCCGTTCTGTGGGCCATTTGGAGCCTGTAAATTCCTTCACCATCCGCCCATTTTGTAAGTTCCCTCACCCACCTCAAGACGCTGGGGGAGTGCTCGCCTTCCAGTGACTGGTGATTTCTCGCTTGGCCAAGACAGAGGCCCAGATCAATAAATTTACTGGTAATCTTGTTCCGGGCAGTGTGAGGAAACCAGTGTAATAAGCAAGCTCCGGGGTAAGCTCAATGTCACGGTCCGTTATGTCGTTCAGTCTGGTCAGTATCTCCCTCCAAAACCCCACCAATGAGGGACAAACCCATAACATATGTATAAACTCGGCGTTGACTAGATTACATCTCGGGCAAACTGCCCTGACCCCAAAATACTCATTGATTTTATGTGGAGTAAGGTATGCTCGGTGGAGGACAAAGAAATGTAATAATTGGAACCGCGCATTCCTGGTGCTCTTCCATGCCCTTTCTACCAGCGCCTCCCATGGCTTCTCTTCAATGGGCACCCCAAGATCTGTCTCCCATTTGAGACGCAGGTTATCTAGGGGTCGTCTGAGCTCCTGGGTGATTCGCCTGTACAGGCAAGTCACTGCCTTAACCGTCCCAGCCGCAGATACCACATATTGACAAGGCAGGGAAATTGGTGGTTCCACCATCCCCGTCTTCCAATGTTTGCGAATTGCTGCTGTCAGGGAAGCATGCAGCAGAAAATCCCCCCCAGGAACCTCGTAGCGCTCCAGTAAGTCATTAAAGGGCAGCAGGGTATTATTGTCGTAGAGGTCCCCGATGGTGGAGATCCCCACCTCCCTCCAAGCACGCAGTCTCCGCCAGTCACCCCTATGTGATAATGCCTCACAGACCACCAGCGGGATCTCGGGTGCGTACGGGGGTCCCCGTGAGGCCCTGCGATTGGCCCGATTCCAACACTGGCGTAGTGCCCACAGGTCTCCAGGAGTCTCCCTCTCCCGTAGAGGTAGTCGCAGCAGCACTCGGGCAAGCTGTCTCAGGGTCGGGTCTGTAGACCCAACATCCTCTTCGTCGCGGGTCCGCCCAGCCATCCACTTCGTGAACCATTGTATTTGGGCTGCATGGTAATAGGCCTCGAGATCCGGAACCGCGAAGCCCCCCTCGCCCCTAGGCCTCATCATGGTGTCGAGTGCTACTCTACGCCTCCCGGTTCCCCACAGAAATCCCGTGATCATGGTATTGAGCTGAGTAAAAAACTTTCGCGGGATCCATAGTGGCAGCGTGCCAAAGTAGTACAGTAAACGCGGCAGCGTGACCATTTTCAAGAGCGCCACCCGCCCCGCCACTGAGAGAGGGAGGGTCCCCCAGAATTCAAAGGTGCTCCTGGTGTTTCGTATCGCACGTCCTATATTACCGTCCAACACGTCAGCCGCCGCATGATACACGCGAACCCCAGATAGGTCAGGCACCTACTCCCCACATAACATCCGACACATTCGGGGGTACATTCCTTCCAGGTCGTGTTGGGAACAGGCACGTCTTGTTCCAATTAACCTTAAGGCCCGCTACTCCCCCAACCTGCTTAGTAGGGCTCTGGCGCCCTGTAGCTCGGACGCCGAGTCGGCTAGGAACATTAAAAGATCATCTGCGTACAGTGCTATAAATTGGGTGTGATCCATCACGTCCAGTCCACGATAGTGGCGCCCTGAACGCGCATGTACAGCCAGAGGCTCCACCGCCAGCGCAAACAACAGGGGAGACAGCGGGCAGCCCTGTCTCGTGCCTCTACCCACCACACAGGACTCCGAGATCACCCCTCCCGTGCGCACCCTGGCCCTAGAACTCTTGTATAGTATTGCCGTCCATGCCACAAATTCCTCTCCCAACCCAAAGGCTCTTAAGACTCTAAAAAGATATGGCCACTCAAGACTATCAAAGGCTTTCTCGATGTCAACCGATAAAATGCACGCCTCATCCTTATCATAGGTGGTCGCATCCAGCAGGCGAAACAGCCGCCGTATGTTCATGGCCGTACTGCGAGATGGAACAAAACCCGCCTGGTCCCCGTGAACAAGCGTCGTCATATGAATCATCAGACGATCGGCCAAGATACAGCTTAGTATCTTGTAGTCTAAATTGAGCATGGCTAAGGGTCGATATGCCGTGCGGTCCCAGGCCGGTTTATCCGGCTTTAGGAGTGGTATAATTACTGCTTCCTTCGTCGAATCCGGCAAGCACCCATCCCTTTTGACCTATTATAAAGGGCCATCAGGCGAGGGGACAAGATATCCACGTACGTTGAGTAGAACTCAACCGGGAGTCCATCCGTACCAGGGGTTTTGTTTCTGGCCATGCGTTTTATGGCCTTCCTAATCTCACCTAATTCTATGTCACTACCCAGGGTCAGCGCTGCGTCTGCATCAATTTGTGGTAGGGCAATGTCCTCTAGAAACCCTGTATCCTCCATCCCCTCCGGATCCAATTGGCTCCTGTACAGGGAGGTGTAATATTCCAAGAACTGAGTATTTACGTCCTGTTGCCCATAGTGGCTCGAACCATCAGTCCCTCGGATTTCTAAGATCGCCGACCCTCTGCGCGCCGGGTTGGCCAACCAGGCCAGGAGTGCCCCAGATTTGTCCCTCTCCGCGTGAGCCCGAGCTGTGTACGCTCTATAATCAAAACACCTCAACCGTTCCACCTGTAGCGCTAGTTCTTCCCTGGCCTCTAGAAGGGCTGTCTGTCTATCTTCTCTCTCCGGCCTATCTCTTTCTGCGGCTCGCAGCCGCTGTTTCTGCTGTCATCACATCACTCTGGAGGACTCTTCGCACACCTACCGCCTCTCCTATACAGCGGCCCCTAATAACGACCTTAAAAGCATCCCACTCCCTGAGGGGGCTGGTAGCTGTGCCAGCGTTGTGCAGAAAGTAGTCCTCTATGGCCGTGCCTATGGTCATCCGGAACACCTGATCTTCCAACAGTTCTGGTCGAAGTCGCCAGGTAGGGATTGTGGGCTTAGTTCTCACCCAGTTCATGGAGATCAGCAGGGGATTATGATCAGACACCGTCCTAGCCAAGTATTCACTCCGAGTGACCATGGCATGTACCTCCGGTGAGCACAGAATGTAGTCTAAACGCACGTGTAGCTCGTGGAGGGCCGAGAAATAAGAGTAGTCTCTTTCCATCGGATGATGAACCCTCCAGGTGTCTAGTAACCCCCAGTGCTGTTGCCAGTCCCGTCTGGCCGCAGCGATCCTGTGGGCGGGGGCGTCTGGAAGCGGCGGATGAGAGCGGTCCAGGTCAATGTCAACAATGCTATTGAAGTCCCCCCAGTAGCACAGATCCCGTCAATGGCTGTGCCAATGTCTGTGATAGTTGTACTAAAAATGCGTGTTGATCTACATTGGGGCGTATATACTCCCCAGTGTGACGTCCCGACCATCAAGACGCCCTGTCACCACTACGAACCTACCCTCTGGGTCTATGATTTGTCTATCGCATTGAAAGGGAGTCCCCGCTCTCACCCAAATTAAGGCCCCTCTGGCAAACGCTGAGTATGTGGTGTAAAACACCTGTCCCCTCCAACGGCGCTGCAGTGCCGCACCTTCCTTCTGTGTTAAATGAGTTTCCTGCAGTAATGCAATTCGTACCCCCTTCGCACCAGGTAGGCATGTATTCTATGCCGGCGAGACATAGTGTGCATCCCCTAACATTCCAGGTTATGCATTTGATACCTACGGCGGAACCCATGGCTCAATCCTCAGAACCTTTCGTGTCTCCTCCTCTATAGCGACATGCCTGATCCCAAACCAAAACCCCCCAACTAAGAGAAAAAACCAACTCCCATTCCCCAGGACAGGTGCACACAAACAAGTCCCCATCCAAACATAAGCAGTCGAACAGTAAATCATGGGAGCAGCAGAACGCAAACCAACCCCACCGGCCCTAGGGTCCTCCCAGTCCCCCCCCCCATGACCATATAGCTCATGGTGGCCCCAGTACACAGGGATGACATCAATCAACCTCTAGCCCGGGCTTGGAATAGAAAGCATCGTCCAACAACTGCAGGTAGCCCCCTTAACATACGACCTTTTTTGTGGCATGTTCAACCGAACATGCCGTCCGCCGTTTGCGGAGTGACAACCGGGAGGTCCATGTCCGAGGTCCCAGGAACACTGCTGGCCCCGGAACTCCCAGATCCTCCCAGCTCTGGATCTGTGACAGTACTGCCTGGGCTCACAGCGCCCCGACTGATCTCCGCCACTGCCTGAACCGCCCTAGAGCGCTCCCGGCTTCGGCCTGTGGGCGACGGAGTCCTCAGCGGAGTCGACGCAGCAGACAGCCGCTGCCGAGGTGACTCCAAAGCCGAAGAGCGCGGGCCAGCACCGCCGCAAGTGTCCAGCCAGTCCCAAGCATCCTGTGGGGCAAGGAAGAAGTGCGTCGCCGTATCCGCAGTCACTCGAAGCCGGGCCGGGAACAGCATGGCGTAGGGGAGACGTAGTTGGCGAAGCCTCCTTTTAACAGCCAGAAAGGACGATCGCTGTCGTTGCACCTCCCTAGTGTAGTCTGGAAAGATCATCACCCGACTGTTCCCGATCCGGAGGGTTTCTTTCTCTCGGGCCCGGTGCAGGAGGTGATCGCGGTCCCGGTAGTGCAGTAACCTTACCACGAACGGTCGCGGGGAGCACCAGGCCCAGGCGGTCTGGCCGGGACTCTGTGGGCACGTTCCAGGGCGTAAAGGGGGAGAGGCCCTCCGGGGCCACCTCCGTTCGCAGCCAGGATTCCAGGAATTGCACAGCATCAGCCCCTTCCTCTCGCTCCGGAATCCCCACTATGCGAAGGTTGTTCCTTCGAGACCGGCCCTCGCTGTCCTCCGCTCTCATCTCTAGCACCTTTACTCTAGCTTCCACCACGTGCAGGGCATGTTGTAGAGTGTCAACCTTGTCCGGAATACCCTTTACAGCGTTTTCATTGGAGGTCACTCGCTCTTTCAGTTTGCGGTGATCATCCTTTAACAAGGTGAGATCAGTTCCTATGGCGTCAATTTTGCCTCTAGGGCCGTTCTTGAGGATGTGATGGCCTTCATAATGTCAGCTAGAGTAGGATCTTCCGGCGCTCTCTCCGCGCGCCCCCAGCCTCGTCTTCCTCCTCATCTGCGTGGTGATCCGGTTCATCCAGCCGCAAGACCTCGAACCCCTTTCTCCTGGATGTGCGGCCCATCGCGTCGGCTCCGCAGGAGGCCGCGAGCTATTGTTGGAGCCGCGTGGGCGACCAGGACCCCAGTTCAATGGCCAGCTATGGTGCCCTCAGCGGCTGTGCTAAGCGCTGCCCCCACAGCCTCTTCCAGTGACCCCCAATGTGGTGAGGGGACCCCCTCACAAGGGTCGGCAGAGGGTCCTCCTCCACAGGTAGCAAGGGTGTAAGTTCCTCTTATGGGGGCCTCAATCTATTGACTCAAGGTCCACGGGGCCGTGTGGGCCAGCTAATACAGGGAGCCCCAGTCCTTCAGGTGGTCAGTGTCCGGCGCTCTCCAAGAATCCGGAGCCTCCAAAGCCGCTCTCAGCGTCAGGGCGTCTTCGTGCCTCACCTCACTTCCCTCACAGGTGAGGGGCCACAAGTCACCTCCCAGGCTCCTCTCTCCCATCGCCCGCCGCTGGGGGCTTTTTGCCGCAGTGCCTCCTGCGCCCCAAGCTCGCGCGCTCACTGTACTCCCCCAGCGGGAGGGGTCTCAGCCAGCCGCAGGTCCCGGAGGACCGCCTCAGAAGCAGCGAAGTCCTCTCCAGGCCCTCACTCGGGCTACAGCGCCCCGCACCTCTAGCTCTCGGTCAGAGCTTCTCGCGCCGCCATCTTAGGGTCAGGCACACACGGGGAGGTCGTCCCCCGCTTCTTCCCCCTTCGCGGTCTCTCACCGCTGTAGGCACAAACAGGTCATCACCAGCAAGCCAGTCGCGGGTGTCCCTCCCGTTGTCCGGGGGGGTTAAGGTCGTCTTTCCGCCGTCCACAGCTACCAGGAGTCTCCGGCAGAAGTCGCAGCCGCCATTTTGGAAGACGACTCGCCCAGGAACCGAGCGGGCGAGCAAATCTTCGTTTTCTCCGGTTTACGGTCAGCAGGCACCACTAAATTAGAGCCTGGTGCGCCCCAGGTATTCCGCCACAGGCTGGTAGGACGGGGGCCACCCCGGGAGATCAGGATTCTTTGCTGCGGAGGGAGGTCACAGAGGAGCCCCGAGGTCCGCTGCGCTCTACATCGGCGCCAAGCCACGCCCCCCCTCAAGGTCCTATCATAATCCACCCTGATCTGTGAATTAGTGCTACTGTCTTGTTTTATGACAATGTTAAACACTGCATTATAGGATACGCACATTTTGCACGTTTCTTTGATGTTTCTAGCACTGTCGACCAAATTTATGATTTTGTTACCTAATACTTTGCTATTACGTAAATAATACCGGGTTTGAATGTGATGCTGCTTTGTACCTGATGTTTGTCATTCTTATTTCTCAAATCAAAAACCCAATAAAGACTTACTTTAATAAAAAAGTATATGACAATGGCCAGAATGTCACTTCTTCCCATGTCTGGCATACATATGGTCATACACCAGTTTGTGAACCTAAGGGACACACTAGCTGGCCCCCTTTACTTGGGTGGGGACAGTGTGGATTCATTACTAGTTCTCTGAACTGTGTTCAGTAACCCAGTTACTATCATTTGAGCCTTCAGGTTGTGTTATACCTTACATCCTGGTGACTCAAGAGATGTGTTTACCTTTACAACCTCCTTATTAGTAGTTTGAGATCCAAGCCATGATTGGATGGTGGGTTACTAGGTCTTGGGGATGATCACTGCAGCACTAGCTCACTCCTACTGAGCCACCTACCTTTAACATGAAGCATTAGAGGACACAAGAACAAAGGCAAGGCATACTGAAACAACTTAGAAACATTGGGCCTTATCACGTTGTCGGTCCAACCGACTGACCTTTGGTCCGACCGCCGGATTACAATCCAGGAGTGCGGACCCTAAATGGTCGGGGGGAAGACCGCTGCCTCTGACAGGATCAGTGATTCTGTTGGGGCGGCGGTCGGAATCGCAATCCCGAATGGAGGTGGTGCTGAGGCAGGCACCGCAGTTGGGATTTCAATATCCCTTTCCTACAGCCTTTTCATGTCGGAAGGACCGCCATGAAAAGGATGTCAGAAATGGATTTTGGGGGCCCCAAAAAGGGCCCTTTCCGTCGTGGACCACTGTAAAGTGACCCATGGGGCACATGTATTGCCCTCATGCACCTACATGCACCGTGTGCCATGCACCACAAGTGTATTGCAGCTCATTTAATTGATAACGCTATATATAACCATAGAAGAACATCGAGCAATAGGATGTACAGCAGAATAGGTACGGAGGTTGCAGGGAACCCATAAAAAAATCAGATGCAAATGGCATTTTGGTAGATTTGTGGTAGGTTTTAAGAAGAGAAGTGAGTATACCATAAGAAAACGTGGAAAAGATGATTAGATCCAGACAAGACCGTTTGAATTACTAATATTATACATGTATATATTATACCTAATCATAGGGGCTTTCAGCCAGCCGTTTTTTATCCATTAGTCTGTTATTGTGGCATTCACATTTTTTAGGCTCATAAGAGCCTAAAGCATGGGGCAGTCCACTTCAGCCATTGCCTCCCTTCACTGTGAGTGACCACAGTCTGCCCTTTCACAAGGAGCACATGTACACACAACGTAGTTCCCTACAGAGCCAAGGACTACTATGGGAATGTGCACTTTTTGAGACTAAAAATATTTTTGCTGTTCGCCAATGTTTTGGTTTTATATTTATGAGGGCATGGAACATTCCTCATTAATAACATTTTACAAAAACCATGACAAAACAAGCATTGACAAAGCCGAACAAAAAGTTGCCAAAGCTTGTTTTAAGTACTTTCTGGTAGAGGGAAGGGTGGTACGAATTTCAAGAGGCAGAGAGTTCCAGGTATAGGGAGTGGGAAGCAGCCTAAACCGCGTAGTCTGTACCACGCGTGGCTGAAAACCGCAGGCGTAACCACGGACGTCCAAACCACGCATATGCCTTTACCACGCATATGCGTGGGTCAGACGTCTGTGGTAGTTAGCGCTCTAGTCTGCAGTCTGCGGGTCGGCAGTGAGCTGGGCGGAGGGTCGGAAGTGAGCCGGTGAGTACCTTTGTTTTTAGGGGGGGGGGTTTGGTGGGGGTCGTGGGTAGTTTTGTGGGCTGGGGGTGTGGGTCGAGGTACTTTTCTGGTCTTTGTTTTTAGGGTGGAGGGTTGGGGGTAGTTTTGTGGGCTGGGGGTGGGTCGGGGTAGTTTTCAGGGCTGGGGTGGGTTGGGGGTAGTTTAGGGCTCAGGGCAGGGGCTAGGATGTTTTTTAAATGTGGGGTCAAGGTTTTAGGGTTTAGGACAGAGGCGTTAGTTTTGTGGGCTGGGGGGTGAGTCGGGGGTAGTTTTGTGGGCTGTGTCGGGTTAGTTTTTCGGCTGGGGGTGGGGTGGGGGTAGTTTTCTGGGCTGGGTCTGGGGTAGTTTTCAGGGCTTGGGGTGGGTCGGGTAGTTTAGGGCTCAGGACGGGTGGCTGGGATGTTTTTTAAATATGGGGTCAAGGTTTTAGGGTTTAGGGCAGGGGGGTTAGTCTTCTGGGCTGGTTGGTGGGTTTGTCGGAGGTAGTTTAGGGCTCAGGGCAGGGGGCTGGGATGTTTTTAAAATCCGGGGTCAAGGATTTAAGGCTCAGGGCAGGGGGTTTAGGGCTCAGGGTGGGGTTTTAGGACTCAGGCACGGGGGCTGGGGTATTTTTAGTGCTGGAGTGGGATTTGTTTTTAGGGCTGGGGTCCGTTTTTAGGAGTTAGTGCAGAGTGTTGGGCTATTTTTAGGGCTGGGGGATCAGGGTAGAACTCGGGGCAGGTGACCTGGTTTTAGAACTCAGGGCGGGTGTTAGGGCATAATCTTAACTACGCATATGATTTTACCAATTATGCCATTACAACTAAAATTGTTGTAAAGACATGCGTGGTAAAGGTATGCGTGGTTAAGTCGCGGTCATTTTTAAGACCGCATTGTTACGACAGGCGTGGTTAGGGAATTTGTGGTTCCGACATACACCATAGGGAGTTTCAGCACCGGATGCCTTTTTTGCCACTGGATAATGGCAGCAAATCTGATTAAAATCGAGAATTGCTCGGGTGAATGGCACAACAGCCTCATTTGTGGAGAGTCAAAAAAAAGGAAGAACTCGGGCTGAGGGAACTGGTGAACTACTTTCTTGGGCAATTTGTCATGACTTTGAGAAATAAGGCTGTTATAGTCCTTTCCAACACTGTTATTCAAACTAGTCTGTTGTGATCCTTAAGAGTAAAATGCAATTACTGTTTGAGACATGATTAATATGAGGTTTACGAAGTTGGTTTAAGACAAACTTCTAGGGCATAGAAAATTTGTTTTTTTTCAAAGCAGAGTATGAATGTTGAACTAACTAGTACAAGGGATGTTAAATTACTTTCGTGTTGCTCTCTGCTTTCTAAAACTTTAATACAACATAGGCCAAACATCTGTAAGAAAGAATTAAGAGCACTTATACTTATGATGGATTTTAACTTCTCAAACATTTAACACCCAGAGTTCACTTTGCACTCATTGGTCCATGCTTCCCACTTGGCAATCAGTTTATTACAAAAAGTTAATAAAGTTACAGTCATTTGCTTATTGCATGCAGAAAGAAGTACTTTCATATATATTTTACTTTTCGATGGGGTTTTGCTAAAGATTGGGCAAAATTGAGATATTCAGCTTCAGTTCGACAAAAGCAAAACTAATTACAAGGGTTGTAAAAGGTGTTATTTCCCGTTGCCGATTCATATTTTTATTAAATCAGTTTATTGCAGTAATTTAGATTTTAGAAATAAATATCATTGTGTTGCTACCTAGTATTATGCTGCATTCTAGTGTTACAATTTCAGCTACAAAAGTTGTCCATAAAAATTTGGAATGCAATTGTACATGAATATTTTTTTAAATGGCATTCAGCACACTTGAAACTTTGATCATGAATCAACAACTATTGTGCTATCAACCCGGAGATCGCCAAATTTCTGACTGGATGGTTTGATAACCCCTTAAGTATGATTTGTGTGCACCAATACTTTTTTATCTTTAGCCAAAGTCCATGAAACTGAACTGAAGTGATCAATCTGAGTCTGAGCCTCAATCTGTGAGTTTGAGCCTCAACAATGCCCTCCAATACAATCAACACAATAAAATGACTAAAGCCAGTTATTTCTCAAAACGAAATGCTCAATGAGGTTCTAAAAGGATCATGATTACATCAAGCAAAACACACAAGTAGTCTGTAAGTTAAGCGTCAGAGAGTAATGCCCAATGTTGCTTGATTAGGATTACTGAAAAGACACAACTTGGAACCGAAGTCAAAAGATGAAAAATCAGTTTGCTTGAAAATGAATTCTAACAGACTGGGTAAAAAACTCAATGTTCAGGTGTCATCAAAACTAAAATGAAGTTGATGATGGTAATTCTCACCTAGAGACACAACAGCTAGACAAGCGTGAGGCCCGTGATTGCGGGACGCATTTTGCATGGTGATAAAGAAACATAACAATCTGAATAAACAATTTATATGGCAAATGACTGAAATCAAGAGATACAGCAAAGTCCTAAAATTTCTCATACACAGGTATCTGTTTTTGAAACCTCACGCCACAAAAATAAAAATACTAAAACCCTAATTCAAACTGTCATGAAAATGAAAGTCAAATCCTAACTTTACACCACCCTACTGTTTTTGTTTAGTAAGTCTTATTTGTTGTTTTGGGCAGAAAAAAAACAGTACAACAACAAATACATAATCAGATACACAGCAAAAAAAAGGAAAAAATAATAATTAATAACTTATACCAATGCAAGTAAAAGCATTTAAAACAATAGAATAAAAACATGATTTTACTTGCACCATTCTCCTAATACAGAATCTATAAAATACTAATCACAATGGAAGCAAGTACCAAATATGTAGTTAATGAATAGTAGTTAAAATGTACTTCCCACAATAAGCTACAGTAGGTAGGTATAAAGACACAAGCATTTTGTTATGTCAAAATGAAACTGCATACCCTGTTAACTGTAACTATATCAGCTTTTGGCAACCTGCTGAGGGCCAGGTCACACAAGCAAACAACGCAGGCCCAATTTTGATGTTCTTACTAGTGTCATAAAAATGATGGCACCTGCTATTATACCATCTCCAAAAGTATCAAGATAGTTTAAACATATCGTTGTAGGATAACTGTTAGCACAGGCCAAGCACAAGTACATGTACCAGGATTTAATAACATGGTCCAGCCTTGATGCCACCATTCCAAGATGAAGTGTAGTCTAACAACATTTAATATTGAAGGTCAAAAAGCCTTTGCGAACCCTGCAGCGCAAAGGTTCTATAAGATAATGCTATTGTCGAATCGGATACACGTGGGCCAGGGCAATATTCTATTTCATTGCAAAGCGACTGATGCCATCATTGCCAAGTAACATCTAGTTGCACACTACCAATCTGGGTTTCATGCTTATTTCAGCATTGAAACAGACGCACTGATAATCCTGGATGACATGCACTTTCTATTTCAGCAGATCATTCCATCCGGCCCTATCCACGACTGGGGAATACTGTTTAGGGACACAGCTCAGTTAAAAGGAGAAGAGGCATCATTCACCACCACTCACATGATATCCTTTGCTATTACAGCAATTGCGTCACGTCCCGGCTCTTGGAGCTTTTGCAGCTTTAATAGAATTTTAGACCATCAAATTGCAAAATATTTTATTTTCATTCAGATTGGGGGTACCATCCCACCTATTATATGAAGCCCATACAAACTAATTTACATACCTATCCCACAAGCATCTAGGAACCAGATGCCAGAAGCCTCTGTGACATTTTTGATTAAAGACATTAAACATAACCATGCTTTACTTTTTTTTTTATCCATTTGATAGACCTTGTCTCTCATTGAGAGTCCTGCAGACACTGTGGTAAGTACAACTACCAATGGAAATACTATAAATGCACAATGCGGTTTTTCCCTAGGTGGTTTTACTTCTTAATTCTGAGTTTTCCTGAAGAAATTTGTGTAGGGGAAGCCGTAGGTCCAAACAAAATATGTGAGGAACTGAGAATGTCAAATCAGCGTACACACTGTTACCAATTTAACCTCTACCAAGCAACTTGGAATTAGCAAATTTTTGTACACTTGACTCAGGGTGCTTCAAGGCCCTTCTTCTGCATTCTCGTGGGATAGAGATTGCATACACGGCTCTGGCAAAGAAGCGCTGGTGTGACACACACTTACAGAAAGTCTCCAATTGCACTTGAACAATTTAGGAGGTCCCTGCTCAGAATTCCTTGACTCCAGATAAGTGGGGAAAATCTCCTTACATAAGAAAATGCGAGAGACCACTAGGTTTGATGTATGGATCTCAGTTCTTTTCCCAAAAGCATCTGGAAGGGGACTGATCATCCATTTGTGTCACTGTGCAAATTTAAGACAACATACAACACATTATATAAACTAAACATAAAAATATACCTCGGGCACTGAGACTGTTGATTTTGTTGTACTGGAAGATCAAGGAATAATTGTTTTTAAAGCTGATTGGTGGAGGACAGTCAACAGCATAGGGTATGCCTTTTCCTTATGTCCAATAATATGCCTTAATAATGTTCTACTGCTGAAGGAAAGGAAAAATAGTCCTTCACGTTGAAGTGGGAAGGCAGAGAATGATAAGTGTATGATTTTTGGTATGACATCATTGTTGTTTGGAAAGACTTTGGTGCATAACAATGGGAGAGCAGGAAGAATAAGATACTTACCTGTACATAATGGTTCCCAAACCTTGGGGAGTATGCAAGGTGCCACCAGTAATGGTGGGGATGCCTGTAAAAGGTAACAAAAATGTCTTTAGTGCTCCTCTTTAGATTCGCTGAAGTAAATACTACTATGGCAGAGGACAAGGAAAATTTCTTCCCAATATTCTCAACACTCTCCTATTCTCCTTTGGGCCTTGGTGGACTCCTTCCAGCGTTAATATAATCCTCTGCAGTTGCACACACTTTTCCCTTAGTTGTGAATCACAACAGGTTTGGAACATTTAAGGTACACAGTAGTAGTCATGTGAATGTAGGAAAAACAGGTAACCTATATGCACCGCAAGGCTCAGGTATCGGTTTTCAGGTAGGTAACATTTATCCTTTGACCGTGTGATGCATTCAGGTTCATATGCCAGCACCAGTAGTGATACTCTGCAGGAATATCAATAGAAAAAGATCTGAAGGACTGTTCTGCCAAATCTAGAATCAGACTTGGTATCAAGATGTGCCGAGCAATATCCCGTGAATGTGCGAGTAAATGCTCAGTCTTGTACATCTCATTCATGGAAATGTGACTCACACAATCATTAATTCTTGTCTTTTCTTCATTCATAACATGCCCCAATTCCATTTGGAAAAGGGATAGAAGGAAGTTGGAAAAGAAGGAAGAGACGAGGTGACAGAAGGCAGAGAAAGAAGAGAAATAAGAGAAAGGGAAAGTAAGCAAATAGGTCAGCGAGAGAGTGCTTGTACCAAAGACAAAATAAGTAACATCAGTAAAGTGAGTGTGCTGATAATGCCTAATGTTCAGAAAGATCTTTTCCCAGTTGGGAAGCACTGATAGTCCTTAAATCGTCCTAGAAACAGTCCACTGCAACATCAGAAAGACACTTGACACAATCTCTCTCATAGATTAAAACAAGGCAATAAACTACCAACAAATCGTATAACTTGGATTTCACCAACTTGAAAACACTAAGCCAAAAACTGAAGTGCAGGTTAGGGACCAATATTGAAGTGGAAAAATACAGTGGTGAATTCTCTGTAGAGACAACTACACAGCAATCAAGATGGATAGAAGGGAGTACAAATCTAAGCCCCTCTAGGAAGTTACTAATCAAGGGAAATCTTCAATATCACCCATAAAATAGCAAACCCAGAGGTATTAAAATTCTCCCTGTGCACTACCCAATATCTACGAAGCACAATTAGTGCAAATGGGAATGGCTATGTGTTGGTAACGACAAACCTTTGCGTGTCATTCCCCAGATTTTTTCCTTCTTTTACTGAACAAGTTTTTGTTGGCCATAGGACTCTGCACACTTTACTCTTAAAAGTGCTTATGCTCTCCCTTTAAACGTGGTAAAAGTGACATATTCCTAATTGGCACATTTAATTTAATTATAAGTCCTTAGTAGGTGGTATTACATGTTGACAGGGACTGTAAATTAAATGCTACTAGTGGGCTGAAGCACTCGTGCCATCCACTAAAGCAGCACTCCACAACATGTCTCCAGGCCTGTCCCTGCAGCCTGGGTATGCAGTTTTAAACTGCCATTTTGATCTGGCAAAATAAATATTTTGCCTCGCATAAACCTTCCTTTTAAATGCTTATAAGTCACCCCATAGGTAGGCCCTAAATGCTCACAGGGCAGGGTGCATGGCATTTAAAAAGTAGGACACATATTTAATGTTTTACATGCCCTGGCAGTGAAAACCCCCCAAAGTCATTTTTCACTGTAGCAAGGCTGGTTCTCCCATAGGAAAAACCCTTGTAATGCTTAATTTCAGTTTGGGAGCAGCTAGAAAAATGATCCAAGGGCTCATTTTAATAGTAATTTGAAATCCAATTTATTGGTAAAGTCGGATTTTATATTACTATTATAGAAATAACACTTTTAGAAAGTTGGCATTTCTTTGCCTAAACCACAAGGACCTTTCCGCCAGTGTCACCAAACTGAATGGATCCTCTGTGGTGAGATGTAGATTGCTCCCAGACAGTAGACACAAGGCTTGGATGAGAAGAGCTGTTCTTGGGAGGGGGGGTGTGGGGGGCTGTGCCATCCCCTTTCTGAGCTTCAAAGGTGCCTGTCCTGTCACAGGCAGGTGAAGCTGGCACATGAGCCTGCTCTCTATTGTCCTCCTAGCCAGCTTGGCTCCAAACCCAGTGGGAATGTGGAGCTGCCCCAAAACTGGTTTAGAGTGACCACATGGGAGGGTGTGCCCATTTCCAAAGCCACAGTTCTAGGCGGGCAAAGAGATCTCTGACCAGGGGAAAAGGGGTTCTGCCATATTGGAATTATGGAAAGAGGGGTACTGTGGGATAGTTTACAGTAAAACACACAGGGGAAGTGCTGAAAAAGTGTGTAGGGTTACCCCTGGGAATTTTTGCCACATCCAGAGGCTGGCACTGGGCATAGTACTCTCTTCAGAAAACTCCTGGACCTGTGGAGAAACAGAAGAACTACTGCCCTGCTGTATCAATAACATGAAAAATTACTGGACCCTCTTGCCAGGAACCCAGAAGTGACCCAAGGATGAGTTGGCTGACGTCATATTGCGCTACAGGGAGACAAGCTTACAGAGGCTTTTTTCTGCAACTGCCCAGCTGACCAGTACCAACTGGACCTATCCTGGGGACCTTGCTGCTGACCTCAGTTGGAGTGACCAGGAGTTTCCCCCACCCACAGGCTTGCACTGGGCATAAATGTGGCATCCCAAGAACCATCTTCAGAACACTCCTGGACCAGTGGAGAATCAGAAGGTCTGTCCTACTGTATGAAGAACTGGAAAGAAGACTGGGCCTGCTTGCCTTGAACCCAGGACCTCAGAAGTGACCCCCAAGGGTGAGTTGGCTGACCTCCTTAAAGGGCTACAGGGACAAAACACGCTTCCAGAGCCTTCCCTTGCAACTGCCCAGCTGACCAGTACCAACTGGACTTTGCTGTTGGCCTCTGTTGGAGTCAGTCCTAACACCCAAGTGATGCCCACCAAGTCCTAGACCCTTGGCTGGTGTTAAAGTGTACTTCACCTTGAAGTGTCGTGTGACTTTGTAATAACGGAACCCTTGTGGCTCCTGATGGACTCCGTAGAACTGTGACGTAAGAATTAGAGCTTAGTGAAGTGAATGCAGGTTTAGAATGTTGAGTTTGCGGTTAGACGCAGAAGAATAAAGACGTGTTATACTAGGCTCCATGTGTGATGTAGTCATTGGCGAGTGCCCGGGCTGGGGAGGACACTACAAATGGCGACAAGATAGGGGATAAGTAACCCGAAGATCGACAGTGCTCTCCCAGAGAGTTTGCCGAGGTCCAGCAAACTGCTCGCGTGGTCCACGTGTGCCCTCTGTCAAAGTGCAAATCGACGTTTAGCATATGTGGAGTCAAAGCGCAGCCCCAGTCTGTATAAAGCATTTGAAGATAATGAAAGCTTCACTGAGAAGTCTACACATCATTGGCCGAGAACCTGCTGGGGAGGCTGCAAAGAGCAGTACTGCCCTACTGCGCAGCTCAAAGCCGTACATCATACGTAGTGATAGCGATATAGGCGGATGCAACCAGGTTTTGAAAGAGCAGTAAAGTGCAAGATAATGCTGTGAACAGAAGCGATGCGAGGCAGAGATCAACCAGGTGTCAGACAGCACAAAGAGGTGCCTCAAGGCAGAGGGATACAAGAAAAGGTCATCTGCTTACCAGTACTGATTAAACAGAGTCATCATGCCACAGTGCTGGAGGGGGAGACCCCAGAGGAAGCACCCGGGGTTGTGCTTGCAGAGCTGTCCACACCTGAAGCTGCACACCACCAAAGCTGCAGAGTGGGGCTCAGAACAACTCCGAAGGTATCCAAAGTTCAGAAAGGCGAGAGTGGCGATTGGAATCGTGAAATGTTGCTTTTCCAATGGAGACCAAGAAAGAGGTCATGTTTCCTGTCATTATCAAAGACTACCCAGAGGCCAGAACGTTGCAAGGCCTCAGAGATGGTTTGCATTAGCAAGAATACCAAGCAGCGTCAGAAAGAACTCTATTCTCCATATCCGTAAGTTCCACCAATGGTTACAATGCCGTCGCCTTCTTGAAACTACCACTGCCATTCGATACCACCAAAGAGATGAATATTGGCAACAGATGGACTGCCTGGATAGAGCATTTGATGATTTAATTGATGCGATAGAAGAAGCAGATAAAATATCATCAAGTACATTAAGAAACTTGCTGGTGAAGGTGTAAAGGAAGTCATAAAGAAAATGCTGCGAGCTGACGAAATTACATTTAGTCAAATCAAAGCAGCTTTGAATCTCAAGTTCAATCCAATGCCGAATGTAGATTACGAAAGGTACATCTTCAGTCAGAATGACAGAAAGCTGGTGAGACCATTGATAAATTTGTTGAGAGACTGGATACGCTCAAACACTATAAGTTCAATTAATTTACTGATGAGGAAGTTATGCACCTCAAAGTGATTGACGGATGCTTGTCAGACTTGTTCAGACGACGAATGCTGGAAGAAACTCAGTCTGGAGCAAGTTCTCATGGCTGCCAAAGCTGAAGAGCTTGCTGATCGACAAGATGCTGACATGGAGGCCGGAGGTGCCCAGAGTGAGTCAGTTATGAATGTGAAAAGTAAGCCAAAGCCCAAGGCAGAGGGACGCAGAGTGATTTTCCACAGAAAAAGAAGTTGTGCTTCAGGTGTGCATTTTTGTTTCCACACAAAGGTAAATGTCCTGCCATTGGGCAAATCTGCAAAGGCTGTGGAAAGGAGAACCATTTGGTAACGGTTTGCAAACCGAATGAAAAAGTAAGTGCGTCACGGTGGAAAGACAAATGGCCGTCCGAAAGTTCCAGAAGCGATGTTCGACGCACACCCTTAAAGCCAAGCGAACACATCTGCTGAGGCAAATCGACACCAAATGAAGGCGATCGACATCTAAATCTTAGTCAAAGTGTTTTTCCGTATCAACGTATTGTGAAAGTGAAGAAGATGGTTGTGCCATGTCGATGTTTACCTCAGAGAAACGTGAGCATTTTGGACTGCCCACCTGTGAGGAAAAATACCGGTCCAAGAAAAGAGGTATGACAAACACTAGTCTTTCAAACATTGTCTGAAAATCACACTAAAAGTCAACGGTTGTTCGATACTTTTCATTATTGATAGTGGTGCATCAGTAAATATTATGCCTGAGGAGAAATATAAGGAACTGCCTACATTGCCCCAACTTACGTCATTAAAAACTAAAGTGTATATTTGAGCTGCATTGATGCCACGAAAAAGTCAAGGTTTATTTGTAGCGATGATGAAACACAAGAAAACAAAAGTACAGGCACCCATTCATTTACTTCAAGGTACGGCATCAAGCGCCTGTTTAATCAGCTTCAGCACAGCTGCTGATATGGGATTGATATCTGTGAACTATAACATGAATGCTAATCACGAAATAGAAAGTCAATTCCCTTCGTAGTTTCATGGGTTGGGAAAACTTAAGACCATGAAAGTCCAATTACACATTAATGAGGACGTCCTATTGCTCAAAGACACAGACACATTGCCTTTCACTTACAGGAAGCTGTTGAAAAAGAACTCGAATCCTTACTCAAACACGATATCATTGAGAGTTCCACTGGTCCAACTCCATGGGTTTCTCCCATAGTGGTGGTACCCAAAAGAGACAGTGAAGGAGCTGTACGCATCTGCGTGGATATGAGTCAAGCGAATAAGGCAATTGAAAGAGAACGACATCCTGGTCTGCATACTGCTGACATGATAACACAATTGAATGGTGCAAAGGTATTCTCTCGCCTTGATCTGAATAAAAGATATCATTAGTTAGAGCTTGAGGAGAATTGTAGGTACGTTACAACTTTTTCTACATATATTGGTCTGTTCCATTACAGAAAACTAAGTTTTGGTGTGTCATTAGCTGCAGAGCCATTTCAAGATGTCATTTGATGTATCATACAGCCTGTCATGAATGCTTTCAATAGTGATGACATATTAGTTTTTGGAGCTACACAGAAGGAGCACGACAAATCTCTCATTCAAGTGTGTCATTTGCTCCCTGATGACGTTTTAACTTTGAATGCCGAGAAATGTGGGTTCCATAAGACAAAGTTAAAATTATTTGGCCATATCTCTTCTGTTGGGGGCATCACCCCCAATCCAGCTAACGTGCAAGCGCTGTCAACTGTAAGTTCCCCACAAGATGTTTCCATGTTATGTTCATTCCTTGCCATGGCCAGCTATTGCTCTAGATACATACAAGAGTTTACCACTGTTAGTGTGCCATTAAGAGACTTGATGGAAAAGAATGTTTCTTTTCTTTGGTCACATGAATGTGAGCAAAGCTTCCAGAAAATCAAACAAGCTATTGAGAACCCTACTGAAATGGCATACTTTGAGCCTAAACTTCATACTGAGGCTGTTGTTGACGCTAACCCGTCCGGTTATCTATGAACAGCACAGCAGACATCGAAATACTCAACGAGGTATTGTGGCCTATGCAAGTCGAAATTTTCCCAAACTGAACGTGCTTATTCACAACCTGAGAAAGAAAGCTTAGCAGTGATGTGGGATACTGAACTTTTCCACATATTCTTGTATGGGAAGCCCTTCATGCTTGTGATATATTATCAAGCATTGTTGACTATCTTTGGCAAACCAAAGGCAAAAATGCCTCCTCGCATTGAACTATGGGGTCTGCACTTGCAAGAATACAACTACACCATGGTGAATCGTCGAGGGAAAGATCAGAACCTTGCCGACTACTTCTTACCAGTGCCTCTACAATGCCCTGGCAATAAATGATGGACAGAATGCTGAATGAATCAAACATTCACCCCCAGTCAAGAGATGTGGGTTAAATCCATTGTTCTTTTGCTCACTACGCCACCCCAGTTTGGATGCAGCCATATGCAAATCAGTCTTGACCCTTCTCCTTATGGGAACAGACCAGCCCGAACTTCAAAGCACGGGTCCTCCCTGGACCGGAAGCAAGCATTGTGGGACCGCTTCTAAGATGGCTGAATCCTACATAAATTTCATAATGAAATCAAGCCCCCCAAGCTGCCATTTTGTTGGAACAAATTGTCACTGCCACGAGTCAAGATAGTGACATGCTAAAACTGAAAGACATTATTACACATCAGTCTTGGTACCAGCACCCTTGACCTCTTACCAGTGACAGTGAATACCAGAAGTTTAAAAATGTCAAAACTGTCCGTTACTCAGGAAGGTATTATTCTAAGAGGTTCGAGAATTGTCATTCTAGCGAGTCTGCGACAACAGATAACTGAAGTGGCTCATGAAGGATATCGCGGAATTGTTGCCACCAAACAAGCTCTCCCAGACCAAGTCGGTTTTCCAGAACTTGACGAGAGAGTTGAAAGAGAATTGAAGGCCTGTCATCTATGCAACTGCCTGTCATCGAAAACCATTCAACACACCTTGAACATGTCAGGGTTGCCAACACATGCATGGGAAAGAATTACCGTTGACTTCTTCGTTGACCTCTTGACAATAGACATCACCTGATGGTGATCGTTAAAAATACTCCCGTCTTCCATTGATAAAAGAGCTCTCATCTATCACTCAAGAGAGACATCAAGAGATTAGACGGCATATTTGTGATATGGGGTGTTCCCACGATCTGAAAACCTGACAGCGGCCCACCATTCAACTGTCGAGAATTCAGAGACTTTCTCGGTCATCTTAATGTGAAGCATCAGAAGAGCACACCTCTTTGGCCCCAGGCCAATGGCCTTGTTGAACATTTCATGAGTAGTCTGAGGAAAGCTGTCCAGCGTGTTGTACTAGAAAAGCTCGACCATAAAACCGTCTTAGATTAGATTCTTTGAGCTTACCGTTCGACCCCTCACTTGACCACAGGTGAAAGCCCTGCAAATTTGATGTTCAGGAGAGCCATGACACCGAGTTACCTCAATGGAACAACAGTGGATCAAAATCTGCGAAAGAAACCCGCATGAAAGACTTGGATCACAAGAAGAAAATGAAGGCGTATGCTGACAAATGTCGACATGCAAAAGACATTATGTTCACTAGAGGAGATCGAGTGCTTGTTTTTCAGCATAGAAAATGAAAGTCTGATGCTCCTTTCGTTGCTGAACCATTTCATGTTGTGACCAGCAAAAGACACATGGTAACTGCCCAATGTCCTGGGCAGTCCATTACGTGAGATTCCTCACATTTCCTAAATGTGGCTCATCTCTCGTCAGGCACTGATGTCAATGTAGAGACTAGGTCTGAAAGGACAAGTGAAGACCCCCTGACTGCTGCTGTTTCTACATCCTCAATGCTGGCCATGGACACTTCTACTGCCTGTACCCAATTTCCAAAGAAACAGTCAGGAGGTGTGTTCAAAGCGCCACCGAGGATCATTGAAGAGCTACGATTGTGTATATATTTATACAAATGTTACATTTTTTATTTAACAGAGGGGATATGCAGTGTCAGGTGAGTTTGTAATGATGGAACCCTTGTGGATCCTGATAGCTTTCGTAGAACTGTGACGTAAGCATTAGAGCGTAGTGAAGTGAATGCAGGTTTAGAATGTTGAGTTCGCAGTTACACTCAAAAGAATAAAGACGTGTTATACTAACCTCCGTGTGTGACGTAGTCATGGGAAAGGGGCTACACACCTGACCAAACTACATAAGTTGGAACTTAGAAACTTTTTGACAACCTTTACTCCAAAGACCCAGTGGGAGACCGGGACCGCTATCAAGCTGAAGCCATCGATGTTGAATCGCTGATCATATAAAACTTGCTGGTTTGTCACGCAGAAGGAGATCGAAGTTCCAGCAAAGTTTCTAAGTCCGAATGTAGAGGGCTTTATCGGGGCAGACAACAAGCAGCCACCTGTCGGCATCGAGGCCTTGCTGGGCACAGGCTTCTGCCATTCAGAGCCTTCCCACCACCGTCGAAGACAACCACACTGGTACCCCGCTCTTGAGCAACCCACTGTCATCGTGCCCTGCTTTGGATCCAGCTTGCTTCGCCGATGACTCAGCCATGACCAGTTTTCTCCAGAAAAGGTAAACTTTCCACAAGGACAAACCTGGTCCCTGTATCCGACATGTGCTCCATCACAGTCTGCCTTAACTTTTTACTTTGACCCGGTCTATCATGCCCAGTGGTTGTATTTTTAATTCAGACTTAAAAAATTCATATTTCCAGTTCTCACAATTGGATTTTTGTCATTTTGGTGTCATTTTATTCATTAAAATATTCTCTGTTTTAGACTAAATTGGTTTGGGTGTTTTCACTTTATTACTGCTGGGGTGCTGTATAAATACTCTTACAATTTGCCCCTAAGTTAAGCCTGCCTGCTTTTGTGCCCAGGTACCAGAGGGTTAAGCACAAGTTTAATTTGTGTCTTTTGTAGTTCACTCTGATAAGGATTATGATTATTATTTAAGATGGGTTCCCATCGCCTTCAACTAATACTCCAATGTCTTACAATATGGTTAACAACTGGTAGCAGTTGGCATATGCAGATACCAATGATTCATGCCTTTCTGCTTTCGAACCCATGACAGCAGAATAGATGAGCAAATTGACCAAAAGGATCAAAACCTCTACAACGGTTGCTAAACCATGCCTGTACCATGACTCAAAAATCTTCTGCAAACACTGGGTCCAGAATGACAAACAACCCTAATGTCTCTCTGACCAAGGTCACGGTCCCGGTCCCAATTGCATGAGACAATCAGCATTTACACAGCTTCTGAAATGAGCCACACTTGAAGCTGAGAGCCTAGCTATCCACCACCACTAATGTCATACCTGTGCTATTCATACATATTACTGCAGAAGAAATATATAATACAACTACAGGTACTTGAAGGCCTACTGATCAATTGCTGATCAGGCTTCATGACCAAAAAAGGAAATGAAAACATGGCGATAAACTCAGGACCCTCTCACTAGCCCAAATGAAGGATATCAGGCACTGCTAATTCAACTAGATATTTGGACAGGCACACTATGACAGAGTGAACCACAATAAACAGTAAAATCCTAAAGGAGTGGATTCCTCAGCAGCCACTACCCGAATATGAGGATAAGAACTTACAAATCCTACATAGGATGCTTTAAAGGTCATCATTTCCCACTACCAACCTTCCTCTTTAATTCAAATATAATCTATGCACACTATGAAAAAATCAATAAATCAGTTTCAGCTGGGATTTTAAATGTGCACAAACAATTTACGCATTCAGCTTCACTTGGAAGCAGAGGAGGTAGGAAACCTGGCAAACGCCACCAAGTTTAAACTGCATACCCAGTGGAGTTTTGAGTCAGCTAAAGAGCTTCAAAAACGTCTCATAGAATGGTAAACTGATGTTAGCAGAAATTCAAATGTTATCGACCAAACTTGCACTGTTCCAGTAGAACAAATTTATACTTTAATTTACAATTAAGTACACACAACAAAGCTTAAAATATGCACCACAAAAATATTTTCAATTTATTACAGTTCTCAAGAACATTGGTTTACATGATATTAAGGGCACATAGGACACATGACTATTTTCTTTTTTTTTTTAAATAACCCAGCACAACAAAAGTGGATAATAGAACATAAAATAGTCAACTATTGAACTGATCATAGCCATTTTAGTGACAGCTTGTTATATCTAACTTTACAGCATTTACTATGCCAGAGCATTAAGAGTCTACAATGTGGTAAAAGACCCAGCGCTCAGTGTTTACTCTACAATGTTCCACTGGTCAGGTTCTATGATGGAGTGTTAGTATTTGAAGCTAAGGGACAGTTTGTTGGAGCGACTGGGAAAAGCCAAGAGTACTAGCATGTACTCCAGAAGCAGCTCTTTTTTTTGTACTGAATAAACCTTTTATTCTACACTAAACCTGAAGTCAGTTACAGCCACACTGAGAAATGAAAACACACTGAAGCATTACACAATGCATATAATCAGGTCTTGCATGTGTAGGGTGAATCAAGGTACTTCTCATGAGTTCCACCAACAGAAAAGCAGACATTCAGTCCTGGTTTTGCCTGTTGATGCTGGACATTTACCAAGCTTGCATTACAGGTATAAGGAGAAGAAAATGGTTAGCCTGCCTAGCATTTGAGTTCCCCAGAATTCTAGGTGGGGCAGGTACCAGGGTTACTCACCCCCCCCCAATCAACTCCCCCCCCCCTCAACCCCCGTGAAGTTACAAGCCTCTTAGAAAACCATGGACCTGTAATTTTTCCCCTTTCCGCAGCTGAAATCTCTGTGGGAGAAACACTGGTGGAGAATGAAGAATTACTGGGGAAATCAGGCATACAATCATTACTGAATCTCTGGGTAGTTTTTAATTTTTCAGGGCATTCTCAGCATTCAACTTGCAATCCCCATAAATTCCATACCCTGGAGCTAACTGTATAATTAAATCTAGGGTGTGGAATTAACACACCCATCATTGGGGCAACCATAATGAAAAGTCTAGTGCTTATATTTGCATGTTGTCTCATCCCCACAAAGAAGGTCTCACAAATAAACCAAGATGCAATTATCAGAAAGGGGAGCTAACCCATAAATTATGGCTACATTCACCAAGCATAATATCATCAGGGCTCTTCCCTTGAATGCTGTAATTCTATTCAAGATTCCTAGATGTCATGTAGTTCCCATTAATCCGTAGGACCTGCGTGTTTGTTGGACAACATAAACTTTTGGTTAGGTGCTTAGACTGATTCCGGGAACCCCCTCAGGATATGTTGGCCTAGAGACCAGCTAGCTCACAGTGCCACCATAAGTCCCCCTAACCCTACCAAGGAGTGAATGGTTTCTGGCAACCACTGAACATGACAACCTTGACCCCTCAGAGATCGTGGTAACAGGTCAGGAACTTTCCGCTCAGTCACTCGTGCTTAGCTGTTCTCAGAGCAATATAGAGAGACTACACAATGGGACGTTTTCAATATATTTACTGAACCAACGTTATTCTTGTATAGAATACATCTATTGCGATAATCAATAGACAGAAGCAGATGAAAGTGATTACAAGCACCAGAAGAGTGAATAGTAGATATAGTTCTACCATGGTGCTAAAACAGTGTATATATGAAGGAATATAAACAAGGTAGCAATCAGGCGTACTCCTACTATGCAAACCCTACTCCGGATTGTACCTAGAGTGTGTGTAGGTGTGAAGCCAAGAATTCCCCTAAGGGATGATCTAACCCCATTACATGGCGGGAGAGAATGTAGGAGCCCGTCTTGGTCACGAACTGGACACCCCCTCACGGAGATGTCAGACCGCTGCGTGGTGAAGTCTCAGCATGCAGGGACCCTCGTGTCAGCTGAAGTGCCTCCTCTGCTAATCTTTTGAGATGCTCATTATTTATAATAGAAAGTATCCTTGTGGTGTAAGTATAGATTAGCAATGTTATGGATATGTAGATAACCCTGCTGCCCCATGGATGAAGATAGAACGACATTTGTACATAGTGCGTAAAGATGCCTTTTACATGGTGTTCGAGGCATCATGAAAATGTTATGCAAAGCTAGATGTGTAAACAAAGTAGTTTCAGAGAAACTAATCCAACATTGTCGCGCATGCAAATATGTGCAAAAGGTCACAGCACAAATATTATTGCGAAAAAGAGGACAATGTAAGAAATGATAAGCTTTTGCTACATGGGCCTAACTCGTGCAGATAACATAGAATCATGCACTCATCAGTAGTGGCTGGTATCAGGAAAAATAGTGGAGCAGTGCAGGGGGGTCAATAACCAAACGAAAAAAAACCATGCGTCTGGAATCAGCGTCCACTATTTCTTTGGTAAATACAAAGCCCTGGCCTCTTTAGAAAAGTTCTGTTAACCCATCTGTTCTAATTTTGTTGTCTAGTCTCAGCTACCTTTTATTACTATTTGACTTTGCGACAAGATGCACCTTTTGAGTGTTAGTTGGTTTTGCAAAAATCATTAAATAAGTACAATAAATCTAGTCTTCTGACATTATCTGCAAGGCAACTAGTGACAAGCTCCACACTTACAGGCTCTAACATGGAAAAAACCAATATTCTCAACTAAGAATATTGTAATAGCATGAGGTCTTCATGAACCTCAGGGAGATTTTCACAAAGGCCCGTCGATGGTGGACCATGTATTCATCCTACAACATCTAACAGAAAAAATATACTCATCAAAAGAGACACCCTGTTCATCATGTTTTTCAATGTTTTGTCGGATTTTTATACCTTTTTTTAAATAGAAGAACTTGTGCAAGAAATTAGGGAATGTGAACATCAATCTCCATATGGCTCATTTAGTGAAAGAACTGTATGCAAACTCCACAGCACAGGTGCCAAGGGCATCCCCAGCTCTAGAGTAATGCTTCCCACACCTATATACTGAAACACTAATATCCACTGCCCAGTGAAGAGAGGCCTGCATATTATATGCTTACATTGACGCCGTTTGATGAATGTTCCCGAAACTTTCCACAAAAAAAAAGTTATTCCACATCAGTTCCATCCTGGAAAGTTTCAGGGTGATCCATCTAGTAGGGGCTGACAAATAGGAGGGGTCCCCCAAACACTTTTTTCACCATGCATTTTCAATAGCAATAATTAGACAAGGATACAGACAAAAAGGCTCGACAAAATTACACCAAATTTGGCAGAAAGCTAGATTTTTACACAGAAAGCATGCTATCTGTGATTTGGTGTAAATCTGTTCAATGGTTTTTCAGCAATGAAGATTCAAAATGTAAAGATATACTGACAGTTGGTCCTGCAGGGCTTCCGCGAGAGTCCTGCAGGACTACAGATTAAAAAACTGGAGCAGTCTGATTGGTCGTGGGTGCTTTTTTCCCCCATCAGTCATCTTGCTCCAGTGTGATTCACATTCCCACAAGAGTGAGCCATTTGGTTGGCTGTCCGCAACATAAAATAACATGTTGCAGCTGCCTTTGCAGGATTCCTGAGCTCAACCCCTGTGTCCTGAAAATGTAAAAAAATAAGGTAGGTAGGGGGCAGGGTAGGGTTCCTGAAAATGTAAAAAAAAAAAAAGAAAATAAGGTGGTATGAGGCAAGGTAGGGGTACCCAGACACCCTGGCCCTTATGGGGGGGCCTAGAGGGACCCCATCAAACCAAAAATAGAAAGAAATTGGGGAGATGTTTTCAATCCTACGAGACTCCTGTGGGAGTTAGTGTCCCCCCCCCACCCCCCTAGTGTGCCTCCATGGGATACCTGGTCGAGACTCTGTGAGAGTCCAGCAGAACCACACAAAAAAATTAAAGTGGTGTGGGTCTGTAGCCACATTGCCAAAGGCCATGTGTGCCGATGGGTTGGGCGCAAGGCCTGGTCAGTGGCCAGGCCTGCAGCCATCCCCCTCTTCTCACCACACACGGCCAAAGTCTGTGCGCAGCGAGGGGTTGGTCGCAAACATATTGTAATCCAATATTACTTCACGTTAATTAACATAGAAATTCACAGAAAAAAAACAAAAGTTAAAGCAGAGCTCTGCATGAGGAAGGTAGTATGATTTTACTTTTCATTAAAAAAAACTTAGAAAAATCACTACTGTTTAAAAACGGAAATTAATCAGTGATACGTAACTGACATAGCATAACTTGCATGGCTAAGATGCTCTGCTTATGACCTCATACGTTGCATAATTTATGACATCTGAAATCTATGGCGCTGCAAGTTATACTTATGTCAGTTACGTAGAACTGGCGAATTTCCCAGTTTTATTTTTATTTTTAAATGGTCATGCATATATATATATATATATGAAAGGGAGAGAGAGGGGGCAAGATTTAGACAGACAGACAGACACACATATATAAATCAGCGCCCTCTTAATTTGCTTTCTGCTTGGAACTGTCCAGCTAATATAATGGGGTGACCCAGTGCCCCTCAGAACCTGGGTGTACAAGAATGCGGAAGAAGTTGGTTCTGTTGGGTACAGCATTGATTTTGGTTTACTGAATAATAGCAAATAAAAACAAACACAATGAACATTAATACTCCATCCTTTCAATAATTAATTAATGAAAAGGAAAGAAAGGCAAACACCATGAATCAAAAAACAAAAAACAAAACACACCACAATTAAATCGATCCAAATCTGTATTTTAAGGATAAATCCATAGGTTTTTTACTTTTTATGGTGTCAAGATGACATAAGAAGGCTGTCAAAGATCATGAACATACAATTTGTTCCAACGGCGCAAGTGATATAGTGAAAAAAGTGAAAGAAGTGCTGAATGTGAACACAATATATACAGTGCTGTGTAGATTGCTGAAAATGGTCATTCAAAGGACATCCGTCCCTTGGTACATAAAGCTCTGCACCGCTTGGGATATAAATTTCCAATTCACGTGGGACGGAGAGAGTAGGGTCAGGATTGTCAATGGCACGTCGACGTTTCGACCCAATGGGGTGCGTGATTGACTAAAATGCACGGCGGGTCTTCTTCAGGACAAGGTGAGGCAAAGGACAGCCAGCATGAATGAAAGATAAGGTCTTCAGGGATGGTCCACCATAGGTTGGACTCACAGGGCAATGACTGAAGTAAGGTCCTAGATGGTGATGATTCACATCAATAGGGCAGCTTGGTTCTCTCCGGCCGTGCATCAGCTGAGGGCTGAAAATATATGATGGAACATAGAAAGCCTGCACCTGTTGGTGAGCCTACTCTGTCCTGTGAGACCTGCCTAACTTTGAGGGGGCCTGTATCACCCTTTTCCAAGCTACAGAGGAACACAAGAGTTCAATCCCTATTATTCCAGGCTTTTCGGTGCATTCCACTGGTTAAAGGAGATCATTCTAAATCCAAAACATTGGAACCATTGTTGTGCAACACGAGATCATATAGATTTCCCACAAGCCCCAAACCAATGGCTCCTCCAAATTGGTGGTTGTAGCCAGCTGGGCAACTTGGAGCTTCTGGTGAGGTAGCTGTCCCCACTGCCACAAACATTTAACCATAACAAGCAGCTGTACAGATGTGGGGGTCTTCCAGCACCAGCCCCTCTCTTAACATCCATTTCACCAGTCTGATTAGAACCTTTCCTCCCTAATCCGTGTCAGAGGTCCCGCAGCACCGATCACTGGATATATCAGTGGTCCACTTAACTAGATACTGAAGAAGTAGGGATGCTGTTCAGTGTGCTTTATGCTAACCAGTAGTACTCCAAAACGTCTGGGTTGGAATCCAGCTCACATTTGGGTGCTGGGCATTGGGAACAGGATGTAATTGTTGCAGCACCCGCTTGGGCTCACTGAGCTAACCCCTGGGAACCAAAATCTGCCAGAGAAACAAGGATCAAGGACAGGTATATCAGAATTATTTTTGTTACACTGCAGCTGCTCAATGATTGAACTGTAATTAGGCTTTCCTGTTTTCAGTTTCTATTTTTGGTAAATTCTGGTGGGGTTTTTTCAGTTTTTTCAATACCGTAAAAACAGTGGTTATCAGTGGATACACATTTTCGCGCCATTAAAAACAACAGAAACAGTGTTTTTCCGGTGTTTATGGAATGTTTTCCTTTTAATTATTGCTTGCTTCCTGCACTGATAGTGCATGTGTATAGATAGCATGTGTACTGGGTATATGAGGTCCAAATACATTTTTGCAAATCAAACTTATTGTAATACACCATACAATACTTCTTTAGTGAGTCTTTGGTCATGCGCGCTCGCTCTTTCCTTCCTATGTAAATGTTATCTGTGAAAAGGCCCTCTCAACATTGCCACTTGAGACGGGCAATGCCAAAACAGCCAGTACACAATTTGCTAACTCTGGCCAATGACATAGCTTTCCATGCCAATACTGGTGCACCTGAAGATTGTGATTGTCTAGGACATGTTCTGCAACATATGCGTTGAATTGGGCACATATACCCTCAGTTATTGAAGCGGTCAAAAATAAAGCAGTTCTTTTCAAAGTCTGGCGAAAATTCAGAAGGGATCTAGCACTTGTGCAGAGTACCTCAGTGAGGCTTCATTAACGTCAAATGCCATGGTTGGTGATGGACACTTCTATGCATCATTGCAAGCCATTTCCCATAGACTGTAAAATAAAATTTCCTGAATTGCTTCTCAACATTTCTTTGCTTACCAAGTGGCGAGAATTCTAACATGGAGCATGTTGCAGTGCCAAAGTCACTAAAAGTGTCGCCCAGCTTACTTCTCAAGCAGATGTTTCACATCTACTCCAATTACTCTGAACACTTGGTAGACAAGGGTGTTTTCAGGCTCTAGTATTTTCATTAAGTCCACTACAGCAGCCATGTTTTCCTGTAAAAACCTAAGCATGCAGTCGACTGTACTTTTTTCACATCACTATCAATATGTGACCAAAGATCATCACATTTCTTGCCTTTGGCATCATCACTAAGCAGAAATTCTGTAAACGGTCGCCACATGGATAATATGGCATTCACAGCCTCTAGGACTGAGAACCACCAGCTAAATGACACAGTTAGGATGACTCTTTCTTTGATGCCACACAAAGCACAAAATGAGAAATATTTGCATTTTAGTTCCTGGGCATAACGAAACAGTGTACCAGAATAGACTACAAAGTCAATAGCATTCTTCATTAACTCTGAAGAGTGTAAAGATGCTTTCAGCATACCATCTAGCAAGTGACAAGGATCTCTTACAGGGAAGCACTTCAGCTCAGGTAGCGATTTTGACAGGTCATCATACAACTTTCTCATATACGTAGCTGAATTACTGCAAATACAAACAATATCACTCCAATCTTTATTTAACTTGGTAAGAACTTTTTCCAGCAACATTCCAAGTGACACTGTGTTCCATGTTTACCAACGTCTGGTGTCATGTTTTCACCACTATCTCAGATGCTTGGTGACAACATTCTTTTCGCATATACCTGTCACTCCACCTTGCATTGAATGTTTAAAGCCTGGGGTGTTTGGCAATTCACCTACAATCAATACTGACTCGCTAGAAAAGGGGGCTGATGTATCAAAGGATTTCACCCATATTCTGTCTGTGGGTAAATGTGATGGTACATATTGGGAAAGATTCTTATGAACTCAGCCATTTTACCTATCAGTGAAATCAAAGGTAGCCAAAATATCAAATATGATTTTGATATTTCCTGATTCTCTACAGTTTTTAAAATAACTAAATAAGACCTAAAACATGCTTCGAAACACTGCATCTTTAGACCAAAGACCACAAAACTGAAAAAAGCAGAAGGAAGAAGAGACAATATTTTAGTGACATCCCTAAACAACAAAAGTCAAGCAGCTTAATGTTAGCCCAGTCTTTCTTGCTGCTGCCTTGTATAACAAAGTTGCATTGTATTGGCCCCTTCAGGAAGAAATAAAAATTACTCTTTCACTCATCTTTTCCTTTCTTTGAAAGGCACTTAGTTTGTGGTTGCAAAGGTGTTTTTTAGTGTTTATATGTTTACACCGGTGATGGCTATTTTCCTTTCGGTGGGGTTTTATCAGTTATTATAGGTTTAAACCTAAAACCAGATAGCCTAACTGTAATTGATATATCTGGCACTATCACCAGGCTTACTCATGAACTGAATAATAAAGTCTAGAAGAACAAGTGGTTCTTAACCTTTTGACTGCTATGGACCTCCAGTTAATCATTACTAGAATCTGGGGACCCCACTGACTCATTATTGGAATTCAGGGACCCCGTCCTAAGCAATCTCGATGATTTGAACCGCAAAACAATACCCAAAAATACAGAAACAAGCATTCTTCAAACAAATACACAAAATTATTAAATATTTTATTTAATTCAAAAATAAATAAACCAATTTTGTTTTTTACTCAGAATCTGTTTATTAGGTTTTTAAAAAACATTACAATTCAAGAACAAAGCAGTAAAGTTGGTGTCAGTAGATACACAAGCTGAAGACACATGTGCAGTATAATAGCATCAGTCTCCACCCGGGACGCAGATGCAACTTATCATGCAATAAGCAGCTAGGGAGACTAGCTACACTAAGAGTCAACCCAAGAAGGGGCCATGGGACACCAGGCAGTAGGCAGTTCAGAAACTAAAAGAGGGGGCCAATGTCCACTTCAATCAGGCTTGAGTTATGCAGGTCAGTCCACTGGAATACGCTACCACCCCTGGGGAGGACAGTGCTCAAAGCCTGTAGGGGAGCGCTACTAGAGGGTCAAGCAGACCCTATCAGACCATGCTCAGACAAGGGGCCAAAGGGCCCACTCAAAAAAGGAAAAAGAGGACGCCCAGAACAAGATGAAGGAAGGGGGGGAGAGGAGTCCTTTATCTATACATTGTCGAGAAGTGCTCAGGGAGATATCAATCTGAGGGGGGGTCGGCTAGGAAGGGGGTACCACTTGAGAGAGGGTGTAGGTAAGTCCCAAACCCTATAACTATCCAGCAATGGCTAATGAATCACCCTGTTAGCCTATGGACCTTTAGATGAATAGGGGGAGGGCCCGGAGCCTGGGGTGCCAAAATCATGGGTATTCAGTGCGTGACATATAGTCTATCAGGGGCTGCCAGAAGTGAGCAAATTTCTTTTCAGTAAATGCCAATTTGTGCAACATCTGTTCCATAGCCATAATGTGCCATAGCCGAGCAAACCAGGCTGCTGCTGAAGGGGCAGACCTGGTTTGTCATGTCATGGTCAGTCATGTGGTGGATAAGGTACCAGTCCACGTGCATCGCTGCCTCGAGAGTGACCGGCCTGACCCCCAGGATGACTGCAATAATCTGCAGGTATGGGGAAACTCAGTGTATTCCTGATATGTCCCAGGATTTCTTTCCAGAATATAGTAAGGAAGGGACATGACCACCAGATGTGTTGGAAGTCTCCAACCTGCGTGCTGCACCTCCAACAGATACTGGAAGTGGCAGGGAACATGCTGTACAAGCGCTCCGGAGTATAGTACCATTGTAGCATTAATTTATATGCCGATTCTTGTTGAGAGATACTCCTGTGGGTCTTAGGAATCTCATGCTAAAGGAGCTCCCATTGCTTCTGGGAGATGCCCAAGTAACTATTCTGTTGCCAGTTTGGAAGGGGTGTCATGAGAGGCGGCGGAACTGTTGTAGTATGCTATAAGTCTTGGAGATGAGTCCCTTGGATCCCTCAAAGCCACGCACAAGGGTTTTGAACGGGGTGAAAGAGTGGGTCGCACCCACTACCTTAGTGGGTATAAGGCCCAGTGGCGAAGTTGGAAGTATTGGTGGCGGGATTTAATGGGTATACTGAAATCAAGTTTACATTGTTCGAAAGGCTTGATGACCGACCCTTGGAAAAAATCCTGTAGGGTCGTACATTCACCTATATCCCAGTTTGGGAAAGAGCCAGGAGCGAAGGCTGGTGTTAAGTCCAGATTATGAGAAATCAGGGTGTTCGGGGAGGGAAAGGATGTGAGGCCTTTCCCGATTGCCTTACTACCCAAATCTCAAGGACTGTATGGGTCGGGGTCGGCAGGAATGCGCTCCGGGACGGGGGTGCCGCGAGAGCCAAGTCAGATCACACAGCGACCTGTAGGCTACCACCCGATCCATATGTAACCAATGTTTCTCACTTTCACTGACCACCCACTCGGAAATGAAGGGCAGGTGCGCAGCCCAATAATAATCCAAGAGGTTGGGGCAAGCGAATCCCCCGCGATTCCGAAGCAGCATCAATAAATTGTTCGAGATGCGGGATTGTTTTCCCCTCCAGATGGAGGATCGGAGATCCTTCTGCATGGACTTGATATCATCAATTGGAATAGGCATAGGGAGGGACTGAAATAGGTACAGTAAACGTGGGAGTACATTCATCCTTACCACGTTTATTTGTCCCAGCCGGGAGATATGGAGGGGCTTCAATCTCCCCAAGTCCTCCAATATGGCCCGGCATAGTGGTGCCCAATTGGGGCGGGACCAGGTCTGCAAAGAAGAAGTGATGGTGAGGCCAAGATATTGTATGGATCTTGAAGCCGACTGGAAAGGAACAAGTTCCGCTAAGCGCGGGACACAGAGTGGTGGGATGATCAAGTTAAGTATGTGAGATTTGGTCATATTAATCTTGTAGCTCGATACCTCCTCAAAGGCATGAAGACATCGGACCACTGCGGGAAGAGAGGTCTCAGGCTGCGTTAGTGCCAGCAACTGATTGTCTGTAAAAATAAGGGCCTTGTGCTGTCGACCTCCGAAGGGAATGCCAGCTATAGATTGGTCTTGCCGTATGCGGATAGCTTGGGGCTCTACTACAAGGGCAAAAAGCAGGGGAGAAAGCAACTGTGGGAGCAATATATGAGGCCATGGTTTTGCTTATCATTGTGGGGCCCGGACCGATCTTGTGAAGCACAGCCCAGAGGAAAGCCCAACTAACCCTGTCAAATGCCTTCTCCGCATCAAGCGAGAGAAGGCAGGCTGGGATATTATGAGCCCGAACTTTCTCAACCAGGTGGGCGAGACGCTGGATGTTATCAGTGCCTGTCGTCGTTTAATGAAACTGACCTAATCCGGGTCAATCAGTCCAGGCAAGAGGGTCTCCAGGCGATTAGCCAGCAACTTGGTGTAGAGCTTGGCATCTGTATGAAGTAGAGCAATAGGCCAATAATAGGTGCAAATAGTAGGGTCTTTACCCGGCTTAAGAATAAACATTATTTCGGCGGCAGACATTGTCAGTGTGAGGCCTGTATAATGTGGTAAAGAGTTAAAGAGTTCAAGAATGTGCAGCTTAAGTTGGGGGAAGAAAAGCTTAAAAAAAAAAAGACCGGTAGGCCGTCGGGGCCCGGCATCCTACCCACCGGAAGTCCCTTGAGAGCACAGCTCAACTAGGCCACCGTAAAAGGGTCCTCAAGTTCCTGCATAATCTTAGGGTCTAAGGGAGACCAGAGAAAATTATGGAGGTAAGAGTCAATGGCAGCCTGGTCGTCCCCGTCACTGGAGTAAAGAGAGTTGTAGTATGCCCGAAAGGCCTCCTGCTTGTCCGACTCCCAAACGGCTCAGTGGGAGCTCTCCCCCCGTATTTTGGAGATATGGAAGCGGACATTTTGGACCCGCAGTCTGTGGGCCAAGAGGGTACCCATCTTGTCACTCCCCTCGTAATATTTTTGTTTAAGTGCCAGGAGGGAGTTCACCTCACTGTTAACCCTGTGAGCCCGCTATTGGCCTCTCAGCACTGCCAGCTGCCATTTGGCCCTTGCCTTGGGACGCTGTTTGTCTGTCAGCTCTAGAGACCGGATTTCCTCAATGAGGTTGGCATCAAGCAGGCAAGCCTCCCGAGCTCTAGCGATAGATATGGAGATGACACTCCTGATGGTTGCCTTAAAACCATCCCAAAGCACATGCGAGGAAGTGTCCAGCCAGGCATTGTGGTCAAAGTATTCGGTGATGGCCTCTTTGATGGAGGCCACATCTACTGGGTTACGTACAAGTCAGGGGTGTAAGTGCCATTTGGGAGGGCCACGTGCTGGGGTCTCGAGCGGTGTCCATGTGAGTTTGACGTGAGCGTGATCTGATGTCATAAATTTGTGCAGATTCAAGGCCCTGTAGCAGGGAGTGCATGGGAAATATAGAATCAATGTGCGAGTAAGACAAGTGCACATGTGAATAAAAGGAATAATCCCTTGTATCTGGGTGAAGGTAGCACCATGCGTCCACCAAGCCAGCACCCGTTAGCTCATGTCAAAGCTGGCCAGACATAGCCCCAGTGCCCTGAAAGTGTGCTGCAGTTCTGTCTAAGTAGGGATCTCGAACTAGATTAAAGTCCCCACCCACTATTAAGTCTCTTCTAGCAGGGCCTAGCTGACTCTTGAGTACCCAGCGTAAAAACGCGTCTTGTGCGTGATTCGGGGCATATAAATTGAGTAGAGCCAAGCTTGATTATCCCAGTTCAACTGTTAGGATTTAGAACCGCCTTCCTGGGTCCCAGGAAGTTTTCAGTAACTTGGAATAAAAACCTTTCTTACAGAAAATAGCTACCCCCACTGTTTTGGAGTCGGTATATGCCCAGTACTGGCAGGGGGAGCGAGGGTGGGCCATACGATGACAATCTTCCCTAAGCAGATGGGTTTCTTGTATGAAAATGATGTCAGGATCCCGCTGGAGAAGATAGTGTCATACTTGCTTCCTCTTACGGGGGTAATTAAGCCCTCTAAGTTTGATGCTGTTCAAGCACCCCATGATCTACAGGGTGTAGGAGGTGTCGCTAGGAGACAGGGCAGGGCCCAATGAGATGAGAATCTGATCCCCCTCCCCAAATCGTGCAAGGGGTGCAGCTAGGAGGGAGAAGGAGGAAAAGGGGACTAAACCTGGGTGAAACAAGTGGCCCAACAGGGCCCAATGCAATGGACTTCACCATCGGAAGACAGGCAAGAAAATCCGTCTGTTAATATAGAGGAATCACCCTCGATGGAGCAAGGGCCAGTAAAGGAGGGGGAGTGGTGACTGGGAGACTGATGCAATAGCCAAACCCTGTGGGAAAGGGTGTTGAAGTATATAGCCGAGGACACTAGGGACAATGTTCCTGAGGAAGTAAGAAACGTTCAAGAGTGTACGGCTCCGCATCCGTGGACCCTGCAAAAAAAATGGACATCAGGTTAACAGGACACAACAACCCATGTGTGCAGCAATTATTTGAACCGGAGTAGTGCTTCATAATATGCATATGTGAAATGATGTCTTCTTTGGTGGCATGAAAGGCCTTTGCTTTGGTGCGACGATCCAGTCAATGACCCCGGACCATCTGCTTCATCAGGCAGTCCCAGCAAATGTTTTGCCTCAGCCCGCAATTGCACCATCCGTTGCCTGCTGTTCCTTTGGAAGGGGAGACCGAACAGGTGGGCCCATTGATACTTAAGTCCTAGATCATGCAGTTTCTGTCACGGGCATGACATCTCTCCTTTTTTTGAGGGACAGTTGGAGGAGATCTTGGAATATCTGTACAGTGTGGCCACAGAAAACGATATCAGCCTTCCCTCTCGCAGTTCTCAAGGTGGCCTCCTTGTCCTGAAAGAAGTGGACCCTAGTGAGAATGTCAGGAGCTTCATCCGGATGGCTGGCCTGGGCTGCAACACGGTGCGTCCTGTCCAGGATAAGTGGTGTGTCCTCTGGTCCCCCCCACCAGATGGCTCGAAGTAGGTCCCTGGTAAAGGTCATGATGTCCTCTCACTCTGCACTCCGGGGAATCTTTGAATGTGAATGTTGTTACAGCGACTACGGTTCTTGAGGTCCTCCTGTTTAGCCTGCAATTTGATCTGCTGCCCTTCCAGAGTGACCATGTGGCTCCCGAGCAATTCCTAGACCCCACATGTGAGACCATTGTGCATTCTAGATCGTCCACTCTCGTGCCTAGGGAGGTGATGTCAGTGCAAAGCTCCTGGATACAGCTCTTAATGTCCAACTTGAGGGAGCCAATTTTCATCCATATGTCACTAAGAAATTTTTCCATATAGTCTTATGCGATGGGGGCGCTGCAGGGGTTCCCAGGGGCTGCGAAGGTGGTACACTCTTGTCACTCATATCCGCATTCGAGGTCTTGGCCCAGAGGGAGGCAACAGACGTGTCCCTAGAGGCCCTGCCTCAGGGCATAGCAGGGCGAGGAGGAGCTCCTAAAGCAGCAGAGCCTTCGGCTCTAGGAATGTTGGACTGCCACGATGCCCCCACCAGCCGCCCAGGAACCGTCAAGTGGCAACAGTTCCCTAGGGCCCCCAAGTGGCAGCCGAAGGCACCAATGTGTGGGGTGGCAAGGATCCAGTCAACAGAGGGCATAGAAGATGGCAGACCGTGATCTAGAGTCTTCTGCTAAACGAGTGTGGGCAAATCACGGTCAAAATGGGTCCCTTCTGATAGAGTCTAGCAATCGTGGCGCTCACCCATCCCAAGGCGCCCGACTGGGGCACAGCATAGGGCCCTCCCAGGAGTTTAAAGCTCGCTCTGCGGGAGTCGCCACTCTCTTGCCTCCAGTGATTCACCTGCCTCAAAGGCCTCACCAAGGGGACCTGCAGCACCTCAAGTGAGCAGGCGTCGCTGCAGCAGCAGGAAAAAATTAAAAAGGGGGGCTAACGAGGGGCCCCCTCCCAGGCCGGGCCCAGTCTCCAGACATAGGGTAATTCGACAACAGATGCAAGTTTGTATTGGGGGTCCCAACTCCTCTCGGGGTCCATCAGTGCTGCAAGTTGCATCCAGTTCAGGAATCACCCCTAGAGCCACCCCTACGATTGTTGACTCCCAGGCTTCCCCAACACCCACTTCTGGAGCAGAGGGCGAGATTAGAAGTGAATCTTGCTGAGGGTGGCCCGTCTGCCCCAGGCAAGGCAAGACAGGCCCCTGTGCCTTTCGGCTGCTAACAGGTGCTCCCAGGGAGGAGAGCGGGTAGGCCACGAGCCCAGGGGAGCCACAGTGTCCCATGGACCGCGGCACCCCTCTTATAGACACTCTGAAGAGGATTGATAGAGCTTCAGGATGGCGGTCAGGACCGCAGGAGTACCACGCGGGGCCTCCCAGACTAATGAAGAGATCAAAATATGTTGACGGGGGGACCCGCCTCGCTGGGGTGAAGGTGCCCAAGCCTAGGCAGAGGTCTAGGCAGAGATCGCCCCCCCCCCTCAAAGTGCAACCAGCCCCAGCAGTTGCCGTCCACCTCAGCTCAAACTCGGGGGGCAGAAGCGCTCAGTCTCTCTTGTGAAGGAAGAACAGTCATGCACCAAAGCCGACATCTTCCCATGCTGCAGCCACTCAGTTTCATATGGGTGGGCTGCTGTGTCATGCTTTACAAAGCTTTAGTGCCCATGGAGTTATAGAGCTCGTGCGAAGAATGCCTATCTCATCACCAGTCAGGCCACACACCCCAAATTTTAATTTTAATGGGAAGGTTGGAGCTTTTCTAAATTCGATTGAGCGCACTCCTCATCCATATTATATAGTGTTTGATGTACTTGAATCAATATGAGGATAGCAACATAGTTTTTTGCCTCCTATTTTCAATTCCTTCACATTTATAGAAGGTTTTAAAGTTTTCAATTTTACATTTTGCTTCTTTGTTTTTATACACCTTATTAATCTCCTAATATTATTTAAATTTCATAAGCAGTTGCGGACCCCTGATTAGGCGTTGCGGACCCCCATGGGTCCCTTGGACCACAGATTAAGAACCACTGGTCTAGAAGGTTTGCACTGATCACAATAAGTTTTTTAAAACGTTATTTCTCATGCTTAGGGGTCGATTCCGATCTCGGTCGGAGGCGCACCCAATACTATTCGGTCGGGAAAAAAGCCATGCGAAAGCCAGTTTCCCGACCGATCCGTACAGCACACCGAACGAGCAAGTACGATGCGCACAACAGCAAAAATTCCGGCCGAGCCGTACTCACCCAAACCAGGTCCTGTTCTCCGACCGAGGCGAATCCGGAAACGCCGAATCGAGTCGCACGGAAGGGAAAATGCAGCCCCGTCCGGCCGGACAAGTACGATGCGCTTCCGTACGCGCCGAACCCGTCGCTACGCACGGCACGTCAAAGCATCCGGGAGAGGCGCACATAAGCTCCGAATCGCGCCACAACACGATCCACGGCTACGAGACGAACACAGCACAGACGAGGACGACGCGAAGCGACGAGGACGAAGCGAAGCGACGAGGACGAAGCCAAGCGACGAGGACGACGCGAAGCAACGAGAAGGACGAACGACACGAACCAACCATGAATCCCTTCGTCCCGATCATACCAATATTCTACATCTACTACCGGAACAGGCACGGACGCGTACGGCGCAGAAGGTAAGTCAGACACCAACCACAAAACACATACAACACGTACACGACACATCACACACATACACTGGGAATCTGAATATACTTACACCAGCAACAGCAGCACCATAGGGGCGGGATGCCCATCACCAATGCCACATATGCACACAGGGGCCTGAATGCGCGCCACCACCCCAACCCAGGGGGGCTGGATGCCTACCACTACTACCACCCTTAGCCAGGGGGCAGGATGCCTACCACTACTACCACCCTCACCCACGGGGGCAGGATGCCTACCACTACTACCACCCTTAGCCAGGGGGCAGGATGCCCACCACTACTACCACCCTCACCCAGGGGGCAGGATGCCTACCACTACTACCACCCTTAGCCAGGGGGCAGGATGCCCACCACTACTACCACCCTCACCCAGGGGGGCAGGATGCCCACCACTACTACCACCCTCACCCACGGGGGGCAGGATGCCTACCACTACTACCACCCTCACCCGGGGGGCAGGATGCCCACCACTACTACCACCCTTAGCCAGGGGGCAGGATGCCCACCACTACTACCACCCTCACCCAGGGGGCAGGATGCCTACCACTACTACCACCCTCACCCAGGGGGGCAGGATGCCCACCACTACTACCACCCTTAGCCAGGGGGCAGGATGCCCACCACTACTACCACCCTTAGCCAGGGGGCAGGATGCCTACCACTACTACCACCCTTAGCCAGGGGGGCAGGATGCCCACCACTACTACCACCCTCACCCAGGGGGCAGGATGCCCACCACTACTACCACCCTTAGCCAGGGGGGCAGGATGCCCACCACTACTACCACCCTCACCCAGGGGGGCAGGATGCCCACCACTACTACCACCCTTAGCCAGGGGGCAGGATGCCTACCACTACTACCACCCTTAGCCAGGGGGCAGGATGCCCACCACTACTACCACCCTCACCCAGGGGGCAGGATGCCCACCACTACTACCACCCTTAGCCAGGGGCTGGATGCCTACCACTACTACCACCCTTAGCCAGGGTGGCAGGATGCCTACCACTACTACCACCCTTAGCCAGGGGGCAGGATGCCTACCACTACTACCACCCTTAGCCAGGGGGCAGGATGCCTACCACTACTACCACCCTTAGCCAGGGTGGCAGGATGCCTACCACTACTACCACCCTTAGCCAGGGGGCAGGATGCCTACCACTACTACCACCCTTAGCCAGGGGGCAGGATGCCCACCACTACTACCACCCTCACCCAGGGGGGCAGGATGCCCACCACTACTACCACCCTTAGCCAGGGTGGCTGGATGCCTACCACTACTACCACCCTTAGCCAGGGGGCAGGATGCCTACCACTACTACCACCCTTAGCCAGGGGGCAGGATGCCTACCACTACTACCACCCTTAGCCAGGGGGCAGGATGCCCACCACTACTACCACCCTCACCCAGGGGGCAGGATGCCCACCACTACTACCACCCTCACCCAGGGGGCAGGATGCCCACCACTACTACCACCCTTAGCCAGGGGGCAGGATGCCCACCACTACTACCACCCTCACCCAGGGGGCAGGATGCCCACCACTACTACCACCCTCACCCAGGGGGCAGGATGCCCACCACTACTACCACCCTTAGCCAGGGGGCAGGATGCCCACCACTACTACCACCCTCACCCAGGGGGGCAGGATGCCCACCACTACTACCACCCTCACCCACGGGGGCAGGATGCCTACCACTACTACCACCCTCACCCAGGGGGGCAGGATGCCCACCACTACTACCACCCTTAGCCAGGGGGCAGGATGCCCACCACTACTACCACCCTCACCCAGGGGGGCAGGATGCCTACCACTACTACCACCCTCACCCAGGGGGCAGGATGCCCACCACTACTACCACCCTTAGCCAGGGGGCAGGATGCCCACCACTACTACCACCCTTAGCCAGGGGGCAGGATGCCTACCACTACTACCACCCTCACCCACGGGGGGCAGGATGCCTACCACTACTACCACCCTCACCCAGGGGGCAGGATGCCCACCACTACTACCACCCTTAGCCAGGGGGCAGGATGCCCACCACTACTACCACCCTCACCCAGGGGGGCAGGATGCCCACCACTACTACCACCCTTAGCCAGGGGGCAGGATGCCTACCACTACTACCACCCTCACCCACGGGGGGCAGGATGCCTACCACTACTACCACCCTTAGCCAGGGGGCAGGATGCCCACCACTACTACCACCCTTAGCCAGGGGGCAGGATGCCCACCACTACTACCACCCTCACCCAGGGGGCAGGATGCCCACCACTACTACCACCCTTAGCCAGGGGGCAGGATGCCTACCACTACTACCACCCTTAGCCAGGGGGCAGGATGCCTACCACTACTACCACCCTTAGCCAGGGGGGCAGGATGCCCACCACTACTACCACCCTCACCCAGGGGGCAGGATGCCCACCACTACTACCACCCTTAGCCAGGGGGCAGGATGCCTACCACTACTACCACCCTTAGCCAGGGTGGCAGGATGCCCACCACTACTACCACCCTTAGCCAGGGGGCAGGATGCCTACCACTACTACCACCCTCACCCAGGGGGCAGGATGCCCACCACTACTACCACCCTTAGCCAGGGGGCAGGATGCCCACCACTACTACCACCCTCACCCACGGGGGCAGGATGCCTACCACTACTACCACCCTCACCCAGGGGGCAGGATGCCCACCACTACTACCACCCTTAGCCAGGGGGGCAGGATGCCCACCACTACTACCACCCTCACCCAGGGGGCAGGATGCCTACCACTACTACCACCCTCACCCAGGGGGCAGGATGCCCACCACTACTACCACCCTTAGCCAGGGGGCAGGATGCCCACCACTACTACCACCCTCACCCAGGGGGCAGGATGCCCACCACTACTACCACCCTTAGCCAGGGGGCAGGATGCCTACCACTACTACCACCCTTAGCCAGGGGGCAGGATGCCTACCACTACTACCACCCTCACCCAGGGGGGCAGGATGCCCACCACTACTACCACCCTTAGCCAGGGGGCAGGATGCCCACCACTACTACCACCCTTAGCCAGGGGGCAGGATGCCCACCACTACTACCACCCTCACCCAGGGGGGCAGGATGCCCACCACTACTACCACCCTTAGCCAGGGGGCAGGATGCCCACCACTACTACCACCCTCACCCAGGGGGGCAGGATGCCCACCACTACTACCACCCTTAGCCAGGGGGCAGGATGCCTACCACTACTACCACCCTTAGCCAGGGGGCAGGATGCCTACCACTACTACCACCCTCAGCCAGGGGGCAGGATGCCCACCACTACTACCACCCTCACCCAGGGGGCAGGATGCCTACCACTACTACCACCCTTAGCCAGGGGGCTGGATGCCTACCACTACTACCACCCCCACTCATAGGATGGACAATGCATGACACAACAAGCACACCACAACCTAGGGAATGCAAGATTAAGACATCCCCCACCACCATGACAAGCGTGTGAGCAGGCTGTGTCAAATGCCTACAACACCGAACATGACTTTGAACATACAATGTGACCCCCTAGCACATGTGCCACACATATATGTGTGTGGCACCCACAATGCAAGCAGCCCATGACCATTGTGGCAATGGGGCCTAAACCCCCATCATCACAGTGACCAAAAGGCAAGTGTGGGGTCCATAGCTGAAGCACATTTTGACCATTGTGGCAATGGGGTCTAAACCCCCATCATCACAGTGACCAAAAGGCAAGTGTGGGGTCCATAGCTGAAGCACATTTTGACCATTGTGGCAATGGGGTCTAAACCCCCATCATCACAGTGACCAAAAGGCAAGTGTGGGGTCCATAGCTGAAGCACATTTTGACCATTGTGGCAATGGGGTCTAAACCCCCATCATCACAGTGACCAAAAGGCAAGTGTGGGGTCCATAGCTGAAGCACATTTTGACCATTGTGGCAATGGGGTCTAAACCCCCATCATCACAGTGACCAAAAGGTAAGTGTGGGGTCCATAGCTGAAGCACATTTTGACCATTGTGGCAATGGGGTCTACACCCTCATCATCACAGTGACCAAAAGGTAATTGTTGACAAAGAAAGAGCTGCAACTGCCAAACTGCATGGATCATTCCTGGTCACAGAACCAAAAACTCATCTGTGGCAAAGTAGTGTATGTGTCCCATTGCAACATAAATTGGGGGAGCCAAATACTGCAGTGCAAATGAAACATTCCTTTGGCCATGTGCAGACAAACAACACCCATGGGGGCTGAGACCGTCAACAGTCATCAATGACACAATGACAGAAGTGACCATCAGAATGCAGAACCACATATTTGCACCAATGGGCACACAAATGCAGATACCCTGTGGAGACAGCAGATGTGAGGTGAACAGATACCATACCATGGCAGCAATGGGACACACAAACCATGATCACTGTGCTGACCGATGACCTAGGAGTCCCAGGGACAGCAGGGGAAACACACCAAACAACATACAGCCAATGGCACACCCAAGATATGCCAATGCAGTGGTGCAGATGCACAAACACAAACAGGCAGACCAACACTGTCATCATACACAGCAGGTGAGGGGTGGGGGTGCCAGTGTCCCCAGGCAACAACACAACACATGAGGAGAGCTGAATACCAATCATACAGATGTGCATACACTGCCACACTAAGGTAACTCATGGATCCAAATCCCCTATGTGGGCAAGCAGGCATTGACAGGTGAGAGGGAGCACAAAACACACATGTCACACAGGCACGTAGGAACAACAACTGACACAGCAAGTCACAGACACACCACAGCACTCACCCCCAGGGCCCCCACAATGTGGTGACCCTGGGCTGAATAAAAATACCACTGTGATGACAAAGCTAAATGTCGTTCACACTGTGAACCACAGTCAGGTGTCCTGAGCAACTAACTACCATCACACCTACACAAGCACAAATCAATCAGCATGGCCAGTAAGCCAAGGCCAACATGGAGGCAGGGGACTAGCCGGGCAACAACTCTCATCTGCACACACTCAAGACCACACCCTCGACCTCCAACAATGTGCAGCAGTGAAGTACACATGCACTGGTGACATTGCACATGCACCCATGACTATTCCAGGGTGGTGGGTGGGAACCAAGGTGTAGAAACACATCACACATGGACACTCAACAAGACTCCTGAATGTCTGACACACTGCACACTACGCTGTACATGGACATGACGGCAATACCACACCGACCAATGGGATCCCAGCCACAGTCACACACCAATGAAGAAGCCAAGGTCACCCACAAAGAACACACATAGACAACAACCAACATTGCAGCCCGGACCCTAAGGAGTGCCAGCAGTCACACACACAACGTGTCACAATCACTGAAAGATAACACAAACTGGAAATCACATGACAGGGGCAAACAACAAGTGCCAAAGGGAAACCTGACTGTGACCCATCTGCGTCAGCACACAAACTCTGCCCTGACAGCAAACACACCTATGGGTGACACCCTGATGACCAGTAATGTGCCATGCACCCACATCACAGAGAACACAGGGAGAAGACTTTGGGGGAACATAGCTCAAGTCAGCAAGCATCACAAACAGGTACAACACTAGGGATCACAGCATGCGCAGATGAATGAAAGTGAACACACAGACATGCACATACAACACACACCTTGGGCGCAGGCAATGTCACACGTGTACACACTGCCATGAGGGGACTCCACTCCTGTGTGAGGAAAGCTGTGCCATATGTTGCCTCAGTAGGGCCCCATCATGTCAGCTGAGCACTTGGTCACACAATCAACAATTAGCACCAAATGAGGGCTCCCATCACATCAGCCTGGTCATGGATGTGCCAACGGAATCATCAGCACAGATCCAACACACTTGTATAGCAATGTTGCACTGACTACACGGATGAGTCCCTCCCCATTGATGCCCAAACCTGCATGTCCACTGGAGATGGCAACACGGTCAGGGAAGTAGACAAATGCAACGATGGCAGGCACAACAGATGTGCAGGGGTGGAAGCCACAGATATGAAATTGCCAATGTAAGTAGGAAACCCATTGCCAAATACTGAACACATGACACCCTCAGATGCTGCTATTGATGACATGGATACACCACATGATAGGACACATTCCCCCTGGACCACATGGGTTCCTGCACAGTAACACTTCATAATCATGAGACCAGATATCACCATCACTGCAGCAAGGGCATGGTTAGCTGCACCAACAACATGTACATCTGAAGCATGAGCACTAGAGAAAAGAAAGTTGCTTTATTCAGCATATGTGTTGTCTGATAACGACGTCCAGAAGAAATTAGAGCAAAGGCCAATGGCCAGTCCATTGTCAAAGTTCAAACAGGGTGACACTGGCAGATGTCACCCTACGCATGCCTGCACAATACCAGGGACAATCCACTAGGAGGGGCAACCGGGGGGCAGGCCAGGCACCGCAGGGACAGGATCAGGGCTCACCAGGGGGAGTCAGGGAAGGGGTGGTGGGTGCTGGAGAGCCACTGACAACTGCAGTGGAGGTGTCTGACATGGTGTGTGCCGGCACAACTGGGGGCATGACACAGATGTCGTGGGTGCCGGCACAACTGCAGTGGACCCTGCAGATGGGGTGGACAGGTCCGCCACTGCAGTGCCCAAGTCAGACAGGGCGGTAGTGGACTCCACTGCAGTGCCTACCTCCAGGGGAGGAGAATGGGGAACAGGCAAGGTGGGTTGGACAGAGGGGGAGGACACCCTCACCACATCAGTGGCACAGACAAGCGCAGCGGGGGGTGTGGTGCTGGGAGAGCAAGTGGCAGGGGGAGAAGGCCGGAGCATCTTGGGGATGGTATATCTGTGGGTGGGGAACCTGGGGCAGGGTGTGGTGGGGGCACCTGTGCAGTGGGGGCCTGAGGGATGGAGGACGGAGACCTTGTGCCTGAGCTGCAGGGCGGTGGCGGGGTCTTGCTCTTAGCACTCCGGGGGACTTGCGGGTGGGGGCCTCAGTCCGTCTGCGCCTGGGGGAGGGTGTCCGGGGGCGAGGGGCACTCTGCTCCGTGTGGGTGGGCTTCCTCTTCCCCCGGGATGCTGGAGCAGCTTCATCGGTGGGGAAGAGGCCGAGGTCACAGAGGAAGAGCTGCTGTGACTTTGGGGTTGCAGGTGAGGCAAGGGAGGGTGCTTTGGAGGGAGAGGGAACTGAGGACTGCGCAGTGCATGTGGATGCGTGTGTGTGTTCCAGGGCCCCATCCCCTGTGAGTCTGGCTTCAGTCCCCTGAATGTGCGTGCGTGTGCGTTTTGTCATTGGCGTGTGTGTCAGTGTGCTGGATGTGTGTGTGCTGGTGTGTGCCTGTGCCAGTGTGTGTGTGCCTGGGATGGGTAAGGTGCTGGGGAGTGTGGATGGAGCAGAGGCAGGAGGGGTGAGGGACCGTTTGAGGAGGGACACTGCTGCCGTCAGGGAGGAGTCCATGGACCTATTGCCCCTCTGTAGGTCAGACATGCCCGATGAGATGCCCTCCATGAACGACACCAGCTGAGTCAACAGCGCGGTGTGCGCATGGAGGACACTCAGCATGGCTGTCTGCCCTACATGGAGCTGGCGAAGGAGGTACACAGACTCCTCACTCAGGGCAGCAGGGGACACAGGGGCAGGGGGTGCGGTGCCTGGCCCAAAGGAGACACGCTCCCGGACATGGGAGCCTCCACGGACCTGGGGAATGGGAGCCGATGGGAGGGCGGTGGTGGTGCTGGTGGTGGCGGGGACAGCAACACTAGCTGGGGTGTGGTGGCTGCTGACACCCGCCTCCACAAGGGAGTCATCCTCCGAGTTGCTCTGGTCCTCAGCTGAGGTGGATGCTGCTGAGGACTCCTCGGTGTGGCTCCCCTCGCCCTCCGTGCCACTGGGTCCCTCCGACCACTCCTCGGCTGCTGACCCAGTCTGGCTCTCCGGCTCCTCCTGGTCCGTGGAGCTGTCCCCTCTCCGTGGCCGTGGATGTATCTGCAAACAATGGGGAAACAGACAGACATCAGTCACCTGCACATAACGCACACACCACTGTGAGCACAGCACATCACAGAGCAAGCCCTGGCATCATTAGTTGTACATTGCTAAAAGTGCACTAATTGAACAGGAGAAGTCAATTGTCAGTCTGATGCCAAGCATGGCACTCACATCCCACATGGCCTTGCACCCATCTGTCTGGTGTCTGTTGGATTGCAACACCCCAGTGTTGACACATGCACCAAGTACACAGTAGTTGGACAGTGCAGAGGACACGGTGTGGACACATCACAGCTCTTGCCACTGAGTCAGTACAGGTTTACGGATGTAAGGGATGCCCAGAGTCAAATAGGAAATGCATGTGATGCATACCAGCGACAGACACCATGATGCACCCATGTCCTGATAGCCAGCGCCACTATGGTGTGCATGTAGCACATGTCACTCCCCTGCAGGATCACCAATCAGTAGACACATGCCATGGCGGAGGCATGACTGCAAAGTCATACATCACTGTCTCAGTGATGTATGACTTTGCAGCCAGACAACAACACTCTGCACTGTGTCACAATAGTAGGTCATGGGGAATGCAAGTCCTGGAGCTGCACAAGTGCACATGTACATCCCCCCACAACACATCCTCTTAACCCTCATCTGTCCAGGTCATACCTATTGGACATATGGGAGACCTGTGACACTACCCTCTGAACCTGAGCCCCTCACACTCTGCTGTGCATGGGGAACAGCTGCCTGAACTTCACATTTACATGCCCCAGTCTGCATGGGCAGCTGATCAGACACCTATGTGTCACACAAGTATCGTCTCCTATGGTCACATCTCCAGTGGCATGCTGAGCCCCTACCAAGAAACTCCACAGCAGTCCTGGCGACTAATCCACAGCACACTGACACAGAGGCAGACACCTGAGGGGTCAAATCACTGTGCACAATGTGTCCTCTGATACACGGGAGTGGGAGTACAGAGTGTATTGTATGGCCTGGAGTAGGCATGACTGTCCAGCCCCACATGAATGAGGGATGAGCCCTGGACTGTAGGCAGCTGGCTAAGTATGTGTGACACACGTCATATACATACTCCTGGGGCCCAAACATTGTTCCCACCCGCAGCATGGGTGTGTGCCAGGTACCCCAGCCACATGTGGTGGATCAGCTCAGCAATTGGACCACAGATCAAAGTAACACGCTGAATACATGTCAGAATACAGGCATTGTGTAAGCAATGGACCCACCCATGATGCCCACCACAGAGTCAGGGAAACAGATGCTGTCTCCCACCTTGAGTCAAGCAAACTGCAAGGACACAGTCCTAAGTGACAGAATTCCCTGCATGTAAGGGCCACACCTGGGTATCAGATGAGGAGTGGGCAGTGCACAATAGAGGGACATGGCTCCTGGACAACATGACTGCTGTACTGTGGCAGTTCAACCTGGCCCGAGGAGGGCACATAGCATGTTAGACAGAGTACACAGTGCAGTCTTTGACTCACCCCCTCCTTGCTGCTCTCTGGCCTTCAGCTGCCCATCCAGGTCTGGAAAGACCACCGCCAGGATCCTGAGCATGTGGGGGTCAGGGTCCGTGTTCCGCCCTCCTGCGAGGAGGCGACAGCTTCAGCTGGACCCGTGCAATCCTCCGGGTCCAGCCCCGAAGGTCCTGCCACCTCTTTTGGCAGTTGCGGATCCGGCGCTTGTAGACCCCCACGGACCGGACAGCCCGGACGATGTCCTTCCAGATCTCATGCTTCCGATGGGCAGAAGCCTGTCAGGATGACAAAGTGATAAGGCCATTACTACACATGCAACATATCCGTGCATGACACAGTTGCATATACATGTCGCAATCACAGGGGCACATGGTGTACCCAGGCAGTGCACGGCTGCCCATGGACAGTTTTCCAGAAGTCACTACATGGTATCATTGCATGGGGAGTAAAACCCTGTTCAGAAGCACTGTCACTGCACCATACCTGTCCAGTGCAAGTCACTACACACTATGGGGGTGACAACTACTCAGTGAGCCTGCTAGCCAGTGGTGTGCTGACTCTCAGCCTTGCTAGTCAGACAAAATGCACATTCAGAAAGGCAGTGCACAGAACACTCACCTGCTCCCCTGGTGTCCCATACAGCTTGCTGTACTGTGGAAGTAGGCTGTCCAGCAGGGCCTGGTTCTCTTCAAGGCTGAAGGCTGGGGCTCTCTCCACAGTACGTGCCATTGCAGGGTCCAGAGGGGCAGAGACAGCAGCAGTGCAGTGGCAGATGTCGCCCTGGAGCATGTAGTGCAGGCAAGTGGGCTCTCAGGGGAACATGCCAGCAATATATATGTGCTGGAGAGGCAGATACTGTCCCTTGTGTCCAAAGTGATAGGTCCAAGTCGTTTGCATCTTCTGAATCTGGCCAATCCATGGAATAGCAGCACCAAAACACGCCCACAGCATCCTTCAAAATTTCAACTTCATGACATACATGATTTTGCAACATTGTTGTGGGTGACCAACTGATTTTCCAGCAACCGACTCGCTCGAATATTCGAAAACGCGTCCGTTGCCAGGCAAGCCCATTGTCAATGGGTGCGCACCGATCGGTCCATTGAGGTACAACGCGCACAGGGGTACAACGCGTACCCGCACACATTGAAAGCAATGGGCCGGCCGGAGGCACCGATCGGTCCATTGCAGTACAACGCGCACAGGGGTACAACGCGTACCCGCACACATTGAAAGCAATGGGCCGGCCGGAGGCACCGATCGGTCCATTGCTGTTCAACGCGCACAGGGGTACAACGCGTACCCGCACACATTGAATGCAATGGGCCGGCCGGAGGCACCGATCGGTCCATTGCAGTACAACGCGCACAGGGGTACAACGCGTACCCGCACACATTGAAAGCAATGGGCCGGCCGGAGGCACCGATCGGTCCATTGCAGTACAACGCGCACAGGGGTACAACGCGCACTCGCGACACATTGAATGCAATGGGCCGGCCGGAGGCACCGATCGGTCCATTGCTGTTCAACGCGCACAGGGGTACAACGCTGCACCCGCGACACATTGAATGCAATGGGCCGGCCGGAGGCACCGATCGGTCCATTGCAGTACAACGCGCACAGGGGTACAACGCGTACCAAGCACATTGAAAGCAATGGGCCGGCCGGAGGCACCGATCGGTCCATTGCTGTTCAACGCATCACTGTACATGTGACTGGCATATGTCAGCATGCCTGTCTCAGATGGACATATGCCAGCCACAGATAGCTCCCAGGGAGTGAGGGGCACACCTACATCACGACAGCCTGTCCAAACCTTATCATAAGGCATGTAAGGCTGCATTTCCTATTGTGTGTATGTTGGTGTACATGTTGTCCTGTGGGTGTCACCTGTGGGCAGCCACCCCCAGGCTGTGCACGTGTTAATGGGGACAGGATCCTGGGTGTTACGTGTACGTGACCACTGTGATGTGCAACTGTTCATATCTGTGCATGTGCCATGGTCACATTTCACAGTGGTGTTTGTGTATGTCATGTCACATACCCCGTGAGTCCCATGTGGGACGGTATGTTTGAGCCAGGGTGTCCCAGTGGCACAATAGTGATGGCCCTCCACAGTCTTTGTGCATGTAGTGTTTACAATGTCTCTGATTTCATGTGCACAATGGGAGACAGTCTCCACATCCACGTTGTGTGTGCATGGACTCTGATGTTGTGCGTGTGTGTCACAGACGTCCATGGCTCTCCTGCCATGGCAAGTGTGGCCACTACCTGTGGGGGTCATGTTTGTTTTGTTGTGGTGTACACATGATACTCCAGGTGATGCCAGTGTCCATGTGGCATTACAGGGTCCCTGGGAATGTGCCTGTCGTTGAGCTGTGGTGCCTGGGGCACATCTGTCCTCACATGTCACTGGGGGGTGACTGTGACACAGCATCATGATATCCAATGGGCCAACCTGGGACAAATTGATGCCACCTGTAGGACCGTGTTGACAGATGTTGGCCATGTATGTACCATACATGTCGTTCCGGTACTGCACACTTCATGTAGTTGTGCCTCATGATGATGTATGTTGGGATCTTGAGTGTGTTCAATGCCGCATATGTGGGGTGACTGACGATCTTGCTTACTTCTCCTCTGCACTGCAGGAGCTCCTGCTGTCCATCGGCCATTCCCAGACCTGGCAACGATGGTGGAACGGGACAGCATCCGACGGTACCGCTTCACCAGGCAGCTGATTGAGGATTTGGCAGTGCAGTTGTCCCCACATTTGCAGCCTGGCCGGCCGTATCCTACAGCGCTGACCCCCAAGGTGAAGGTGATGGCAGCCCTACACTTCTTTGCCACCGGTACCTTCCAACATACTGTGGCGTCTGCTGGTGGGATGTCACAGACCATGTTCAGCCGTGTGCTCCGCGATTTCTTGGCGGCAATGTTGCTCTTCCTGAACCGGTACATCTATTTCCCTAGACTGCGACGACTCACTGACGTGAAGAGTGACTTTTATGCCCTGGGGAGGATGCCGCATGTCATTGGCTCCATTGATGGGACACATGTGGCTTTGGTACCACCACAGGCCCAGGAGCAGGCCTACAGGAACCGCAAGCACTACCACTCGGTCAATGCACTGGTGGTGTGTCTTGCAGACATGACCATCACACACGTGTGTGCCCGTTTCCCTGGTTCAGCACACGATGCCTTTGTGATGAGGAGTAGTCGCATCCCCAGGTTGATGGCACAGATGCAGAACCAGCGTGCCTGGCTTGTCGGTGTGTACTGACTTTGTGCCATTGTGTGTGATCTGATCTGTAGTATTCCGCCCACTTTTCCAAGTCAGCTGATGTGCACTTGTCTGTCCGTAGGTGACTCGGGATACCCCAACATGCCGTGGTTGCTGA